>WOVY01009437.1:0-384799 GCA_013436015.1 Rhipicephalus annulatus
GATGGATGATGGATGGATGGATGGACGGACGGACGGACGGAATTGATAGATGGACGGATGGACGGACAAATGGACGGACAGATGGATGGATGGATGAATTGATGAATGGATGGATGGGTAGATATGGCTCTACCCTTTAGATCGGGCGGCGGCAAACGCCACCTAGCCGTAATACTTAGTGAACGAAGCACTTTATCTCCTTTTTTCTTTAAATATTGAGGTTGAGGAGTCGTACTTTGCAGTGAAAAGTATAATTTTCACTCGTGCTTTGACTTTAGACACTAATAAGATAACCTCCTCCTAGTTAATTCTACCCGCTTAATGTCTATTTTGCCCTCACTGTCTCTAAACCCCAGTGCTTTGAAAAACTCTGCGTCATTATCCTGAACAATAGGGTGAAGCCCTTTACAGAACATTATCAAGTGTTCGGCAGTTTCTTTTTCCTCTCCACACGCAGTGCATACCGTGTCTACACCTTCCTATTTGGCCCGACATGTCTTGGTTCGCAATACTCCCGTCCTGGCCTCAAACAGTAGAAAACTACCCCGAGTATTTCATAGATCCTTTCCTTGGCAACTTCCTGCTTAAAAGTTCGTTAGATCTCTAGTGCGGACTTCCTAATCATGCCGATTCTCCACATATCGATCTCAGCTTCCTTCACCTTCTTTTTAACCGATACTTCTTTTTGGTTAGGCCCCCTGCTGTTTATCAATTTTTACCATTCAATTTTCAGGTTCGCTTCTTCCGCCATTTTGTATCGACATTCTTCATGTACAAGTAGCTGAATACCTTCCTAGCCCCACGATCCTCCCCCCTTTCTCTCAATCACTTCTCAAATTTTATCTCGCTGCTAGCTTCTCTGCCCTCAAATGATGTCCATCCCATATCACCTTGTACTCCCTGATTTGGTGAATTCCCGAGAGCTCCTAAGGCAAGTATACCTATTCCACGTTGCTTAACTTCCAATCTTGCTTAAACTTCTGATCTCAAGCACAAGACCGCAATGCCGAACGTCAGCCCAGGAACCATGACCCCTTTCCATATTCCTCTCACAATATCATACCTATTGTAATTCCACAGGGCCCTGTTTTTTATTACCGATGCATTCCTGTTACCTTTAGTCGACACGTATATTTTGTGTTCCCTCAGGTGTTCGGCCCCATTGCTTATCCAAACGCCCAGATATTTGTATTTATAAGTTATCTCTAACGTGACCTCCTGTATTCTAAGCTCACTACCTTCATTGTCATAAAAATCAGACTGCTGATTTTTTCTTACTGAATCTGAAATCTAACCTATCTCCCTCATTACCGCAAATGCCTACCAATCTCTGCAAATCTTCCTTGTTGTCAGCCATTAGCATGATATCATCTGCGTACCTCAATGCTGGTAGTGCCTGATCAATAAGTTTTCCTTGCTTGACTAAAGAGAGGTTGAAGCCCAGTCCACTTCCCTCTAATTTGACCTCTAATCCTTGTAGGTACATCATGAATAATAACGGTGACAGGGGACACCCCTGCCTAAGCCCCCGTTTTACCTCTGCAGGCTTGGATACCTGTTTTTCCCACTTCTTAATTACCCTGTTACCTTTATAGATATCCTTTAAAGATTAGTGACTACATCTTCCACGCCTAGTGTGTCCAGTATTCCCCACAATTCCGCTTGAACCTCGCTTTTGTACGCTCGCTTGATATCCAAAATGCTAGCCACAGGAGCCTGTGTTCCTTTTCCGCTATTTCTATGCACTGCGTCAGTGAAAACAGATTGTCTTCCAGCCTCCTGTGTTTCTGAATTCCCATTTTTTCTCCATTTTTTCCTCGACCTCACATTGCCTACACTTCGCGTCAGCCTCTTCTTCTTCCAATTCTACATTGGGTCTACTTTCAAATCAACCCCACATTCTGAACACTTCACATTCTTTTTAACCATGTCCTTCAGACACCAATTGTCCTTATGACTTGTCTCACTTAATAATTACAAAACTCGAGCCCTGTCTACGAAAAAGAGAAAGTCTAAGCTCTACTACGAAAATTTGCGTGTTCAATGTACGTGCACCTCCCCTACGGGGTGGCAAAAGAAAAAGAAAAACAACAAAAAACAAAAAATCAAACACACACACACGCACAAACTAATAAATACCTGGTGGCTGACCCCCGAAAAAGCCGTACAATAAAATAAGGGCTACAGGGATTTTAACTGCTACCCTACAATTATATAGACAAGCTCAAAACATGCAATCTGGATCATACGAAGCAGTGCCACGGTGTATTGAAAAGAGTGGGCCACGCCCACCTTCGGAAACAAGCTCAGCCGGAGAGAAACCCACTGCGCCCCCACCATCCCCGAGCCACTCCTAACCCCTGAACTGTTCACTAAATGGCGCTCAGGTCGCTAGTATGAAGAAAAGATTTCTTTTCGTTTTTTTGCGAGCTTAGTGGCACACGCCAGGGGCCCTTTATAGAGGAGACAGTCATAGCATCTATCCATTCATCCGTACTAAGGTTGATCACTAGATAGCGCAGAGGCGCGCACTGCATTTGAGATGTTTCGATAAACAGACGGACACATACAGACAGATGGAGCAACCTTTTTCACCATCATTCACTTCGTAGATATGGCGTATCGACTGGGCAAAATTCATGGTGCAATCAAGGTTTCCCTTTGTACCTCCAGAGCTTCACCCACTCACAATCATTCAGTCTGTGAATATGGTGCGATTTTTTTTTTTTGCTTTCAAGTTGCGTCATCCCGCCGATTGGTATCATCTGCAGTCAGAGGCAGACGGGGAGCACGGCGTTGTTAACTTTATTGGGTCGATCGCGTCTCGCGAGTGTCCTAAGCTAATGAATATACATCTTACACCATGGTTTAGTGTTACAATCTTCGTACCTCAATTTGGTTGATGATACAAACTGCGGTTGACCAACGTGGCCATTATTCTTCGTTCAAGTTAGCACAACTGAGGTAATTTTAGCACTGTTAGGGAATTTCGGCACAGCGTGGCGCAATTTTAGCAAATTTTATGGTTTTGGTGCAGCTCAGCCAATAACGACGAATTTTCTCAAATATGCGCAGCTGTTGCACCCCTGCGCAGGCAAAAGTGCGCCAGCAGTGGCGACAAACACAGCTGAAGCAGAAATAAAAAGAGGTGACCTGTCTCTGTTGCACAGAGGGAGCATGCAATAACATCACTCTGCAATTCAGACCTGCCATCGATTGCTAGTCAAGCAGACAGAAACACACTGCCAGTCTTCAAGGAGCACAAATGAATGCACGGTGGGGGGGGGGTGGAGGGGGGAAAGGGAGGCGTCGTGGTGTTAGAGCAGCAACTGAGATCCTTAAGGGTGCGATGGTAATTTCAGCTCCAATTAAGAATGGCTCTTTTACGCGTAATACTCTAGACGCAAAATGTCCTTCGCGTTATGGAGTAGCCACATAGAGGGTATGCACTTAGCCTTGATCGAAAGGCAGCCACCCCATCGTTGATGTTTGTGTGGTGCATGCATCAGTATGCAAGAGGTGTTCCAAGTGTCTCTACACATCCAAATCGCCATATAGATCTCGAACACAACACAGCAAGCAGGTCTTTTGCACGGACCTTCAAAATGGCCACCCGCCACTAGTGCTCCTCGCAGATGTCGTCAAGCCTTACTTGAAACGACAATAAATTTGTGGGTATTGCACTCCTTGATAACAGCTAAAATTAAAAAAACAAATTGTATCTTTTGGACTCAATATCGCATAACTCAACAGAATGCTAGCTAAAGGGACTATGACCACTCCAGGTGTCCAAGCAACTTTCGTAATGTCAGTTATCTAAACTTCAAGCAGAAGTTAGTAGCACCGAAAGATTACGAGCAGTCTCATTTTGCCGAGATGCGCATGCCAGCACCTGCGCCCGTCGAGTGACGCAGCCTCCCACCACTTAAATCGAGGCAATGAATGCGATATCATGATGTTTATTTTCTAACCATCAAACATGTAATATGGTGTGGCCGCTTCATATAAGACCTTCCGACACTGCAGGGCATCACCGACCAGCCCACTACTGAAAGCTGCACGTATTGATAACGAATTGAGGTTGCTTAACACAAGATACTTATAGTTATTGAGATGACATTTTTTAAGAAACCATGAAAAAATTTTGAATTCCGACTATAGCCCTCACGAGCTCATAAGGTTATAGGGTCTCTAAGGGGTGTTAGCGCTAGAGCAAGTATAAAAGCACATTTGCTCATGGAAGAAATTACGAGAAAAATTCCACCATATACAAGTTATCATGTGGACGCAAAGCACAGAAAACTAGTTCGCGATGTCCAGAAGTACACGTGACAGACATTCTGGTGGCACGCATTCAGTTATTAGTGAAAAGTGCTTTAATAAAATGCAGTGCTCCTCTTCAAACGAGCTATCTACAACGCTCCTGAAACCGACAACTTGTGCCAATGAATCGCCGCCACAGATGCTGCCGGTTGGAATATACGTCACGAGCCCCTGGCTGCGAAGGACGCGTTTTGCCGCTGAGCAATCTTACTCGGCAAAAATTGCATCCGCATCAGCTATAGATTCGCGGATAACTGGGACACACGTGCAACCTCATTTTATTTCGTGGAATAATTCTAGATACGTGGTTCTAACTATAAAGGCCCCCAGAACATGCTGCACATGCATCGAGAAGCCTGCGTGGCTATAGCCAGTGACACCATATTTACTTGCACAAAGAATCCACCATGAACCTGATCATTGAAAAAAGCAAAAAAATGAAATTCATCTTTTCAATTTATTTAAGTATAATAGCCAGGGGCGTTAACGATTCAAATAATAGTAAATCAAGCCATTTTATAAAAAATAATTATGCAATAAAGTCAAAACAATTTATCAACCATGCTAAACAGTTCCGAGCTGCCCGAGCTCGGACGACCTCAATGCGGACGGCGCGTTTTGTTACAAAATGCCATCTGACAAATTCACGAAAATGCCCCGCCGCGGTGGTCTAGTGGCTAAGGTACTCGGCTGCTGACCCGCATGGCGCGGGTTCGAACCCCGGCTGCGGCGGCTGCATTTCCGGTGGAGGCGGAAATGTTGTAGGCCCGTGTGCTCAGATTTGGGTGCACGTTAAAGAACCCCAGGTGGTCTAAATTTCCGGAGCCCTCCACTACGTCGTCTCTCATAATCATATGGTGGTTTTGGGACGTTAAACCCCACATATCAATCAAATCAAATTCACGAAAATCCTCTTTGCTTATAGCCTCACACAAACACAACGGCAAAAAAAACAAAGAAAAACAAAGCACATGGCCTCCGCGACGGTGGGCATGCGGCGTAGAAACAAACACGGCACCATTGAGTGCAGGCCCCGACGCCAACCATTTAAGAGGCCATGCAACGCTTTACCGCGTTGATGGCACGTTGTGTTCCTGCAACGTTTGTTCACCGCCATCAGACGCTGCGCTTTTCTTGTCCGGTTTGTCGTAGTGAACTGGGTTGGAAATGTGCTGCACAGGGCGCGTTGGGCTGGTACGCTATCTACACGGCTGGTTTTAAGCTTACAACTGGTCCAGCATGCGCAAGAGCACAGGAACCGACCAGCTCGACGACACGAATCATGCGCGTTGGTTACGATAGAAAACAAGAAGAGCTTCGGGCTACGAAAACGAATTGCCGCGCATTTGGCGGACAAAGACAAACAAAACCGGCATGCAAAATATTCGTTTTTAGATACTACGTGACTTTTTTTTCGCACATAATGAACCTTCCCCAAAACTGATGCGTCAACCTTTCTGAAAAAAAAAATGTCGGTTTATTACGCGAGTAACTACTTTAGGAGCTACGAAATGTGACTTTAGCACAGTTTGGTGCAGTTTCTATTGATATTATCAAGATGGTTGTGTAAATCCGATTTGCGCGCTTTGGCACAGATAGTAGAAGAATGGCATCACTTAAATAACAAACAAATAATTGAATCAGTCAACTCGACGCTTTATTTTTAAACATAATAATTTAATTTCGAAGACCCGTCAAAAACAAGTTTGACTGGCTTTGTGTTTAAATCGGACAGTGCGACCTACTCACACACGACTATGCGTCTGGCCCCTCTCGAAAGCAAAAAAAATAAAACACCTAAATAAAACTTTTCATTGGGCTAGTTGGTCTCTTACCCTTACTGAAAGACGAAAATATCCGTTACTGTTACTGAAGGATCAAGAGATCCCTTCCTATACCTGAAAGATGAAGAGATGCGTACCATTGAGGAAAAAAACGCCCTTTCAATTCTGTCCTATATTTTTCAACCATGACGGTACCACGTCTTTTTATATTTCAGTCAAAGAAAACTACTTTTGCATTTGCAATATCCCTCTTCAATTTCTGCAGAAAACTAAACTGCAAAAGTGACAAAGGTGATGCCAATTTGCATTGTTACGCTTTTAGTTAGCGTCAAATAGTTAGCGTCACAAGTGTCACAAGTGCTCTTTCTTTCCAGGAACAGTAGTCGATTGGAACAAACTGCCTGATAAAACTGTTACACAAGACTCACTATCGCAATTTGAGTTGCACCTTCAATAGTAGTCAGTTTCCTTGTCTACCTGAGATCTTTCTTTCGTGTTTTTTTTGCTTGTGCAGAAAGAAGTTTCTGCTTGATTTAAATTCGTTACAGTAACGTTGCTTGCATTTTTTTCTTTCCCGGAAGCGCGTGTATAAAGATATTCATGTTCGTTTCACATTTTTATTTTTCTGTTGAGCTCACCTGTAATGTACCACATTTGCAAGCTCTTGAAGAAAGATTGCAGTATCCATATATATTAAATAAAACAAAACTGTAATTTTATTTTGAAATCCTAAAAAGTGGGTGCACATCAAACTTCAGTACCGTGTTAACTTGTGTAATGAACGCACTTTTTTTTCGAAACATCGTGTCAAAGTTGAGGGTGCGTTTATTATGCAAGGCAAGTTTGGTGAAACCTTTCGGCAAGGGCCAGAAAAAAAAGCGGTAATGTAAAAAAAAAGTTAGGTCGCTTCACCTTTCACAATTGACATACGCGTACGCTGTTTGGAAACAGCTGCTTTGTTGCACTTCACTCATCTTTAGTGGTTCAAAGCCCTATTTAAAAAATCAGTCCCTGCACCGCCCGCACACTCCATAAAAGCATTACGGGGCTTTCTTTCCTCTCAATCGGTTAACTGAAATAGCATTATTTGTTTTCATCTCGAGAGGCGTCATACGTGTGCGCTACGACGCACTTAGCCAGCTTTGTGACAGCCTCGCATGCCGACCAAGACAACGCCGCTGACATTGCACTGAGCTACTACCAAACATTGAAAACAAACTCAGCTGTCAATATAAAAGTTACGACAAAATACGGCTGCCGTCTCGCTGTTCACATGAGAAGTTACTTTAGATAAGGTAGCCAATATTTTGCGTTCTGTGAAGTACGCGTGGATAACAAACATGAAGAGCAAATAGGTGGATAGCAAAACAGCGTGTCGTCTGCTACGCTACTTCCGGCTCTAGGCCTGTCTCCTTGCTTCTTCAAGGTGCCTGCTGCACAGTGTAACAGAAGAGGAAACGCGTGTAATTCTGTGACGCGTTTATAGTTGCTTCTTCACTGCTTCAGTGATAGCATCCTTCAATGCTTTTTGCGAATGGATAGGTGATATTTCGTACCTTTTGGAGAATGAAGCGAGAACTGTAATTGACAAACACGAGGAACATTAAAAGGCGGGTGTCGAGCACAGCACGCTGTTATGCGTTGAAACACAAAGTAATACTTTGCAGATTCACTTCGATTTAGCCTTTTTGAGCACAAACGATGGCCACCTCGAAATCACTCACATATATGAGCACATGCTGCTCAATGTCAACACACATAAGATGACAACATAATGCACGTACCCTGCCTGATCAAGTAACAATGTGTCGCCAACTATCTGTAAAATAATGAAAACAGCTCAGCGCATCTAATGTCTGTAGACACTGCGGCCGCTCTATTAATGGCATCAGGGGGCATAAAACAATCGCCGTCACTTTGAAGAAACAATTAGCATGGTATCAGTTTTCATTATGTACGACTTGCAAGCGTGAAGTGCCGATTTGCTGCGTCATGTACATTGAGTGCAGAGAATTCCTCATGCATTGAAACATTTTGTTCGAGTGTGTGAGGAAACGCCGTCTCACTTAAAAATACTTGGTAATAGCGTAAAATAAACCGGCAAACTACGAGCAGTAAGAAGCAGTTTATCATTGCCCTTTGCTATATCAAGCCGGAGATTGTACCATTACATGAAAAACGTAAATGAATAATTTTACAGGTGAGCAAGAAGAAAACAAATGAGTGGATATTTCGTGATGCTATGAAGTTCGGAAAACCATTGAAATTGACAAAACATGCGCAATAACAGCCTTTGCTACAAAATAACAAGCATGTGTTCAGAGATGCATGCTGCTTGATGTTGATGTTTGATGTTTTGTGGCGCAAGGGCCATTTTATGGCCAAAGAGCGCCAGTTAATCTTACTAGAAATATGGAGAATGAGTGTGATAAGCGGCTTAACAGAGCAATAAAATTTCTCGCTCTAAGTTGGGTAAAAACATTGAAGTAATCAAATCATGACCTTGCCGTGAAAGGTGTGCATGATGTGAGTAGATGAGAAAAGTTGGTGATAATAAAAACGATGATGGACATGTATGAAATTAGCACAAGTGCCTCACTCGTTCACACCTTTGCGCCCAAGGGCCGTGAGGCAAGTGCTTTGTTGAGTGTAGCCACCGCAGCGGCGGCCTCTCTATAGAGGTCGTGCTACGGAATGCCCGGGTTTATGATGTTGCCAATTGGCTGGTAGGTACGATGAGTGCAAGCCATGGCTGCCTGATAAAATGGAAGACAATGTTCTGAAGCAGCACGCGCTGTGGTTAGTTGTTCATTATTGAAACAGCCATCTTGCCAGTTTTCAGTGCACCTTCCCGCCGGCTCAGTTTTTCGAGTTGAAAACCTTTTGTAGCACGTCACAACTGATGGAGATGATGGGTAACCCCCAGCTGATGTTTCAAACGCCTTCAGGTTGCCTTGTACCTGCAGTGACAACACCTGTTCACCGCTCAAGTCGAATACTCCGAGGACTACCTCCTGAGCGTGGACCTCTTCCCGAGATGACGTCTGTACCACCCCCGAATGCTAGGGAAGGCGCTGCAGCCTCCAGTGCACCGGAAAGCGCTTCAGCCACGCCTGATACTCTGTGGAAGCCATGTGCGCCGAAGGTGTTCCACGGTTCCGTCTTGGAGGATGTCGAAGACTGGCTCGCTCAGTTCGAACGGGTCTCCGATTACAATAATTGGACCGACTTCGACAAGATCAGGAACGTGTATTTCAGCCTGGAAAATGGCGCTCGTACTTGGAACAAAAACCATGAGCCCTTTCCCTCGTGGAGCGTTTTTCGTCGATACTTGCTGGCAAGTTGGGCCAATCCTGATCGGCGTGAATGAGCTGTGCGAGCTATTCAGTCGCGCCTCCAAATGCCGAATGAAAGCGCCACAATGTATGTCGAGAACATGACGAGCCTCTTTCGTCAAGCCAACCCCGATATGGCGGAAAAAATGAAGTTCCGTCATTCAATGCGAGGAGTGAAAGAGCGCTTTTCGCTGGCCTTGTTCGCTGTCCCCCAAAGACCGTGGCGGAATTTTAGACCGACGCCACAGCCATGGAACAAGTGCTGCAGCAGCGCTCTACTGTGTACGGCCGGCAAGTGAGTGTCGCTTTGTCAGTAGGTCAGATCGGAGAAGCAGGAAGCAGCTTCAACATCGAGTCTCTCTGCGACCTCATTCGATTTGTGGTGCATGACGAACTACAAAAGATTCAGTGCTAGTCCCAACCTGCAGGGTCTATTTGCAGCCTTGTCAGAAACAAAGTACGACAGGCTCTCCAAGTGCCGTCTTCCAGTTATGTCCCGCCTTCCCCGACGTAGCCACATCGTGAATCATACAAAGAAGCTTTCAGTCAATATATTCCTGCTTCCCCGCGCTTCGTTAATCCTATGCGTCAGGATGCGCTTCCTTGACTTCAGCCAATTCAGCACTCGGAAAATCGACAGCCGCTTCCCAGAAAAACTGACGTATGGCGCACGCCAGACAGACGCCCCCTGTGTTATCACTGTGGTGAAGCTGGACATGTGTACCGGGATTTTCCCTATCGTCGCCTCGGACAACAGGGTTTCGCCGTCGACCATTCACGGCGGAGATTCGGCGAAAGACCGAAGGGCATTTAATACCTTTCACAACAGTGAATGCCACTGCTGCGGCAGTCGCAGTCCCCATCCCCAAGGCGATCTTCTCCAAATTTTCGGAGCCTCCCAGGGCGGCGCCGGCGTGCTTGCCAAGCCCTACGGGGGAAAGCTAACGACAGCGACCTTCGGGAGCGAGGCCGCGGACACTCGACACAAGCAAAGCCTCCCACTGACGCAAGCGCGAATCCGGAACGATTCCGCGACGACAGCGACAAAAGCCGCAAGCAGATTTTCTTTGGATATACATGTGGTAGTCGATGGTCACCACGACGTTAGTGGATTATTGGACACAGGTGCGGACTAGTCGATCATGAGCAGAAAACTAACTACCAGCGCACATGAAGTAAGTTGTTACGCCTTGGTACGAAGCTCAAATTCGTACTGCCGGCGGGCACGTAGTCACTTCAATCGGCATGTGCACTATCAGAGTGAGCATTCGGGGACATACGTTTCTCGCCAGCTGCCTCGTACTTCGTGACTGTTCCCGAGACCTAATCCTGGGTGTCGACTTTTTGCGGGAGCACGGCGCTATTATCGATCTTCGAGAGCGTACCGTGACAATTTAGACAGCTGAATCCTCCGACAAATTTGACGACATCCGTGACAGCACGTTTCCCGTTTCTGCCGGCAGCATAACGTTACCTCCGCGTTCAAACGTCCTAGTTGATGTGGTGTCCGACAAGTTACGGGATTGTGAGGTTGTCGCCGAAGGCAACTTGGCCCTTTTGTTCGCGCTAGGTGTCTGCGCTGCACGCAGCCTCGTCACGCTTTATGACAGACACTGTGCCTTACTTGTGACTCATTTCAGTAACGAGTACCGGCACCTGTTTCATGACACCGCCATCGCTTTCGCCTACCCTATCGCAGACGTTTGTGAATGCTTCGCATCTACATCAGCCGACGACGGGCTTCCACCAACACCAAGCGACGTGACTTCGCTACTTGCCAAAGTTGATGTCCACTCGACTCTCTCTGAACAACAACAGACCGAGCTACGTGAACTGCTATATCAGATTAAAAGTGGTTCGCGTCCAGCTTGAAGGTTCATCAGACACTGATCACCAAACACCGAATATTTACGTATGCCAACGTTTCCCCCATAAAACAACACCCTTACCGCGTTTTAGCAAAGGAACGTGACGTGATAAGTGCCCAAGGCGAAGAGATATTGCAAGAGGACATTATCCAACCTTTGAAGAGTGCATGGTCATCTCCGGCCGTGCTCGTGAAGAAAAAAGATGGATCAGTGTGCTTGTGCGTGGACTACAGAAAACTTAACAGCGAGATTAAAAAAGACGTCTATTTACTGCCCCGCATCAACGATTCCCTCGACAGACTGCAGCAGGCTAAGTATTTTTAATCGATAGACTTGAAAATTGGCTACTGGCAGATTGAAGTTGATGAACGAGATCGTGAAAAAACCTCATTAATTACACCATATGGCCTATATGAATTCAAAGTGCTTCCCTTCGGCCTCTGTTCTGCACCTGCGACATTCTAGAGAATGATGGACACGGTTCTTACCGGTCTAAAGTGGCACACGTGCCTAGTTTATCTGGATGATTTTCTCCTGTTTTCTGCCACCTTTGAGGAGCACCTGAAGGGTCTGCAGAATGTGCTGGAAGCACATTCTGCAGACGTAGTCAGGTATGATGAGTCAGGTACGTAGTCAGGTATGATGTTGTGAGAGGAATATGGAAAGGGGTCATGGTTCCTGGGCTGACGTTCGGCAATGCCGTCTTGTGCATGAGATCAGAAGTTCAAGCAAGATTAGAAATTAAGCAACGTGGAATAGGTAGGCTGGCTTTAGGAGCTCACGGGAATACACCAAATCAGGGAGTACAAGGTGATATGGGATGGACAACATTTGAGGGCAGGGAAGCTAGCAGCAAGATAAAATTTGAGAAGCGATTGAGAGAAATGGGGGAGGAGCGTTGGGCTAGGAAGGTTTTCAGCTACTTGTACATGAAGAATGTTGATACGAAATGGAGGAAGCGAACCAGGAAGTTGACTGGTAAATACTTAGAAAACAGCAGGTGTCCAAACCAAAAAGAACTATCGGTTAAGAAGAAAGTGAAGGAAACGGAGACTGACATGTGGAGAATGGGCATGATTAAGAAGTCCGCACTAGAGATCTATCAAACTTTTAAGCAGGAAATTGCCAAGAAAAGGATCTATTTATTTATTTATTTATTTTCATACTCTCAGGGCCCGAGGGCATTACAGAGAGGAGTGGTCTGACAACAATATATCAATAACTGCAATTTTGAAGGCGGCAGATTCTTCGATTGCAGCAATGGAGGCAGGAAGGTGGTTCCAGTCACTGCTAGTTTGAGGCAAAAAAGAAGCATGGCAAGTGTTAGTGCGGCATATGAGAACTTTAACTTTAAGATGATGGTCTAACCGTGGTGATACATAATCTGGGGGAAGGAAAAGATCATTTTTAAGTGTTGGATTCGTGTAAAAGATTTTGTGAAATAGGTTGAGACGGAAGTACTTACGGCGTGACTTAAGTGTTGGTAATCCTCGGGTAGCTTTCATTGAAGAAACACTGGCGTAGCGGTTGTAGTTAGAGAGCACAAAACGAGCTGCACGGTTCTGAACGGATTCAAGGGCTGTAGTTAATACGGAGCTAAATGGATCCCAAATAGAACAAGCGTATTCCAATTTCGATCTAACGAGTGTTGTGTACAATTTAAGTTTTAAATCTGAAGGAACGGATGAAAAATGACGGCGGAGAAATCCAAGCATGCGATCAGCGTTATTAATTACATGTTCAACATGCATATTCCAAGAGAGGTTGTGGGTTATATGTACGCCAAGGTAACGGTAACTAGTAACGGGGTTTAAAGAGGAGTTTTTGAGGGTATAGGAAAAATGGTCATTGACTTTATTGTGGTGCATTACTCTCATAACTTTACACTTACTGATGTTTAATTTCATGAGCCACTTGTCGCACCAGTTAGAAACAGCGTCAATGTCGGACTGCAATGTAGAAACGTCATGTTGATTATGAATGACACGATACAGTACGCAATCATCAGCAAAAAGCCTAATGGTAGAATTAATTCCGACAGGCAAATCATTAATATAAATAAGAAAAAGCAATGGACCTAAAACCGAACCCTGTGGTACGCCTGATGTTACAGCAACGGTAGGAGAGTTATAATTATTAGCATGAACATACTGCAGACGGTTTGTTAGAAAACAGTGAATCCAGTCAAGGATGTTAGGATCTATACTTAGCTTGCTCATTTTGAGAAGAAGGAGAGTATGCGAAACAGTGTCGAAGGCTTTAGCGTAATCTAAAAAGATGCAGTCGATAATGAAATTATTGTCGAAAGCACGAAAAAGATCGTTAGTAAAAGAAAGTAACTGCGTTTCACAAGAGAAGTGCTTCCTGAAACCGTGTTGCCAAGGGGAAAAAAATGAGTTGGATTCGAGAAAAGATACTAAGTTTGAATAGATGATGTGCTCGAGAAGTTTGCAGGGTACACTGGTTAAAGATATTGGCCTGTAATTGAGGGGAGAGTGGGTGTTACCTGATTTGTGAAGTGGAACCACCTTACCCACCTTCCAATCATCTGGCAAAGTGGAAGACTGCAAAGACTGCGAAAAAAGTTCAGCGAGTATAATGGAAGAATAAAGTTTTGTGTTTTTTAAGAACTTTGAATTGATGCCGTCGTTGCCTGCAGAGCTAGACAATTTCATTTTTTCTATTATACGGCACACTCCAGATGAATCAACAGATATGAAATCCATAGGAAAAAAAGGAAGGTCTTCGACAGAAGGCATAGAAAAGGGTGTTACCCTAGAAAAACAAGAAACAAATACATCATTCATCACATTGCAGCAGTCACGATTGGAAACAGCATCACCATTGCTATCTAGTAGGTGAAACGTTGTAGATCTGCTGCCACGAACTATATTCCAAAATTGCCGGGGATTATCTTTCAGTAGGGTGGGTAGGGTAATGTTGTGGAATACATTTTTAGCCTGCGCAATGGCGTTTTTGTACTCTTGTTCAGCGACGAAGTACGCGTGCCAACGCTCAGGCGTCATCACCACTTTTGCTCGGCGGAAAATCCTTTTCTTCTTGTTTAGTAAGCGCTTCAAATGGGCGTTAAACCAAGGGGCTTTAGAAGAAGAAAGGATCTGTTTTTTAGGAATGTAGCGGTCAATCAAAAAAGCGACCTTTTCTTTAAACATAAACCAATTTTCTTGAATGGTGCGTGTATAAAAACCAGGCATATAGTCTGTGATGAAATTAGCAAGTTCATAATTTATTGCAGCAAAATTGGCGTTTTTATAATCTTTAATAAATTTAACTTGCTTCGTGCAAGGTAAATGGGCATGAATACTACAGTGAATAAAACAGTGATCACTTAGACCGGGCATAAATACTAGGGGTGAGACGAGTTCTGGAGTGGTCGTAAGCAGCAAATCTAGTACATTGGCAGAATGAGGTGAGCAACGAGTAGGCTGAAGTACCAGTTGCTTAAGGTTAAAATCTAAACAAACATTCAAAAATGACGAACATTCTATTGAATTTTCCACAAGACTTGGCGGGTCAGTAGACCAGATTATAGAAGGCAAGTTAAAATCTCCAAAAAGAAATAAAGGACATTTGGGAAACCGCACAGTCAACTTATTTAGGACATCATGTAATTCTTGACAAAATTCTGTTGAAGACTGTGGCGGTTTATAGCACACACTGAAAATGAACTTTCTATGCCCGGTAAATACACATGCGCTAACAAATTCTAAGTTGGTGTCGACCATAATCGCACTAGAGATGAAAGTATCCCGGACAGCTATCAACACACCACCGCCTCGACTACCAGTACGATCCGAACGATAAATTTTGTAGCCCGCTTCGCAGTGCAATATTTCAAAGTCATGAATAGCGGAAGAGAGCCAAGTTTCTGTGTGCAGTACCACATCCGCAGAACACGTGTCGATAACGGAAGATAAGTCGTCGCGCTTATTACACACACTACGCACATTGGAATACAGCAGGGACACCTGACTGGCTGATTGCGTTCGTGCTAGCTATGTTGCTTGGGCGGGTAAACTGGCAGCAGCTGGAAGAGTGACGGGGGAAGCATTACCAATGTTACTGTTGTTGCGCTCCTCGCGTGTCTCAAGTTCGCACACACGGTCGGTAACATGGCAATACACATAGACAGTCTTGTTAATATACAATTTGTTTACTCGTAGCGAGTACGGCTGTCCAGAGTTTTTACCAAATTCATGTAACTTTTTTCGGCATTGTCGTGTTGCCCTCGAGAAATCTTCACTAACTGACACCTTAGAGGGTTGAAACTTGTCTTGTCTTGTCTTGTCTCCTAGAAGATTTTGGCTCATACCCACATGGGGGATCGGCCACACTGTACCTCATGATAGATAATTTTTATAACGCTTGCTAAAAAAATAAAGAGAAATTAGATAGAAACAATAAATGTTCCTTTGAAAAAAAAAACGTGATAAAATTGTAGAAGAATACGATAAAACAGAATATATAAAACGAATTAACAAGAATGAGGAAGGGGAAGAAAGAATTGGATATATCTGGCAGTACCACTAGCAGCGTATCCTTCCGGTTGCCTGAATGAATTTATGTAGCGCTGACAGAATAGCACTGTGGCCCACACCCAACTGACTGGCTCCAAACCATAATACGGTGGATGTATTGACTGGCAATCCGAGCATACCAATCGGTCTTTCAAGAATTATTCGGCGCAGTGAGGCGAAGCGGCGGCATGTGAGAAGAAAGTGATCTATTGTTTCCGGTTCATTGCAAACTACACATAGGTTAGTTAATGAAAATCCTGATTTGTTGAGATAAAAATTTAACAGAGGAACTCTACAGCGAAAGCTTGTGAGGGTCACCTCACATTGACGGGAAAGGCATTTTGTGGTGTTCCATGTGAATTGCAAGTGCCGAAATTCTTCAGATTGTAGAAGCGACGTTTCGTTCATTTTTAAGATTAACAGGCGTTTGAATCGTTCGGCAGTAATAAAAGGAAACTGTGGAGCTACTGGCACCACAGGGAAATTTAAAGATGCCGAAGCGAGCGAATCTTCTTCCTCTGATAAAAAACGTTATCCTTTATTTTTGACGACTGAAATTTAACAATAATAGGCCGGCACTTATTGGGAACATAGGCACCAAGCCTATGCGCACGCTGTATTGCTTCATTTGATAGGTTGAGGTCAAGTTTTTGAGATATAAGGTCAGTGATTATTTTTTCACTCTGCGCCCAACCTTCAGAAACATTGTCAGCAATGCCAAAAAATATCAAATTATCTCTACGAGAGCGATCTTCCAACTCGTCAAGTCGGGAATGAAGAGCAGTCGTTTCGTTTCTTATGACTGTATTAACTGCTTGCGGAAGATCAGGAATATGGTGACCCGAGTCATATGATTCTACCATCGTCTCAACTGTCGCTAGCCTGCTAGAAAGGTCGGTTACTTTCTGTTCTAATAAAGATTGATTAGTTTGAACTTGGTTAAGTACGGCAAGAAGTTCCGCATGACGCGAGTCTACTTTAGCTGAAAGGCTAGCAATAGCTGTCAGCACCTTATCGTCCGGTCCTGGGTTTGATTCAATATCCCCGCACAAAAGTAACTTGAGGACATGAAAGCACTCCGAGACATTGTCATATATAACACTTGGGCCAGGGAAGAGCAGCAGACATGTAACACTGGAGCGCTTTGAGTACAAAGACGGGCGGTTACCAACCTGCACGATGAAGCAGAAAAAATTCACAACCGGTCCCATAGCTGCCGCTCTTTCCTGGACACTGAAAGGCGCCGACGACGGGCTGACGTTTAAATCAGCAGGATGTGCTGACGTCGACGAAGGAATTGGCTGGTCCAAAAGGTGGAACGGTGCCATCCAAGCGGTTGTAGCACAGGCATCGGGTTGAGCAGCAGGGACAGCGATTAGGATGATCGTTGACGTAGACCCGTTTGTTGACGCCGCAGAAGCAGCGCATGGCCACGTGTAGACAAGAGACGAAATCTGCACGATGAAGCAGAAAAAATTCACAACCGGTCCCATAGCTGCCGCTCTTTCCTGGCCACTGAAAGGCGCTGACGACGGGCTGACGTTTAAATCAGCAGGATGTGCTGACGTCGACGAAGGAATCGGCTGGTCCAAAAGGTGGAACGGTGCCATCCAAGCGGCTGTAGCACAGGCATCGGGTTGAGCAGCAGGGACAGCGATTAGGATGATCGTTGACGTAGACCCGTTTGTTGACGCCGCAGAAGCAGCGCATGGCCACGTGTAGACAAGAGACGAAATCTGCACGATGAAGCAGAAAAAATTCACAACCGGTCCCATAGCTGCCGCTCTTTCCTGGCCACTCCAACATCTATGACAATACTCGGGGTAGTTCTCTACTGTTTCAGGCCAGGACGGGAGTACTGCGAACCAAGACATATCGGGCCAAATACGAAGGGGTAGACACAGTATGCAGTGCGTGTGGAGAGGAAGAAGAAACTGCCGAACACTTGATAATGTTCTGTAAAGGGCTTCACCCTATAGTTCAGGTTGATGGCGCAGAGTTTTTCAAAGCACTGGGGTTTAGGGACCGGGAGGGCAAAATAGACTTTAAGCGGGTAGACTTAACTAGAAGGAGGTTATGGGATTGGTGGCTAAAGTCAAGGCACGAGTGAAAATTAAACTCTTCACTGCAAAGTACGAATCCTCAAACTCACTTTTTAAGGAAAAAATATATAGAGTTTTTGGTTCTTTAAGTATTACGGCTGTGTGGCGCTAGCCACCGCCCGATCTAAATGGTACAGCCATATCCATCCATCCATCCATCCATCCATCCATCCAAGCGCACTGCTCTGCTAACTTGACACTGAAGCCAGAAAAATGCCAATTCGGTTTCAAAGAACTTAAGTTTCTCGGCCATGTTGTCAGTGTGGATAGTATTCGACCAGACCGAGACAAAAGTACAGCCGTGGCCTCGTTTCCTGTTCCACGTGATAAGACGGCAGTACGTCGGTTTCTAGGGTTCTGCACGTACTATCGCCGCTTTACGGCCAATTTTTCTAGGATTGCTGAACCGCTCACTCGACTCACTCATGAAGATGTTCCATTCGTCTGGGAGGAAGAACAGGACGCCGCTTTCTCTGAACTACGGGATCGTTTGCAGACACCTCCAGTCCTCGCTCACTTTGACCAAGACGCTGATACTGAAAATCATATTGACGCCAGAAACGTGGATCTTGGTGCTGTCCTCGTCCAGCTACAAGAGGATACAGAGCGAGTGATAGCGTACGCTAGCCGCACCCTTTCCCACGCCGAGATCAACTACTCCACGTCAGAGAAAGAGTACCTCGCTGTTGTATGGGCCACGATAAAATTTAGGCCTTAACTTTACGGACGCCACTTCAAGGTAGTGACAGACCATCATTCATTGTGTTGGTTAGTCAACCTACGGGACCCCTGTGGGCTACTGGCACGATGGAGTCTTCATCTGCAGGAATACGAATTTACATTCCCTTACAAATTGGGTCGCAAGCACGAAGATGCTAATTCATTGTCCCGTGCACCTGTCGAAGTTTTTGGCCGCGACACCGAGGATGATGGTGGTTTTTTTGGGGCCCTTACTACAACGAATCTGATTACACGACAGCGCGTGGATGACGAAATTCGTGCAGTTACTAGAAACCTTGAAGTACGCAACTCTTCCATACCTCGATATATTTCTCGTGGTCTGTCGTCATTCTGTCTGCGAGATGGGGTCCTGTATAAGAAAAACTCTAACGGCAATGAGAGAACCTATCTTCTAGTTGTGCCAAATGACATGCGTGACGACATTCTTCTCGCCTGCCACGATGAGCCAACATCTGGTCACTTAGAATCCTCTCGAACTCTCGCTCGAGTTTTACAAGCATACTACTGGCCTAAGCTTTCCGCATCCGTAAAGCGATACGTGAAAAACTGCCGGGAATGTCAACGCCGCAAATCCCCGCCACTGAAGCCCACGGGGTTTTTTCAAACAATAGAACCACCTAGAGTGCCATTCAAATAAATAGGATTGGATTTACTGGACCCCTTTCCGCTATTTTGTGCCGGCAACGAGTGGATCGTAGTAGCCACCGACTATTTGATGAAGTACGCCGAAACGAAAGCACTACAACGCCCGACGGCTTCCAACGTCGCCCATTTTTTATGGACCAGGTCGTTCTTCGACATGGCACCCCGTCGTGCGTAATCACAGACAGAGGAACAGCATTCATGGCCCAACTCATTCATGACGTATTCAAGCTAAGCTACACGAGCCTTCGCAAAACCACGGCATATCATCCGCAGAGAAACGGCTTGACAGAGCGACTCAACAAGACCATCGCTGACATGTTATCCATGTACGTACATGTCCAGCATAAGACCTGGGACCAGGTGCTACCATACGTCACATTCGCGTACAATACTGTCATCCAGGAAACTACGCGATTCACGCATTTCCGTCTTGTCTATGGACATGAGGTCCACACCATGCTGGATGCGATGCTTCCACACAATTGCGACGCTTTGATCACTTCTGACGCTTTGCAGCTTTCCCCAGACGCCGAAAAAGCACGCCAGTTAGCACGCCTACACATTAGGCACCAGCAGAGTACAGACGCGTGTCGCTACAACGCTCGCCATTGACAAGTTGAATACCATTCAGTTGATCACGTTTGGGTGTGGACTCCAGTCCTATGCCAGGGATTGTCAGAAAAACTGCTCAGTCGCTACATCGGACCGTAAAAAGTGTTGCGACGCGTGAGCGCTGTGAACCACGAGGCGGGGAAAGCATTTCTCAGAGATTGTGCACGTAGTGTGACTGAAGTCGTACTTCCGCATGAACCTATTGCTGTTTTTTTGTATGCGTGTATTTTCTGTTGGTTCAACCCTACTTTGCCTTTGTACATTCCGAGCATCAGAGTGATGCGCATTTTTTTCAGAGGGGGAATAATGCCACTTGGCCGCTAGGTACGGTAAGCGCAAGTCATGGCTGACCGATAGAATGGAAGACAATGTTCTGAACCAACACGCGCTCTTGTTAGTTGTTGATTTTTGAAGCAGCCATCTTGGCAGTTATCGGTGCGTCTCCCTGCCGGCTCAGTTCTTTCGAGTTGAAGACCTTTTGTAGCAAAGGACAATATGAAAAGTACAAATTTTTTTTAAAAAACGCTAACAATAATTTATGACAGAAAGGTCATAAATCATAAACCCTACATTGCAGGATGAAGTGGTATCTGTTGTCGGTAGGGTAACGGAAAGTGTTGCCTTCTCCGCATGTCTAATTCTTTACTATTGGTTAAAATGTTGTAAGTAATGTGAGTGCTTATTATTATTTATCACACAAAGGTTGATCGCTACCTGACAAAAGAAATTTATGCGTTTCATGTGTATGTCCTGTTCTTAACCTTGTAAGGATTACTTCTGTGTGGGGTGACTTTGATACTGGTGGCCAATGACCAAGTTGCGGCTTGATGACATGCAATTTATTATCTGTGTGTGTATCCCTTGTGATCTGCCAATAGCCTCTGAGCTTTTGTTTTAAAAAGGTTTC
This sequence comes from Rhipicephalus annulatus, assembly GCA_013436015.1. Lineage (NCBI taxonomy): Eukaryota > Metazoa > Arthropoda > Arachnida > Ixodida > Ixodidae > Rhipicephalus > Rhipicephalus annulatus. The sequence continues at coordinate 20,856 of WOVY01009437.1, forward strand.
AAGACGAGTGCAGGAACTGGTATCGATGTATTAAAAGCGGTTTTGTTGGTGGATCCAGCTAGCTTCTCCACCAGAATGTTGCCTTGATTTTCGCGGTGTCCTGGGCCCCAGCAGACTACAACATGCTGCTTAGAGGAGTATATTGTGCATAAGAGCGAATAAAGCGAGACAAGGACAGGGCTCTTGTGCTTTTTAAAAGTTTTCAGAGCTTTTACTATGCTGAGGGAATCTGTATATATTGTTGCCTTCTGTAGTTTTATTTGTTTAATGTGTTTGATGGCCGAGAGTATCGCATAAGCTTCACCGGTGAAAATGCTTGAATCAGAGTGCAGAACGCCGGCTTACGAAAAGGATGGGCCCACGGCTGCGTACGAGACAGAAGTGTTGTACTTTGCAGCATCTGTGAAAAACTCAGGACATGTGTATTTCTGTTGTAGTTCTAGGAAGTATGTCTGAATGTGTGCAATTGGTGCATGGTTCGTAACCTCCAAGAAAGACACGTTGAAATCTATCGCCTGTTATTGCCATGGTGGCAAGTACACTGTGGGAGCCATCAAATGGTGTTCAAGTGGCACACTGGTTTCCTTGGTTAGGTTCCTCACACGGAGCGAGTAGAGCTGTCTCATAGAAGGCCGTTTTTCAAACGCAGCAAGGCTTGACATGTCATTAATTGTGGAATGTGATGGGTGATTCTTGTCTGCATTTACATTAAGATAATATTTAAAAGACATGTAACATCTCTGTAGGTGGAGCGACCATTCGTTCGATTCTACGTACAGGCTTTCCACGCGGCTAGTGCGAAAAGCACCCGTGGAGAGACGGATGCCTAGATTATGAACAGGGTCAAGCATTTTAAGGGCAGCAGGTGTCGCAGACAGGTATGCTATTGCCCCATAGTCTAGGCGGGTACGTATGAGCCTTTTATACAAATTCATTAGGCACTTCTTGTCACTTGCCCACGTAGTGTGTGACAACACTTTCAGAACGTTCATGGCTTTTATGCACTTGTTTTTAAATACTTCATGTGTGCTTTGAAGGTTAGCTCATTGTCCAAGATAAGGCCTAAAAATTTGTGTTCGGTGTTAACAGAAAGGCGTTGCCCATACAGTTGAATATCAGGTTCGGAATTAAGGCCTCTTTTCTTGGAAAACAAGACAGACGTGCTTTCCTGTGCATTCAACTGAAACCCGTTTTCTTCAGCCCAATTGGTAACTTTGTTCAAACCGAGCTTAACCTGGCGCTCACACTAGGCTAGATTGCAAGATCTAAAGCCAAGCTGGACGTCATCGACATAAGTACAATGAAACATATTGCCAGGGATGGACATGCGCAAAGAATTTATTTTGATGAGAAAAAGTGTGCAACTAGGTACACCACCTTGTGGCACGCCTGTTCCTTGGACAAATGCTTGGGAAAGAATGCTGCACACGCCCAGATGGGACAGGTCTCCTAATATTCCAAAGCGCCATGTTGTATCCTATGCCTTTTTGTTATCGAGGAACACAGAGAGAAAGTATTGCTTATGAACGAAAGCGTTTCTGATCTGTGCCTTAATACGAACAAGGTGGTCGGTGGTGGATCTACCCTTTCGAAACCCGCACTGAAATGAGTCAAGCAAATTGTTTGTTTAAAGAAAATGTACAAGTCGGCAGTTGATCATTTTTTGAAAAGGTTGCACAGGCAACTTGTAAGCGCAATTGGCCTATTACTCAAAACTGAGGAAGGGTCCTTGCCCTGTTTCAAAATGGGAATAACAATAGCTTCTTTCCACAAAATAGGAATAGCGCCAGAGAACCAGATAGCATTGTGCAAGCAAAGTAAGGTTTTTTGCGTTTCGATTGGTAGGTTTTTTAACATTTCGTACACCACAAAGTCAGAACCTGGAGCGGAGTCACTGCAGGAGTTCAGTGATGTTTCGAGCTCAGGTAAGCTGAAAGCTTGGTTGTGCGCCTCGTATCTTGGGCATTTGTGTTCTAGTTTTTGCTTTTCTATTTTCGTTCTGTATTTTTCGAAAGCGCCCGTATATTGCAACGAGCTTGACACCCGCTCGAAGTGTGCACCAAGGAAGCTTGCCTGATCTTCCAAGGTGTCAACCTGTGTGTTTATAAGTGGGAGTGGGTGTACTTGTCTTCCTGCTACCCTACTAACGATGTTCCAAACTTTAGCCTCCTGTATATATGAATTGACCCCCGATAAAAACTTTTGCAAACATTCTCTTCTGGCCTGCCGGCGTGTTGTCATGGCCTGAGACTTCATTTTCTTAAATATGTGAAGATTTTTGGCTGTCGGTGAATTCCGAATTAACATCCATGCTTTGATTTGCTGCCTGCTTGTATTTCAGCACTCAGAGTACCACCATAGCACACGTCGTTTTCCAGGGTGTCCATTCGTTTGTGGGATGAATTTTGTTGCTGCATCAATCAAAAACGAAGCTGAGTAGTTGACAGCAGCATCAATGCTTAAAGTACATATGTTGCGCCAACTTAAATGAGTGATGGTATAAAACTCTTTCCAATAGGCTTTGCCTAATAGCCATTTGGGAACCTGTGGCGGGCATAAAGAGTATGTAGGTGTGCTCAAAACTTCGGGAAAGGGGTCACATCCGTAGAGATTAGTGATGACTTTTCAGTGAAGTAGAGGCACAAGCGATGGAGATACTATGCTTAGGTATATTGAGAAATAAGTATTGTTACCGAGGTTATAATAAGTTGGTTCTTTTCGATTCAGAAGACACGCACAGGAAGAGAGAAGAAACTGTTCATTCAGTCGACCTCGGGCATAACAACGAGAGTCGCCCCATAGCCTGCTCTGCGCAATCAAGTTTCCAAGGAGAACAAAAGGTTCTGAAAGTTCATCGATTAAGGACTGAAATTCATGTTTTTGTAGGTGATAGCTTGGAGGTACGTATAGAATGCAGGTTGTCATGAGTTTGTCGAAAAGCATAGCTCGAACAGCCACTGCCTCAAGAGATAATTGGAGTTGAAAGTGTGTGCATGCAATTCCTTCATTCACTATGATTGCAACACCTCAAGATGATGTCACGGCATCATCAGGGTCTTTTTCGAAAATAGCGTATTTACGTAAACATTTGGTGTTTTTTGCATTTAGGTATGTTTCTTGTACACACAGCAGTTTTGGTGAGTGTTCGTGTAAAAGTTCTTGGACATCGTCCAGGTTTCTGCGAAGGCCCCTGACATTCCATTGAATAATTTGAGTGTTCATGGTGAAGATAAAGTAGTGCTGTCTGTACGAGGAGCGAGTTGCTCTTTAGGCGGGGAATTTGAATTCAAGTAACAGGGCCATTACCAGGCCCCGTTATTTGCTTTGTTTGTTTTCTTCACGCGCTCTAAGGAGCCACGCCGCTCTTTCGGTACCAAGGGTACCGACGTATCCATCGCATCCTCGGAGGCACTGGATGCCCGCACGTGTGAGCTGGTTGTTCAAATTCTGCGCCTCGCCTGGTGAGGCGAGGCCTCGACCCCTGAGGACCCTGAGGTCTCCGGTCTCTGTTCGGGAGTAGGCGGAGTAGTCTGGACTACAGCCTCCTTGGGGGCAGGTGCCATAACCTCCGGCTCGATATGTGCAGGCCAAGGGAGTGGTGAGGGCTGGTGCGGCGGTGCCCCCTGACGCGCTGCATCAGCATACGTTGGACCTTAAAATGGCGAGACTTTTCCTAGCTTCCTTAAAAGAAATGTTTTCTTTCACTTTCAACGTTATTATCTCCTTTTCTTTCTTCCAGTATGGACAAAAACGTAAATATGCAGCATGGTTTCAGTCACATTTTACACAGTGCGGCTGCTCTTTGCAATTCTCAGACACGTGGCCCAGGGCTCCACATTGTGCGCAGGCCTTGCGACTACGACAGCTTTTATAGCCATGGCCATACGTCTGACATTGGAAGCAACAACGGGGGTTTGGTATGTAAGGCCTGATTGAAGTTTTCATGTGCCCTGTTTGAATGGTTTCTGGCAATTTACTGGAAGCAAACGTGAGTATTAGGTGTTTCGTTAGTGTTTTCTTTTTGTCTCTTCCTATGATAATTCTCTGTACATTAGTCAGATTTTGGCTCTTCCACCCCTCCAAAAGTTCAGTCTCGGTCAGGTCAAGTTATTACATGTCAGATACCACTCCGCGAGTTGTGTTCATTGGTCTGTGTGGTGTTATGGTTATTGGTATGCCACCGAAAGCCAAGAGACGGTCTATCTTTTCAAATTGTTCTTTGTCCCTGATGTCGAGGAGGAGGTCTCCGCTTGCTATTCTGGTTACCTTGTATCCAGCGCCAAGAGTTTCGCTAAGGCGTCTAGCAACTACGAAGAGAGAGACGGTCCTGGCTTGCTTTCCAGTTTTTAGGGGCGAAGCTCCTTAGGGCGTGGGCTGTGCGTCCCCTGTAGCCTGTATGTAGCCACCTCTATTTTAGTTCTTGCAGTGTTCACTAGATGGCGGTACCGTCCCCTGTATGTAACCACCTCTAGTTTAGTTCTTGCAGTGTTCACTAAATGGCGGTACCGTCTCCTGTATGTAGCCACCTCTCGTTTAGTTTTTGTAGTGTTTACTAGATGGTGGTACTTGTAGCTGATGATGAAAAGATGCAAGATGTTATAAACTAGAAAGCGGTACTTGTAGTTGATGAAAGACGCGAGATCTTATAAAATAGGATTGATGTCACATATGGCGCGTGTCATTGGTTGAAGGCAATCGTTCGATTTAGTGCGGCGACGTACGCTAGGAAAGCGATGTAATAAAATCGAGTGGGCAAAATGTACAGAGGATTCATGGTTTACCAGGTTTACCTCCGGAGCTTCGCCCACTAATCATAATTCCCTTCGTGGATATGGCGGAATTTTTTTCACAGTGGATGACATGAAAGTGAGGAAGTATTTCTATTGGCCTGTTGAAAAATTTTGTCAACGATGCGTACCTGCTTCAAGCTGGTACGATCGGTAAGTGAGGGGAATGCTTTATGCATGGCGGTTTTATTTTTATGCAGCAGCGTTGGCGACCACCCACCATGTAGGGGACGCTAAAAGTTTGTAAATACTAAAACTTGCCGACGCCAGCCGTACAACACCTCTATAACCCAATGCCCCTATACCAAGGTAGGCTATTTGTACAGGGTTAACCCTCGCCATCAGGAAAATCGGAAGTAAAAGGAAGAAACAAGAAGAGAGGAAAGATAAAAAGTGATGGCAAAGACGAATATGTAGAGAGAGAGGGAGGGATAGGAAAAGGTGACTGCCGATTTTCCTAGGTGGGTCAATCCAGGGTTGCCGTCTACGTGAAGCCGGGGTCAAAGGGGTTTGTTGCCTCTGCCGGAGGACCTTAAAGGTTCAATAAACGGGCATCCGCTCATCCCCCAGGATCCCCTTTTCCCCAGATTTGGCACAACCACGCACGGATAGGCGTGGGAGGGAGTCGAAACCCCCTCGTTAGCTTGAGTCCGTGGTGTAGCTACACACCAAACGCCTGCGTAGCAGACGCCCCTGCGGGGAGGTACATGCTGCTTGAATGAAAAAAATGATTGCTTGCACGATTATAACTATCTCGTAGTGACTGCAATTACGATTCAACTAAGCTGCATAGCTCTACAAAGTAGTATGACACAATCTGCGAGAAAAGGGCACCACAGCTGCTCGGTGCCACCCGCAGAAAGCGACAGCCCTGGCAAAAGTTCCCACACGGTGGCACGGCATCTCGAACTAGAAGTCTATGCAGACGGGCATCGTAGCACACAATCCTCTGCGTGAGCCATGATTTTGCTATCCATCTATTGTAACCAAAGCAAGAATCGGGAGTGCTACTATGTCGCGGAATTTCCCACGATCTTTTCTGGGCAACAAGCGATTTTTTCTGGCAGAAACCTGCTACGTGATGGCAATAAATGGCCCCTCGCGACAGCCATGGCTAGCCACAGTGACAGAAAACCTTGTCATAGTCCCTCTTAAATCACGGAAATATGGGTGGGCTTTCAAGTTTCGCATTTACAGAAAGCGGCCACCAGTTGGCGCGAAAGGTTTCGTGACCTTCGCTCACTGTGTACCTATCAGTTGCTATGTCTCTATACTTGCACTGTTTGTGAACACCACTGCGGCGAATGGATGAAAAAAGGCGTGCGGCGCGCATATGGAACAATGTGGCACGCGGCAGCGGGCAATGAGAGTGAGCCCCGGAGGCCAAGGGGGGTCGGCAGAATAATACAGTTGCCAACCGATTTTTTGGACTGCGAAAATTCGGACTATTGAATATTTCGGACTTCAAAAGTGCACCATCAGGGTTCCTACAGGGCTGTGCAGTTTTCGACCAATGTTTTGAACGAAATCACCCTCTAAAGTTAGATTTTTTGGACTAAATTGCTTGTTTCGAGCCGTGCCATGAACCTGTATGGACTTTGCCATGTTGGACTTTCTGCAGCTTGACTAAGCTTAGTTGATTAATTTTAAAATGGCTTTCCTGCCTCCAAGATTAGGAAGCAAACGTCATATTTCTAGATTTGGAGGTTTTTTTCTGCTTTAGAAAACGTGGCACGGGACCATTTTTTCGTCTTCGGTCAGCCGTAGTGGTCAGAACTGTCGTCATCGCACCGTACAGAGAGGACAGGCCCGGAAACTCAAGTTCAAGTGATCACCTGTAAGGGGAGAAAAAATCAACCACGGCGAAGTTCGGTTTGGGCTGTCTTGGTGGATGGACGTGTGTTTTAAGCGCTCCTGATCGACTGCGCAGATAAGTTGTTTTTTCATGTTTTGAGCTTGTCTTTATAATTATAGGGCAGCATTTAAAACCTCTGTAGCCCTTATTTTAATGTACGGCTTTTTCGGTGGTCAGGCACCATGTATTTATTAGTTTTTGCGTGTGTGTGTTCAATTTTTTGTTTTTTGTTGTTGTTTTTCTTTTGCTACCCCGTGGGAGAGGTGCACGTACATTAAGCACGCAAATTTTTGTAGTAGAGCTTAGACTTTGTTTTTTTCGTAGGGCAGGACTCAAGTTTTGTAATTATCGAGTGAGAAGCCATAGGGACATTTGGTGTCGGAAAGACATAGTTAAAAAGACATTAAAGTGTTCAGGATGTGGGGTTAGTTCGGAAGTGAACCCAAGTGTAGAAGCGGAAGGAGAAGAGGCCGACTCGAAGTGTAGGCAATGTAAGATTGAGGAAAAAGTGGAGAAATCGATGGTTACCCAGAGTGACCTGCTGAGGAGAATCACCGAGATCGAGACTGCGTTGGCGACAGCGCAAGAAAAAACAAGGGCTTTGGGAGAAAGGCTGAAGTCCACCGAGGAAGCACTATCCAAGGTGAACAGAGGAGCGGCCTACAGAGATAACAGTAGGGAACCAGCAACCAGAACGACGGAGAAGAAAGAGCAATCAAGTTTGGAAAAAACAGGTTCAGCCGGTTCAATTGTCACAAGGCCCACCTTCAGCGAAGTAGTGGTGGGGCTGGGAGAGTACAAAGCAGCCGGCGTCACAGGTGCAAGTAACCCCCAGGTGCAGGACCCTCCAGCTGAAAAGTCACAGCATGTGATAATCGCCAGGCACTCGAATTTAAATCGATGCACAGAACCCATGAAAGAGGTGACAAGAGGGTTGCAGTAGGGGCGTTCCCAGGAAGCAAGCTGGAAGCAGTCATGAGGCAAGCGAGCGCAAAACTCAAAATTACACCTGATAGACGAAACCTCGTCATAAGTTTGGGCGGTTTAAACGATGTCTTAAATGAAGATACAGCAGGACTAGCAACTACACAGGCGAAAGGCGTCGATGACATGCGCACCACTTCTACTCAGGTACAGGTAGCGATATACACGATACCGGAGGCACCGGTGCGTGATAGCAACCTGCAAAGAGCTGTTGTCAACGCAAACTAAAAGATACGGCGGATGCGTCAAGAGAAAGGCTCTGAGGTGGTGGAAATAAACAGAGAGCTGCATAGGCGGGGTGGTTTTTATCGAGACAGAGTTCACTTCGATGGGCGGCTAGGTCATGAGGTGGGTTGGCGACTTTCAGGACGCGCAGTAGCTTTTTTGGAAGGCAAGCGGGCCCTTCGCTGTGAGGGGTAGCTAGTAACGAGGAAGACAACCAGGGAGACTCTTTGACAGGTGGTATGGACAGATACAATTCCAAAGTGGCACCAGTATCTAAAATAACTAGAGTCCGGGGCTGCAATAGACGTAGCCACGAGCGCAGAGTGAATTCAGACATAGGATATATTAAAATGCAGGGTGGTAGGAACAGGCTGAAGTGGGAAGAGATCGAAGAACAGCTAAGGGAGGAGAGGCTGAAGTATACGGTTTTGTAGACACACATCTCAGGGACATGAAACAACCTCCTAACAATGCGGACTGCGCATGGGATTGTTGTAATAGAACAGAAGGCAGCAGAAAGAGGGTGGTATTTGGGCATTCTTTCATAAAAGTACGGACTGGCAAAGGGTCAAGCAGGAGTGCAAGGAACACTTATGGCCAAAAGGGAAGTGGCAGGACAAATGACACTCCTTGTTTTCATGTACTTGTGGACGGGAGCAAAGGCCAGAGAGGAAAACCGGGCAACGGTAGAGTGTATATCAAATGACATTCAGGAATTACGAGGATATTGCGAGATAATTATACTAGGAGATATGAATGCGCACATAGAATATATAGATGGGTATACCGACCCGACAGGCAAAATCATCATGCATATGTGTGAAAGGCTTGAATGGATCATTTGCAACAGTACCGAGAAGTGTGAAGGGCAAATAACGTGAGAGGTAGGAAGGCTGCAATCGACGTTAGATTACGCACTAATGCGAGATAGGATGTATGATAAGCTCGGGGGAATGCACATAGATGAAGTTGGCTCCATAAGTCTGGGTAGTGATCGCAAACGTATCTAGCTATGTTCTAGAGGAGCAGTGAGAGTGGGAAGGAGACAAGATGAGCAACTACAGGAAAATTTTTATTCAGAAAGCCAAACTGAAATAGCCACTAAACAAAACGAGAACGTAATCACTGAGGATAATAAAACAGTGTAGACATACACGAACCTAATCGTCTGTTTGAGCTAGAGTTTGCTAAGGCACGTGACAAGTCACCCCGAAAAAGAAGTCACTAACCCAAAAGTTGATGGGATGAGGAAGTTAAGAGAGCCATAGCAAAACGTCAGCAAGCCTTTAGGGAACACAGACATGCTAAGCAGCGGAGTGAACCGACAGATGATGTTGAAAGAAAATGGGAAATCTTTCTAAGCTGTAGAAAGGATGCATCCTTTCTGATCAATGAAAAGATTACACAAAAGGGAGCTCAGTGGCTGACAGAAGTACATAAAAAACATGAAAAGGCAGCTGCAAAATTTCGGGACTATCTAAACTCCTTAAGAAATGAGACGAACCTAGAGCGGAGGAGCAGGAGCAGACGAACCTAGAGCAACTACAGCTCAAGATGCTAAGCTTGAAGAAACGAAGCTATTGAATATATAAGAACAAGGGTAACAGAAAAATTTCAACGGAAATGCGCTTTATGCACCACAATAGACAAGGATGAATCAAGTGGCGCAATGGCTCCAATTTCACAAGAGTGGGAAAGAGCTGAGAAAAGGGTTCCTAGTAGTACATCAAAAGGCCCAGAAGGCAATCCAATTGTGCTGATAAAGACAATAGGTCCGAAATCTAAGCACGCTTTGAGAGAGGCAGTGAGCAAAATAATATTCGATAGAGAAGTTCTAATGGATGGAAACTTAGCAGCATGAGCATGATCTATAAAAGAAAGGGGGACAAAGCTGGCATAAACAAATGCCATCCTATAACAGTGACATCAGTGGTCTACAGGCTGGCAATGCAGATTAGAAAGGAAAGACTGCAAGCATGAATGGAGGATGAGGGGGTGCTGGCAGAACTGCAGAATGCGTTTCCGCAACACAGGAGGTTGTAGGACAATCTGTTCTCACTGACGCAGTGCATCGAAATAGCGGAAAAGGAACACAGGCCCCTGTGGCTAGCATTTTGGATATCAAGAGAGCGTAAAATAGCGTGGTTCAAGCGGAATTGTGGGGAATACTGGACACACTAGGCGTGGAAGACGTAGTCACAAATCTTTGAAGGATATCTATAAAGGTAACAAGGTAATTATAAAGTGGAGAAAACAGGTATCCAAGCTTGCAGAGGTAAACCGGGGACTTAGACCGGGTGTCCCTTGTCACCCTTATTATTCATGATGTGCCTACAAGGATTAGAGGCCAAATTAAAGGGAGGTGGACTGGGCTTCCTTCAAACTCCCTTTCGTCAAACAAGAAAAACTCGTTGAACAGGCACTACCAGCATTGATGTACGCAGGTGATATAGTGCTAATGGCCAGCGACAAGGAAGATTTGGGGAGATTTATGGACATCTGCGGTAATGAGGGAGATAGGTTAGATTTCAGATTCAGTAAGGAAAAATCAGCAGTCGTGATTTTTAGTGGCAATGGAGGTAGTGAGCTTAGAATACAGGAGGTCACACTAGAGATAGCAGTTAAATACAAATATATAGGCGTATGGATAAGCAATTGGACCAAGTACCTAAGGAAACCCGAAATATACGTTACGACTGAAGGTAACAGGAATGCAGCGGTAATGAAATACAGGGCACTGTGGAAATACAATAGGTATGATGTGTTGAGAGGAATATGGGAAGGGGTCATGGTTCCTGGTCTGACGTTCGGCAATGCGATCTTGTGCATGAGATCAGAAGTTCAAGCAATATTAGAAATTAAGCAACGTGGAATAGATAGGCTTGCCTTAGGAGCTCACGGGAATACACCAAATCAGGGAGTACAAGGTGATATGGGATGGACATCATTTGAGGGCAGGGAAGCTAGCAGCAAGAGAAAACTTGAGGAGTGATTGAGAAAATGGGGGAGGAGCGTTGGGGTAGGAAGGTATTCAGCTACTTGTACATGAAGAATGTCAATACAAAATGGTGGAAGTGAACCTGAAAATTGACTGGTAAATACTTGAAAAACAGCAGGGGTGAAACCAAAAAGACTTATCAGGTAAGAAGAAGGTGAAGGAAGCTGAGACCGATATGTTGAGAGTCGGCAGGATTAAGAAGTCCGCACTAGAGGTCTTTCGAACTTTTAGGCAGGAAGTTGCCAAGGAAAGGATCTATGGTAATACGGGGGAAGATCTCTACTGTTTAAGGCCAGGACGGGAGTATTGCGAACCAGGACATATCGGGCTATATACGAAGGGGTAGTCACAGTATGCAGTGCGTGTGAAGATAAAGAAGAAACTGCTGGACACTTGATAATGTTCTGTAAAGGCTTCACCCTATAGTTCAGGATGATGGCGCAGAGTTTTTCAAAGCACTGGGGTTAACGACATGAGGGCAATAGACTTTAAGCGAGTAGCCTTAACTTAAAAGAGGTTATCTGATTGGTGGCTTAAGTCAAGGCACGAGTGAAAATTAAACCCTTCACTGCAAAGTACGAATCCTCAACCTCACCGTTTAAATGGAAAAAAAGATAAATATAATGGTTAGTTCACTAAGTATTACGGCTAGGTGGCGTTAGCCGCCGCCAGATCTAAAGGGTAAACCCATATCAATATATTCATCCATCCAGCAATAGCGCGAGTGGTGAGAGAGTTTAGTCGATCCACTCTAGATGTTTGAAACAGAAATGGATGGATGGATGGATGGATGGATGGATGAATGGATGGATGGATGGATGGATGGATGGATGGATGGATGGATGGATGGATGGATGGATGGATGGATGGATGGATGGATGGATGGATGGATGGATGGATGTGGCTGTACCCTTTAGATCAGGCGGTGGCTAACGCCACCTAGCCCTAATGCTTAGTGAACCAGAAACTAGATTTGTCTTTTTTTTCATTTATTCAGTGAAGTTGAGGATTGCACTTTATTGTAGGGGCGCCCTCGTCTGGGCCAAATTTTAATTCTAAAATGATCAAATACTACATTTTTGCGGACCACTACACATAAGAAAACAACTTGTTCTTACAGCAAGTAGTTTTTCTTAAACTTGTGCTGCATCATCAATTTTTTGTAATAGCTTTTGCTCCAGCCGACTCGAGGTCAGCAGCTGCCCATCGACATCATTATCCTCATTTGAAAGTATACGACGGCCAACGGTTGCGACGGCAGGTAACAGCTCGCGGTACGTTCGGATGTGTCTCGGACTGTTTCGTTTCGATGTAAATATTTCCAGCCTTTACAGACCGACACACTCTTTCTCGTTGTGTTTATTTTGACTCTTTCAAATGCTTTCGCGAAATGAATTCAAGTGACATCCGGGGAACGAAGTGACCGGTGAAGCTTTCATCGGAAGAACACCCGTTGCAAGCCTGGGCCGGTGCGTGGAGACCACTTCAGTATTTTAAGGATGGTTGCCTGCTGGGCTAGTTGGTTCATTTCAACATATGAAGTTTTTTTTTTCTTTGCCAATTACTGCGTAGGTTTGACACGGCAGCAGCGCCTTGCAATATTAAAATTTAATACTTTTTAACGTCTCAATCTATCACCGAGAAAAATGTGCGTTACTTGCAGCATGGCCGCATGTGTGAACGAGTCGCTGACTGAAGAGTTAATTCTGAAATTCTATCGCCAGGTAACACCAACCAGGGCGTTGTGGTGAGAGAAGGCAAATAAATCACTGTCGCCTCGCATGTGTCTTCGTAGCTAGCCCAAATAGTATTAGTGAAAAAACCAACGAGTTAATAGTTTACCGCAGTCGCGTTTGAGAAACATCCCATATTTGTGGGTCTGGTTTTGCAATAATGTGACAAAGAAAGTGTCACATAATTCAGAAATACTTCTTTTTCTGCCACTGCTTCCTGGCCCACATGACATGGAAGCAGCTGTGAACAATGAGCAAGGAACCGGCCACATGACATGCCTTGTGAAGAAGCAGCCCTGTGAGATACACGTGTTATGTGGTACCATAAGTATATGTACACAATACTGCTGTTTACTAGTTTACTGAGTCTATTTGTTTAATTTAGACACTTTTAAGCATTGATTTCGTGCATTGATATCTGGTGATGTTACTTGTGTTTCCAGACTGCCATGCAAAGACACGTTGAAACATCTGAATGTCCAATACAACAAGTCACCTCACACATGCAATGCTGTATTTGTGAATGTCTTAAGGCGCATATCGTGGAGGGGTGCTTTATATTGGCCACAACCATTGGCTGTCCATGGTGGCATGGAATCTACACTTCAATAACGTTGAAACTGTAACACTGTTAGTTAGATTGTGTGGCACTGCCGTGCTCAACAACGCAGGTTTGATCCCAGCCACAGTGGCCATATTACAGTGGGGGTGAAACACTAATACTCTTGTGTGCTTAAGGGTTTGTTCAATTCGCCTGCACCACATGATCCATTTTACAAAGTGCTGCACCTCGCCATTCATTTCAGTCGCGCAGCAATGGCATCTTCTAACTTGTGCCATTCATTCCAAGAAGCGCAGGAGAGGTACAGCACCAAAACTAGTTTATGATTTTCCTGTACTTCCTACCCTGACGGTGCTGGTTTGGTGCAGCCGCACCCACAGCTTAACAAAAAACACAGCATTAGACGTAGCTACCGTACCCACCTCTAGAACCGTGGCGTGCTTTGCCAAGATGTTTGCACCTCATGAAATTAAACGAACAAAAAAAAAGGATTCTACCTTGTCGGCACCTGTAGTTCACTTCTGATGCCGCACTGCTGAACTTGTGCTGCACAAGTTCTGAGCTCCTCGTTCACAGCTGTAAACCAGTTCAGATTGGTGCAGATGAACTAAACTAACCCTTAAAGGATGGAAGCTTGAAAATATGAAAAATCTGTGAACATGAGGTGTCAGAGAAAATGTTTCGACAGGCATTTTTGTCTCCTACGAGGCTACAACGTCAATTGTTTTAACACCTGGAAGCCAGAATCAATCTAAATTTGCCAACTGCTGTACGACTCACGATCACTTCATAGTTGGCATGTTAATTGTATGAAATTATTATTGCATTACAAAATGAACACCCCCGCAGTGAGAGGCATTAACAGGCTTTCCGACATTTAGTTGTGCCTTGTGACAGTTTACAAACAACACCCAGAACTGTTTTGTCTTAATTAATCATGTTTAGCTAATACAAGTTTACAAAAAGATGCGCCAAAGCTCATAAGACTGCACTCAATTGTTCTAGCTTTGCACATATGTTCAATGGGCTCCTAAAATAATAAATTTTAAAGGTTATGAGCACTTGCAACACACCTTCCTCAAAGACGCGAATGCTGGCGTGAAGAGCAAGATTGTGTTCATTGGATGTGATACTGTTTTTTTTCACAAAGCAGAGAAATGTTCCAGATTTCTTTGAGCAAATCTGCTTCTGTTTAAATTAACTTGTCATAATTGTAGTGTCTACCAATAGGAAGTTAAGAATTGAAATTCTGTGCACTACAGTCATGAAAAAACTCTAGAAAATCCCACAGGTAGTTGAAACATTCATGATCTTGATTTATACACAGCCACACTGAGAGATAGTACGTATTTCAAATCCTAACCTCTAAAAGTAGCAGGGAGAAAACAAGTTCAGCTATCAAGCAGAAGTATACTGAAAAAGTAAACACAATAACAAGTGTGTACTAAATGTGACCTTTATTGACCGAGTATTTGGACAGACTCATGTACCACCAATTGATTTCACGAGCGCTTGCTTGCAAGAGTGCTCAAGTGCTATTGATATGTGTATGCAAAAAAGAGATTGTGCTCAGAGATGAACAGGTAGTTTAGAACTGCACGCATCTGCAATTGCTTATTTAACAAATTTAGCAAAACTACATTGCTCTCTCTGCGCGAGCTATCTATCGCCAATGAGCAAGTTTCCTTCCCGATTTCACATCATGCATTCACTTCACTTAAAGATCAACTCTACAGGGCAAGCGCCGCATCTGACGGGAGAATCGGACCCTTGTCGTGAAGCCACGCTATTAAACTCAAACGGCGCAACATAATGACAGCGTCGTTCATTCAGCGATCTCGATGTTCAGTTATATGCATATGCTTGTTAGCTTTCAAGAGTCTTTACACATGGGTTGAAAGCTTTCGATATGTATGAGTGACTTGTTTTGTTCGGACCCGACCATATACATTGGTTGTACCGGCTTGTACACTCGCAATAAAGGTTGCAAATCTTCCTTGATTGACGTTGTTTTTGCCAGTTAAGACCAATTAGGCCACCTGGTGATAATTTCACATGTGCATCGTGATTTAGCAAGGACAAAAATGCGAAACACCAAACGAAGCGAGCAGCGCGAACCAGCTGCGAACCCCCCACCTGTAGCAAAGAAAAATGCGTCTGTTTATTGATGATGATAGTAGTACCAGAGCCATGTCACCTCGCGGTATTGCAGTTAGTACGCCACCGCTACGTATTTGCATTTTATTTTGATACAACAGCCCAAAGGTACAGTTTCCGTTCTCTAAGCTGGTAGGTGTTCTGTGGGGAGGAGTCGGAGCTACGCAGTAGTGGAGTGAATGTGCCTGCCGCAATGACATTAGGGAGATTTAGAAAAGCGCACTGCAAGCCCTTGCGGTTCGGTCGCTGCCACTGCGCATGCGTCGCAACGCGAGTCAGCCTTCGCGACCTGCTCGTAGAAAATATGAAATAGCATGCAGCGATCGAGGCCTGCGAAGTGTTGTGTGTAGATTCTGTGCATTTCGTGCACGGAGCCCACAGAAGCAAAATTTTTCGCCAGGTTGTGCCACAGTCGGAAAGTGGTTCAGATGATGACGACGATAATTGCCCGCAGCTGTCGGCCGTGGAGATCGGCACCGCGGTGACGCATTTGTCGAGCATTTAAGCTGACGATGTCACCTTGGCCCAAATAAGGGCGAACCGAATTGCTTGCAAGCGTAGTATGAGGCAAGGCCGAATCATGAATTTTTTAAGCCTGTCTGATGCAATAAATTTCATATTTCTGAAAAAACAAAGCTTTCGAACTGTTCAATTTTTGCACTTTTTTCTGTCCTTGCCAGGTCCAAAAATCGGTCGGTGACTGTAAAAAGCATAAGGGATCAAACGATCAAGGAGGCACCAGGTGTCGGTTAGCGGGACTGCAGCGGATGAATGTAGGGGGTGTGTTCATTTCATGGGAGAAAAAAATTTGAATTTGGCGATGGAAGTTCGGGGTGTGTATTATGCGAGTGCATTCATTACGACAATAAATACAGTATTTACTGTACATGAGCCTAGCCCTCTGCAATTAAACAATGCTCAAGCGGCAGATATCATAAATACCTCATGGCGCAGTTTCTCCAGGATCTCTATCAGTGCCACGATCAGTGCTTCAGCAAAGTCCACCACATCGTCCCGGCTGCAACCAAACAACTCCACCACACTGCAGAGAGAACATGGAAAATGAGTATAACCTCTCAAACGCATGACTACACGTTTAGTCACAAGCCCTCTGAACCAGTTAAGAAAGCATTGAAGAACTTTCAGACATGAGTCCAAAGCAAAAGCTCCATGTGCACGCCTGTATGCTACTCGTCATCTCTTCTAGGTATTTTTTCTTTATGCAGTGAAGAAGGCCTCTCCCAATAATCTCCGCTTCACCCCACCCTACACAAGCACATTCTAGTTCATAACCACACAACTGAACTTTCTGCCTTGCACAGTTGCACTTCCCTCCTTTGGAACACTGTCAACTGCTCGTATTTATTTATTTATTTATTTATTAAAGGTACTTTCAAGGCCCGAAGGCACTACAGAAAGGAGTGGTTTGAACAATCGTAAGTGCAGTTAAAAAGTTAAAAAAAACAGAAAACAGGAAAAAAGAAAAATTTTACAGGGCATCATGTATGGCGAGCTTGAAGTCTTTTTGGTCCGTTATACAGGCGATGGAGGCGGGAAGGTGGTTCCAGGCGGCGCTTGTCCTTGGCACAAATGAATCATTATATAGTCTGGTGCGACAGGATGGTAGGCCCACCTTAAAGCGATGATCCGTCCTTGGTGATATGAAGCGAGGTGGATGAAACAGGGCGTCCTTCAAATGGCTGTTATAATGATAGATTTTGTGAAAAAGGTTAAGGCGAGACAATGTGCGGCGCAATGAAAGATCAGGCAAGTTTAGGGTGCTCTTCATGGATGTGACACTGGAATGACGTGAATAATTCGATAAAATGAAACGTGCTGCGCGATTCTGAGTGGTTTCGAGAGATTGAATGAGAATGGCATGAGTTGGGTCCCATATGGCGCATGCGTACTCTAATTTTGGTCTGACCAATGTTTTATACAGTGTTAACTTGAGTGACGATGGCGCAGAGGAAAAGTTACGGCGCAGATAACCAAGCATGCGGTTAGCGTTGTTAATCACATATTCTGTGTGTTTATTCCAGGAAAGATTAGAAGATATGTGAACACCAAGGTATTTGTAATTGTCAACAGATGGTAATGGAATGTTATTGAGGGAATAAGTACGCGGACAGTGGGTGGTAGTGCGACGTGAAACTTGCATGCTCTTGCATTTAGATATGTTAAGTGTCATGAACCATGTGTTACACCATGCGAATATGCTATCTAGGTCGCGTTGAAGGTTAAGGTGATCGACATGACTGGTTATTTTCTGGTAGAGGACGCAGTCGTCTGCAAAGAGTCGGACAGTAGAAGAAGAAACACAAGAAGGAAGATCATTAATGTAAATTAAGAAAAGCAGTGGCCCTAAAACGGACCCTTGCGGTACACCAGATGATACTGCGGAATTAGGTGAACAAAAATTATTAGCTGTCACGTACTGGCTGCGGTTAGAGAGGAATTCTTTAATCCATGTAAGTACATTGGGGTCGATGTTAAGCTGAGTAAGTTTGAAAATGATTAGTGCGTGTGAAACGGAGTCAAATGCTTTAGCGAAATCTAAGTATATGCAGTCAGTATCAAATTCAAGATCTGCGTTAATAAACAAGTCGTTAGTAAAACACAGCAACTGTGTTTCGCATGAAACTGTCTTACGGAAGCCATGCTGATAAATGCTAAAGAAGGAATTAGATTCAAGGAATTCAATGAGGTGCGAGTATATGACATGCTCTAAGATTTTCACTGGAATGGATGTTAACGATATGGGACGGTAGTTATTGGGGGAATGTACATCACCAGATTTATGCACAGGGACCACCTTCCCAGTCTTCCAGTCAGATGGCAGTGTGGACGTCTGTAATGACTGTTCAAAAAGTTTTGACAATATTAAAGAAGAATAGACTTGAGTACACTTCAACATTTTTGACGAAATGCAATCTGGACCAGCTGATGATGACACTGTCAAGTTTCCAACAAGTTTTTCGACACCAACTGCATCAATGATAATAGGGTCCATTGGCAAGAAATCGGTGCTTGTTAACTGTGGAAATATAGTTGGGATGCTGTTCTGAAAGTGTGCAGCAAATACATTACTCAGAACGTTGCAGCACTCGCTAAGAGCGACTGGGACATCAGACTGTATTAATTGGATATGTCGCGTTGTAGTTCCGCTAATGATGCTCCAAAACTTACGTGGATTAGAGCGCAGCAGCGAAGGAAGAGTTTCATCGAAAAATACTTTTTTGGCTTTCGAAAGCGCAGTACAGAATTCTCTGTTAAATGTCTGATAAAAAGACCAATGGTCTGTTCTGGCTGTTGATTTGGCGCGTCTGAATAGCCGCTTCTTTTTATTGCGCATGCGTTTCAACGTGTTATTGAACCACGGAGAACGAGGATTCGATGAAACTTTTCTCTTAGGTACAAATCGGTCAATTAGGGCTAGCAGTTTGTTCTTATAGTCTAACCAGTTCTGTTCAACAGATCGCTGCTCAAAACCAGCAAAGAATAGGTCAACAAAAGATTGTAACTCTGTATTCATTCCATGAAAGTCCGCTTTGCTATAGTCTTGGATAATTTTTGTTCTTTTCTTGATGGAAACCCGTGCTTTTATTGTGAAGTGGATTATGCAATGGTCGCTAATTCCCGGTAGATGAGTGAAGGGTGAAGCTAGGTCAGGTGTACTGGTAAGTACTAGATCTAATACGCTAGCGGAAGTGGGAGTAACGCGAGTAGGAAAGTCAACAAGCTGGGTAAAGTTGAAGTCGTGACAAAAATTCAAAAATTCCCTACTTTCACCTGAGTTGTGCTTTAAGGTAACCGGGTCTCTTTCCCACATGATGTCGGGAAAGTTGAAATCGCCAAGAATGAACAAAGGTGATCTCGGGTATCTGACGAACAGCTGATTGACAACATCATGCAAGTCATTGCAAAAGGATGATGATGCAGTTGGTGATCGATAGCAAATACAAAATATTATTTCGCGAGAATCAATGAGCACGCGGACACAAACAAGTTCAAGTGAAGACATAACAGGAATAATATGAGAAGCAAGATTATCGGCAACCGCCAGCAGAACACCCCCACCAGACCGGTAATCGCGGTCGCATCGGTAGAATTTGTAGTGCTTCTCACAATCCAATATTTCTTCATTTCTTACTTTTGTAGAAAGCCAAGTCTCTGTCAGACCAACAATATCAGCGGAACAGGAATCAATAGCAGAAGACAGTTCGACGCGTTTATTCAGGACGCTGCGCACATTAGAAAAGAAAAAAGAAGCGTTTCCTGCGCAGCAACGGGACGGGCGTAGCTATGAGGTGCTAGAAGTGTCAGCACGTGCAGGTAGAGAGGGTTCTTTGTCCTTAGCTTGGGGTGAATTGATTTCGCGAACGCTGTCGCTTTCTGCGCAGTAAACGTAAGTTTTCTTGTTCATGACCAGTTTGTTAACGCGTAGCAAATACGGTTGCCCGGCTGCCTTAGCAAATTCCATTAATTTCTTCCTTGAGTTTCGCGTGCTTTTGCAAAAATCTTCGCTAGCTGATACACCAGTTCCTTTGAATTTTTGTCTCTGCATCAGGATAGCATCTCTAACCTTAAATGACGAAAATTTGACGATAATTGGCCGAGCTTTTTTAGCGGCGTAACTTCCTAACCTATGTGCTCGGGAAACTTCGGAGTCAGAAATGTGCATGTCAAGGTGTCGGGACAGTAGATCACGAACATGGCCTTCAGACTGAGCCCACGTCTCATTAGGGCTGTCCGATATACCAAAAAACAATACGTTCTCTCGTCTGGACCTGTCTTCAAGATCGTCCAGTCGGGCACTGAGTGTCTGGCCTTGCACCTTGACAGTTTCAGCGATTAGACGTGGCACATCACTGACTACTGCAGAACCGTCGCATGACTCGACGAAAGCTTCCACCGCCGACAACCTTTCCGTTAAATCAGCAACAGTTTGCGCTAATGCCTCCTGCAACGGGACGGGCGTAGCTATGAGGTGCTAGAAGTGTCAGCACGTGCAGGTAGAGAGGGTAGGTGCGTATTGACCCGACTGTCAACTGTCAAAATGCTTCCCAGCTCCTCATCTTGGAAAGTATCAGCTGTCTGTTTGTTCTATTCTATTGTCATTTACTATTTACAATCGGTAGGCAGATAAGGCATCATACACTGGCTACTTTAAATGCCAGTGCCAAACCTGCGCAACTCTGTTGCCAGTGAAGGGCGAGTAAACAGCGTTCTGCCAGCAGTTTTGCAGAGTTGCCCTTCCTGAATTAGAATGAATTCAGCATCATTCCACATTTTGGCGACCCCAAAAAGAAATGGGAATGGAATGACGACAAAGCTTGGAGGAATGAAATTAGAATAGAATTAAGCACATTTTCCTCGGAATAAAATGGGATTGAAATAAGGTCTGTTTGAAATAGAGCCCATTTTTGTCGATGTGCTGATTTTCAAACTTCAAACATTAGTAAGACCCTTAAATTGAACAATAAAGTAGTAATTTGATATATCGAGGCCAATCACAAGCATGGTAAAGCAACGCACCTACCTTAATTTTGTGCCTATATAGATTGTGTTGCTCGAACATTTGCCTCTATTCCTCGCATAACCACGGCTCTATGCCATGGTATTCGTTGTGCGGAACAATGGCGGCGGCATACACACTTTGCGATTCTTTCCCCCACGGTGGCTCATCAGCTGCCTGCTTGTCATCCCATCCTTCACCTTGTTTTTGTTTCAGCCACTGTTGGCGACTCGGACAGATATTCAAATAAGCGCTTCTCCATTTTGTGATGCATATTGACGCTGGTGCGATGCTTGTGTTTACTGGACGCTTTCCCATACCAGCTTGCGCACCATCTCAACCCATAATATCTGCCTCCTTCTTTTTTTGCAATACTGTTCCCCTTAACTACACACATGGGCACATTTGCCAGAAACTCTATGGCAAATACTTGTAGGTCAGCACAGCACACATTCGTACACGATGAACTGTTGTAGAAGATGAACCGTACAAAGAGATATAGAATAGACTTTTCAAAGACGTGGTTTGGGTAGCCAAAGTAAGCGATCACACGTAACCAAGGCACCGCCTCCCCGAATCCTTACAACACAATGCGCTAAGTCGTTATTTTATCGCCAACGCGTTATATGCTTGAAGAATATTGCAACATCACCACTTGTTCAAACATGCACACTTGAAAAAAAAAATGGTCTGCATATTCGCTTACTGAATGTTAACCGTTAACTTATCACAAAAAGCACTAACCTCTAACTAAGTGAAGGTAGTGAAATGCAGATTAGTGAAACTTCCTAGTCTGCTAAAGAGTTGCTGAATAGTGCTGATTGGAATAATTAACAACAATACTGAATTTTCAGTTAACCCTCGTTCATAGCGCATGTACATTGCAACATCAAGATACTTATATTACAGAAGTATATGTAGGAGAATAAGCAAAATGCCATCATTGACATAGATTAATTAGTGGTCACTAATTACTTCATGTAATTACCAAGGCAAGTATGCATGACATCAACATACATAAAGGCATGAACAAGTCACAGACGAGAACATACACGTGATTGTGCATATAGAATTTAGTCAGTATCTACTGTAGTAACAGTTTGAGACTATGCTCCTGTATACTTTGGAATAGCAGCCTGTGTACTGGTTAGCAGCCATATAATTTAGAAAAGTACAGACCTTTTATACACATCATCTTCTGTCTTCTCTTTGTAATAATGTATGCCATCACTTAGCCTAAAGTTTTTATTCATAAGTAATGAACAAAGTTAAGGCAGGTCCAAATTTAAAGAGTGCCACGATTACTAAAAATAAACGGTGGTGTTTAAAATAGATTTAGGAACGTATGTGGCTTGGTAGTTACGTAGTTAAAAGACCGAGAAAGCATTCCGGGTTGAATAATTGATTTTGTAGGGTTTAACGTCCCAAAACCACCATATGATAATGAGAGATGCCGTAGTGGAGGACTCCGGAAATTTTGACCACCTGCAGTTTTTAACGTGCAACCAAATCTGAGTACACGGGCGTACAACATTTCCGCCTCCATCGGAAGTGCAACCACCACGGCCGGGATTTGATCCCGCGACCTGCGGGTTAGCAGCCGAGTACCTTAGCCACCACACCACTGTGGCGGGGTGAGAAAGCATTCCTGTTTACTGACGGCGAAAGCTTGAACCTTGACTAGTTGCTTGATATAGTAAAGAAATGCCCCAAAGGTAGTAAAATACCTTCAAACAAGTAAATGCATGCGTTTCCAAATGTTTACAAACTTTTTAAAAGATTGTGCTTTAAAATTGCGCTTTCTGCTTACCATGCAGAAACCATAGGTGGTGGTAGAACTGCCCCTATGAAAATTAGTCGTCTAGTTGTAGTGCCCGCTAAAAGCCGCCAAGCTACTATATCTCGACCGTGGTAACGTGTTTGGCGTACTTGTGCAGTTCTTGATGCGTCTCATAACATCAGCTTTATGTTGTTACAATATTTTTAGCTCAACAAAGCTATCAAAATTTGCCTCTCCTACGTTGAGAAATCGTAGGAATGGTGTCGATCTGCCCGGCCATTCTAGGAGTCGGAACGGGATAAGATTTTTTTCATTCCGAGCAATTGAAAAGAATGTAGTTACTGCAAGTTGCGATTCTCCGGAATGGAATCGGGACAGAAAGGAGCTGCCCATTTCGCAAAACTGGCTGCCAGGGGCAGTTGTCACAAGGGACGTTTGGAAGGACTTCTGATTGATAATCTCTTGAATGACCAGTCATGTTCGAGCTGCCAAGTCTACCTAATCAACTGTATGAAAACTTCTTTCGAGCAAAGGAAGCGTAAATAAAACTAATGTGCCCTCTTATTTGCATTGTGCTTGTGCTCACAATAGAAAGAAAAATCCTACCAGAAATCTGCAAATTTGCACGAGTCAGCGCTATTTTGCAAACTACTGTTTAACAGAGCGTTGGGCTCGAAGAGCAAAGACGGCAATTCTGGCAAGCATGCGAAAAAAAACACGTAGGTTGCCTCTGAAGTTAATGCAGTAGCAAGACAAGAGCTGCCACTGCTTGTCAGCAGTATACAAATCCAGGGTGCTTTAACAAAAGGAGTCCGAGTGCTCATGGAAGCAACGAATTGGCTCGGAAAACAGCAGCAAAGCTTTCAGAGTAATACGTGGGAGCAAAAGATGGAGTTCTCCCTAGGCAAAGCAGCCTGCAGATAACTTGAGCGCGAATGAACCCACTTCATGACAGAGGCATTAACAGCTGGAACACCTACACAGGGAACTTGAGGCACAGAATGCTGCTATTGACACATGCTGGGTGCCTTGTGGCAGTTTGCACTACTTCACTCGAGGAATGTTTATTGTGCCTACACAACAGCCAGCTTGTAGAGATGAGCTTGAGTCATTCCAAGATGTTGACATCATACAGTGAGACTGACATCTAGGTTGCACCAACAATGTTGGTGCAACATTACAACATTACAACATCTGTTGCCAACAATTGCCAAGTACTTAGTAAGCCCGCAATATAGCATTGAAAAAATTGTGGCAAGCAAGATCCTCCAGTTCGCAAGGGCCAATGCACAGTACACAGCCACCAGCCAAAGTAGGTAGTACGACTAAGGACCCATTAAAACATATGAACAGCTATACAAATAATGATAGAATGCCTGCCAAACACAAGCAGCAAGGGCATGTACACAAAAAGTCAACACTAAATAAGACAGGTATCGCAACGCTATCAACAGAATGCACTGCAATAGGTTTTCATTATTGCTGCAAAACATACACGATATGTTAGTTTGGTGCTGGTCATAGCACAAGAGGCCAGTAAATGTTCTGAAAGAAGGTTTCACCGAAAAAGAGGATTTAGGATTCCACAATCAACTATATTGTATGTATCCATTGTTATAATAAATTATCATTTGTTGAAGTTACTGCAAGTTGCATCCATACTTCGGGACTCTACAAATTGAGCCCGGCACAATAATGTGCGACTCGCTTGGGTCGTCAACTATATAACATGCAGTACAGTCACATTCAGTCGTTTCTCATTCCCTTGCCGCTCAGCTCGGTACCAGCCAGGTGCTGCTTTTTTCCACTAAGTGGAGCACCCTGGAAAGCAATCTTGCAAACATCCAAATGGCAGCATTGCATGGCAGCATTGCACGCCTGCTTAAATGGAACAACGGCCCTCAATGTGACTGGTTTCTCACGTGTATTCTGCATCCCTGTTGTTAAAGAAAACACATTTATCTGGTCTCTTCACGTTCTGTTTAATGAGCCTAGTGTATTTGAAATTTATGAGATGAAATGTTATATCAATCATTGCTTGTTGCATTGATAGCTTCTTGCATTAGAAAGCATTGTTTGGTTGCTCTTCAAAAGCTGACAGCAATTCAGGCGTCAAGCTGCCTTCCTAATTGTTTTTTCAGTCATTCTACCACTGTGAAAGTGCCTGGAAACTGAGCCACCTTACTTGTGGTGCCAGAAGTCTGCTTAGGTACACGTTGATTTATACTCTGTTTCAGCAACTCCCTTCACCACTGTGGAGGCTACAGGGCCCCTCAACCAATGGGAAGGCCGATTAGTCCCTCCACATGTATTCATCTGCTCCATGTCGTCTGCTCATCGAATTGTCTATACACACTCATTGCAGATAAGGCTGGTCTATTAGCTTTAAAAATACAGTAAAACAACATGAAAACAGTTTCTTCTTCCTTGAGCCTGCTTATACGTATTCCTAAAAACTGCCTGCCTATGTTGCATTCGGTTAGGTTAGTGCATTTACAACAAAAGTAACAAACTTGGCTTTTTTCTTCTGTTTATCTTACGTTGGCAAAGCACTGCTGAAGGCAGGTGGTACATATCCAAAAAGACGTATGGCTGACTTTGTCGTTAGCGTGTTAGACGGTTCAATCAAACCAAAGTGAAG
The DNA here is from genome assembly GCA_013436015.1 of Rhipicephalus annulatus. Lineage (NCBI taxonomy): Eukaryota > Metazoa > Arthropoda > Arachnida > Ixodida > Ixodidae > Rhipicephalus > Rhipicephalus annulatus. Next base: position 46,096 of record WOVY01009437.1, read on the forward strand.
AGAGAATTATGTTTTTGCCCCGTCTCTTTCTGTTGCCTATTGAAACTGAATTGAAAATTCAAATTACTTTCCGAACTACAATATCTGCTACAAAACGCCCTTGATGATTCTCCTAGTATTTGAAAAAAAAATAGATGCAGTGCCTAACTCTCGCACAAATTTTCATCATGCCCAGTGTTTTGGCTCAACCTTTTTAGCCATGAACAAATTTTCACACGAATATTTAAGCATTGTTTGCAAAGCACACACAACTGAGCAGAGATATTTGCATTTAAAACACCTTGCTGTCAATTCCCTGTTTAAACAACACCCACTAGATTATTGGCTTGGGGCCCTGTCGGGCCTCAACGGGGTTGGGTCAAGCCAGGCCGGACCCAGAAGGCTAAATTATTTCTCAAGTTCGAATCGGGCCCAGGTCTCACATTAGTCACAGGGCCAGGTTAGGGCATGTAAACTTGAACAATTTCGGAACCCAGGTCGAGAATCATGGCCTGTGCAGTGCTCATACCCACCCGCATTCACTTCGTTTTTCACAGCATCAGCAGTCGATCACCCTAGCTTGAAAAGAAAACATCAACATAAGCTCTAGAACCCATTTTATCACTTATAATATAGTTGAGTTACACTTTCCTCATAAGTTCACAGCAAGCCAGCAACACCCACATGGAAGGCCCAAAACGTATCGCACCATCTGTCGCAGAAAATGTGCAAGTTGTTTACATCCTGTGGAGGCCAGTCAATACAACTCTCTTCTCCCATAAGCAAGCCTCTGTGTGGTCCTGTTACCCTAAAAGCTTTTTCCGAAATCATGAAGGAAGCTTAAGCTGTCGTGTAGAAGTACTTACGAAGCCATGTCTTCCGTCACATGCACGAGGGTTACGAATGTCATAAGCAAGTCGTCAGTGTCAGTGTTCCACACTGCTCTCCTGTAGAATGGGTACTCATGCTGGCATCCGCACGGTATATTAGTGCAAAGATTTTCACTGCAAATCGAAAAAGAACGGCCCCACATTTTCAACACAAACACAACTTTTCAATTATATTTCAGTCCTTGCAAGGTAATCTCACTACACTGCAAAAAAGACGTGCACTGAGGAATGATTGTTAAGCTGCCTGTGTGCCGTCACATAGATCCTGTTACAACAAAATTTTTGCCCCAACCGAGCATTTTTTTTCAAAGAACACTTGGCAATCTACAATGAATTTACCAAGGCCCACTAACTGACCTACTTACCCTTCCCTATGCCCAGCAAGATGATGGATGAAAAAAGCACAGCTGTTGGCCCTCAGACAACTGTAGCCCCACACATACCCAAACCAGTCATAATATCACACTATGACAGGGTGGCTACCAAGTGCGCATTTTGAAATTCCTCGAGATTTGCGGGTTTTCTCCCCCCCCCCCCGAGTAATTTTGCAAAACTCTCTTAGTGGCTCATAGCTTTCTGCCACGTCAATGCAAGAAGGCACCATGCCACCCAATGCCATCACTGTCTTGTAAGCATGTGTAATGTTTCGTGCTACATTTTTGTAAGATTTCCAAAAGGTCAAATCACTTTATAGCAGATTTTGAATGTACTAATTGTGTAAAATTGAGAAAACTTATAAAAAAATTGTCAGCAACAGTATTTTGGTGCCAGAATGATTTATAACTGCAAACAGTACCATAGGCGAAGCTCCAGGAGCTGAGCTCAGTGGAATCAGCGGAAGTTTACATCTTTACCTATCTCCAGTCAACGCCGCTATGGTTGTTCGGCGATCGATCGTATGATCGTCAGACTTCATATGAAGAGATGAGAAAAGGAATCCCAATAACTAGCTCGGGGACACTGCTGGACGGCCGAGCACTTTGGTTGTCATACGATGGTTTGTGCGTCATTACACAACGGCAGCTGCCGCCCCAGCGCCCCTTGCAGATGTATAGTAGTATTTCATAACGTGGTATTTCTTGAAACACTTGTAAATGCAGAGTGCGTTTCACACATTGCACAAACAAAAAGATATCTGTTCTTTTGGAGCAACGACTTGTGTTGACACACACGGGGCACCTCTGCCTGCGGCTGTCTTGGGCAGAGTAAACTCTAATATCAAGAAGAGGGAGAATACCTCGTGAGCGTCGATGATGAGCGTCGAGACTGCAGCACTCGCTCATTTGTTAATAAATTCTAATTATTTACGGTTCCTGGGAAAATAATAATATATAAATGCATTACGTCGTGTTTGATGTGGTGTTAGTCTTCTATCATGCCGTTGTCTTGTGCTATGTGAGTGGGGTAACAGAATATGTTTTGATCATTACATGCCCCATTAACGGTTGGTAAAGAAATTTCAAACCTGAATGACGATTTCTAGTGGATAGAGGTTGAAGCTCCGCTATAGTTAACAGGTCTGTTACTGATGTACGATCATAGCGATTATATATATAGCGGACTGCTCTCTTCTTAATTGATTCCAATTTTATCATATTTGTTTGGTTACATGGGTCCCAGATAAGTGCAGCCAAGTCTAACCTGGGCAAAACAACTGATTTCGATTGATATGTTGGGTTTGACGTCCCAAAACCACCATATGATTATGAGAGACGCCGTAGTGGAGGGCTCCGGAAATTTCGACCACCTTGGCTTCTTTAACGTGCACCCAAATCTGAGCACACGGGCCTACAACCATTCGGCTTCCATCGGAAATGCAGCCGCCGCAGCCGGGATCCGAACCCAAGACCTTCGGGTCAGCAGCCGTGTGTCTTAGCCACTAGACCACCATGGCGGGGCAACAGAACAACGAATTTATGCGCACGGAGACGTACAGGGGAGGGGTGGATAGTTTCAGTGCTCTGCGAATAAAAATAGTTAACATTGTGTGTGAGCTATGACTTGGTCTATGTGTTAGTTCAGACATTTAAGAACACTCCCTATTTAAGTTGATTATGCTATAGTAATATCATCATTATGTTGGCCACGCTGAAAAAACTAGTTCATTGATTATTTTCGAAGCAAATAAACAAAAAACTGGTTGAATGAAATTGTACTTCATGAAGTAACATTCTATACACCTATGCGGTTATCAGTATTTATGGTAGGCAAACGCTGTGACGTACAACACTAGACACACATAGTCGCAACTGCAATTCTCTTAACGACTCCAAGGATATAGAATGGTTATTTTTCTTCAGAACCAATGATATCGCTGCGCTTAACATGGCGTCTTTTAGCTAGTCTCACAAAGCCAACCCTCTCCGGCACTCATATCTTTGTGCTAAAACTACACTACTTAAGAAACTTCGCCTTCCTTTTGCAGCAACGTGTTATGTGTCTGGGGCAATCTGTGTATACTTCAAAATCCCCCTGTAGTGTTCTGGAAAGCAGTGCATAAAGAAAAAAGAGCCTCACACGGTACCTTATGCATATGCCTAAGGCGACTAGAAGGCAAGAGCCACTTCACTTTTATAGCGATAGCAGTTACAAGGACATTTTTGACCGGTCTTTGGCATCGCCAGGGGCATAGGTAAATTGTTTGGGGGGAGGGGGGGCTAAGGGGGGAGTGCACCTTGATCTAAAGGGGGGGGCATGCAAATGGCAGGATTGGACTATATATATGCCATGGCAAAAAAATATTTCGGGAGGGGGGCGCACATTCGCGATGCGCCCCCCCCCCCCCACGGCCTGGCTATGCCACTGGCCGTCGCTATCATGCGTTGTGTAATATCCTAATCGATAATATGTGCCCACGCATTGTGTGTTTTACAAACGGGCAAAAGCGTGGAAGCATGGGTGATGAACGCAGCTAAAGCAGAGATAAAAAAAGCTAGTTTCGCCACAAGGGCGAAGCGATCAGTGCGATAGCAACAACTTGGAATGAAAGAGAGAATTCGATAAGCCTTGTCATTAGGTTCGAGGAACTTTTGTGGAAGCAGGGTTCAGCTTAGCTCCTTGAGGGAGAGGGGTCGCAAAAAGGAAAGGTACAGAAAGTGTGTAGTGAGGTGTGGGCATAAGCATTCCGGGTACAGGTGGGAGAGAGTGAACGTCCGTCACAGCGTCACCCCCCTCCCCTCGCATCACCCCCGGCCCCTCTTTGTCCGCCAGGGTCTCTGCCACTCCCTATTATGTCAATGTAAAGGGCTGACTATGTGCTCCCCTCCAACCCCAAAGGTTAACTGCAGCACACCCACTGCTGGCTGCAATAGAACAGCCACAAAGAGTTTGCAAAGCACTGGTCAGTCACGTCAAGCAAGCCCAGAGGAGGCGCTCCCTTTTTGCTCTCCTTTTTTTCTCTCTCATGTGGGAATGCTGGCACATATAACAGCCAGCAAAAGCATCAACTGTACCACAGGGTCACTCCCCTTCCTATGCTACAATGCAGCTTTCTCTTTTTTTATTAAATGTGTGTGACTTTCAAAAACGGCACAGTGATGCGAGATTTCGCTGCTCCTATTCGGCAGGCAGCATGTTCTGGCGCTAGTTTCGCCTCTCGAAAACGTACAATGAACCGCGTTCAATCTTGTTACCATTGCTAAAAAATATTTTTTTACTACATGGCCAAACAATTTGCTCAAGTGGCCAGACAAAGCAGTGGATGCGCGAGGCAAAACTGCATTTCCAGGAGATTTTCCTGTGACCCGTACAACTGGGAGAAACGTTCAAAATCCGGAAGTCTTCCGGGTGATCCGGGAGACTTTGCAGGTATGAGTATGATGGCAAAAAAAATCAGTCAATTCAGAACAGCTGCCTCGAATCCACAAAAGAATCACAAATGCCAGCCTGTAACTTTCGTTTACGTACTCTTATATGGATGCGACGCTGAAAAATAATCACAAATTTAGGGACAATATCAATAAACTGAAATGAGAAATTTAGCTGAAAATACACAGCTACCAGCATTGAGTGTGTAGGTGAAGATGTTTGGCATTGCATTGCCAATAATAAAAATACTAATATAGTAACATTAATAAGAGGCGCGACATACCTCAGCAAGCTTCTGTTGATGGGAGTTCTATCCTAACCAGACATTCAAGTCAAGCCAAAATCGCGGCGAGAACAAACATGCACAAATTTACCTACATGAGTAATGTAGTGGTTTTAAGGTCTGATATCCTGTGTGATGCAACAGACATCCAAATAGTTCATGTACAAACATGGAAGCTAAGAAATTCTGTAGCCAATAAGAAGGAAAATAAGTTTACTCGGTCTTGGTCCCACCATGGGCTCCCACGATTGTGAAAACCTGTGTAACAGTGAAATTGGCCATTTTAAGAAGAGTTAAACAAAATAAACATGACGTCACAAAATGACAAGTGGCCTCGAATGCCCTTGCTGAACATGTAGAGTCTACAAGCCATCAAACTGACTGGTCAAGTGCACGTGTTGTGGTAAAGAAATTATGCTGGCAACTTGCCTGCCCATGGAATCCCTGCACATACAGACAACTGGGCACATGCTGAACAGGAGTGATGAGGCGCTTTCGACAATGTGCTCTCAAGGCTTATTACATGTACTTAGGCATATTTAAAGGCAGACTAAAAAGCTAGAAAGAACGATTTAGTTTCGATTGACAAACTGCACTCTGAGAACTTTGATGCCCTATTTTTCACTATCATATGAAGAAAATAAAAGTTGAAGTTTCATTCTTAAATTTCGCTCGCAAATCTGCGCACAAGAAGACCTATTTAAAAATGTACTTTTTGTATATTTCATGACATTGGCCTGAGAAAATTTTCTTCAACTTCGTGTGCTAGATATATGGCACCTACAGATGAAAATGTATTTCATTTTTATCGAATAGAAGTTATGTAGGACCAGTAAGTCTTCAAGATCTATGATGTCAGAGCGTTTCGTACAGGAATCTGAAGGTGGTGTCTCCACCCGCATTTTTCGTGGTGCGCTTTCTCGCTTACGAAATGCCATGCCCCGGCAAGAATGGTGTTTTAGAGATTGTGAAATTGTACTTTCATAACATGTGAAAAATAGTTTTGCTCTTTAACGTCCTTTCAAATATTCACTGCCTTTATTATGGCTTTTATTCTGAACAAACCTCCCACGTAAGGTGCCGAAATGTCAGTAAACAGTATTTTTTAGTGATGTATCCTTTTGAATTTGCACTAATAAGAGACAGTTATGCACTGCTTTCATTGCCCACATCTTCTAGCTGTTGACCATAGTCAGCTCATGGAGAGACTTTTTAAGCTTTGATAAATGATAACGCTAATTTTTGTGACAAACTCACAGACTGCCATCAGTTTCCATGACCTGGCTAAGTTTTTCAGAAATTCCGCGTTCCAGGTTGATAGACACCCTGCTAAGTGAGGCTCAGTTAAGAAATAGAATTAATTTCGCAAGCCTAAGTCGGTTACCAACTGCGGGAATTCGAACAGGCTCGTGAAGCAGTGAAGATGGGCGATCTAAGGCCAAGTTGGAAAAAACTTTCAGTAAAGTTGCTACCTACCATATTGGAAATTTTTGCAAATGCTATCTTGAAAAGCAAAGGACTGTGATTGCTGTAAAATCTTCACAAATATTTCTCAAGCAGTGCATTGCAAGACCCATCTGGCACACTTACACTAAGTTTCTGCTACTTGGCATAACAACCAAGGCATTCGAAAGTGGCATGCAAACCAAACAAAACTATATTCTGCCATGACCTCTGCCAACAAAGCTGCAGTTAACACAGTCATGGAAGCTGTTTTGACAGCACATATGCAGCCAGCGCACCAACATTGAACTACCAGACCACTGCAAACAAAACCATGGTTTCCTACTACAGTGATGAAAGCGACATTTTGCTTTTTGGAGCATATTCTGGAGCACACAAAATGCTGTTTTGAAGCTGCCTCAAGTGTCTTCAAAGCAGGAAAAATGCTATAGGTTAGGGTTGCTGCTGGTGTTTTTGGAGCAGATGCATGTTCATAAGGACTCCTCAAGTCTAAAACATCACTTACGCATCAAATAAATATTGATATTTACAGTTAAACCCATTTATAATAGACACTGATATAAGAGAAAAATAGGTATAAGAGACATCAGTGTGCCTACAGTAAAATACGGGTTGATAAAAAAAATGAATACGAGGTGCCCTGCTTATAAGAGACATCTCATATAAGAGACGAGAATTTCTGTCCAGAGCACATCTCCTATAAATTAATTTAACTGTATTAATAAACATTCCATATGCTGGTATGCCATATGCTGGTATGCCGCTAGTATACAAGCAGTATAGTTGGCATAAATCATGGGCAGAAGAGGGGTCAAGAGAGCCCGGACTTTTTTGGTGTTCTGCCTAGGGAGGACGCCCCTAGCAAGTGTCCCACTTGAGATTTAGCTTTAGAACGTGATATAACTGAGTTAACAGTTAAGTATAGCACAATCAACTTTTTAAAAGGCTTTTTATCTTTTACTGTTTGCCTGCGTCAAATGCCCCTTAGCTGAGTGAACTGTGGAAATCGAAAAAAGGTTAAACAAGAAAGACTGAATAGAACAGTGCAATTGCTCGAGCTCGGACCCTATGCTCATTTAATTTGATTTGGAAGTAGCATTTGTTTCCTATATATATATATATATAAAAATACAACCCATAATAAATATATGAATGGAATACTATAGTCTGATATGTGCCACCACTTGAGATTTTTCCGGATTTATGCCACTGAGTAGCACTTTAGTATGAAAGTGTATAGAGCTTGCTTTTGGTTTCGCTTAGGCTCACGAGATGGTTCCATGGTTAAACTTCTTTCTTTTTAACTTGCCAACATCCTTTCAGAGAGGGTTTGGAGCAGTTACAAGCAAATATTGCACTTCGGAGCTACATGGAGCAGCATTTCTCTCTTGGAGTGGTTTGAAGCAGTTGGAGCAGCACTTCCATTACTGCTACTTTCCTGATCATCTATACCTGCTACACAGCTCTCAAGATATTCAAAATTGTAAAAAGGCACTAAGTGCTTTCCTGTGCTTCACTTCAAACCATGGTGGTGCCTACTTCAGCTCGTAGCTTTTGTAGCTTCTTGCCACCCTTGAAGATTTGACAAATGCATTCGCTCGGAAGTCGTCTCTATGCTGTACTTTTTTCTCGTATAACCCTGCCCTACAAATCATAGAACAAAAATGATAGAAGAACGATTCCTGCAGATCGAAATGAAGGGTCTCTACTACCGTGAAATCTTGCCAAGAAGCCAACTTACGCACAGAAATTAGCATGCAAGTTGCAATCCAACTGAGGCTCCCCGTTATCTGTATATTTTGTTCAAATTTATATGCAATGAAATACGGCAACTTCAGTGCAACTGAATAAGCATAAGTTACTGAAAGTGATGTAAAAAATAATGCATATGCCTGCTGGGCCCAGAGAATAAGTCATTCTCAACTCATGTGGTCTATACATGAAATTTCTCTGCAACAAACGTTTTACGCATGTTTTGTTAGCTTCATTGTGGATGCAACTATAACGAAACTGTGAGACATACAACACCAGTGATACAGGCCTAGTTGCTGAAAAGACTGCGGACCACATGTCATGCAGGACATATTCATGGAAGTAAGAAGGAAGCCTACCAGAAGTCATTCAGGACTGCAAATGCATCCTGGAACAACTCTAAGGGCGTTGTGGTCTCGAGCATAGGTGGACCGTTCAGTGGCACATCGTTTGTATGTCCCAGGGGACTCTTCAATGGCAGGTCCTCGCTAGGCCGTCACAAGGAAGGGTTCAGTGGCACATCTTTTTTTGACTGTTCCAGGGGGCGGTTCAGTGGCAGGTCTTCCTTCGGCTGTCGCAAGGGAGGGTTCAGTGGCACAACTTTTGGCTGTCCCAGGGGACGGTTCTGTGGCAGGTCTTCCTTCCGTCGTCGCGAGGGAGGGTTCAGTGGCACATTTTTTGGTTGTCCAGGGGGGCGGTTCAGTGGCAGGTCTTCCTTTGGTCGTTTCGAGGGAGGGTCCAGTGGCACATCTTCTTTTGGCTGTCCCAAGGGACGGTTCAGTGGCAGGTCTTCCTTTGGCCGTCGCAAGAGATTGTTCAGTGACACGTCCTTTTGTGGCTGTTGCAAGGAGTGTCATTCACCTAAGCTGCGACATCCAGGCTCTTGGTGGAAGGGCCCAGAAATTCCAGATCTCTGGTGCCCTTTGCTAGCTCCAGCTTTCTGCTCTTCACCTCCAATGCAAGAATCGTTGTTCACAGGTGGCTTGCGGTATGATGGCATCGTCAGGGAACTTTTGATGTTCCGAGGACTGCGTGCAAGGCACAGAACCTGCCCTTAATGCACACTTCACAGGCAGAAAAAGTACCGAAATGGCATAAGACATTTCAAATCTATATTGGGCACAAGGATCAAGCCCACATGCTTCCCGACTGTACTGGCTGCATCGGTTAATATTCACACAGCGATAACTTCAGAGTGTGTAATTTGGTATGGAAGAGACGAACACATGCACAGGACAAGTGCTAAATTATCTTAATTGCGCAACAATTTTCTTAGATGTATTCACCCCAAGATCGAACATTGTCGATGTCAGGTGGCCACTAGCTAAAGCGTGCCTATTGAGGATTGATCTCTGCATGCTCTGCTAGTCATGTAAGGCTAGCATGTGTGTATACATTATGTTCACCCTCAAAGGGTGGTTCGTCCTACTTTATTAGCACAAGCTCAACTGCTGGCATGTTTGCTTAGCATTATCTACGCAAGCATTTGGACTTTCTCGCCTGTATATGCACTGCAATAATATCAGTATGTGCCCTGGCTGAGTACTGGGTGTTGTTGTCGTACACACCATTCGCCAGGGTCATGTCAGTATAGGTGCCGCTTTGTCAAATGCCTTGAGCGAGTTGGTGCTTCCTAATAATCCCAATATCAAGCAAAAAGACACAATGGAGTTGCAGAACCACAAATGTGATGTCTCTTCTGTGTGTACGTTTCGTTTATTCAGGCTATATTATGATGATTTACCACTCTGTAGTTAACGCACAATGTTCTGAAGTGCTCTTAGCGTCATCCTAAACATAAGGAATATTAGATAACATATTACAAAAGACGAAGAAGCAGGTTGACCAAATCTTGCTTATTGTAACTGCGGTGCTGTTGTGCTTTTTTATGATGCCACAAGCTTCGATTTTACTCGAGATACTTTTTACATTCTACGGTCTCATTACGTTGAAATATTTGTGTCAGTAAATTCTGCCACTTCAGTACTTATATTCTCCTTTAAAAAGAATAGATGTACATAGACATAATTCAACATGGGTCACCATGCACAGTTTGAAAATTGTGCGAGCCCACTCGTCTGCTTAGATTTGAGTTCAGTTTAAAAAATCAAGATGATAAAAAACTTATTCCAGATGACATGTCTCCGTTATATCATATGTCCTACAAAACACTATCTTGTTTTACATTATCTGGAGCCGTTTCATGGTATTGTTGTAGGTTGACAAAAAGAGGGGATATTCACTTTAAAAAAACTTTGTCCCATCAAATAACCAAACATTGTTGCGTCACTGTCCAGGGTTTGTACAAGTTTCCAAAGTGAAAATTGAAGAATACTCAAGGACTTTCCAGCACCTGTTGCAAGTTTTTGAAGGACTGAAAGCAGTATGCTAAGTGGAAATTTCTATCCTAAAAGTTTTCAAAAATGACCAAATTCATTGCACTTACAATAAATATTTGTATATCAAAACTATAAAAAAAGAGCATAGTCCTAATTATCACACCCTCTCCCACACTCCAAAAGGAGAAACCACCATGCCATGTCAGAAGATTACGTGCTGATGGGCTTCAACACGCATGTGTAGTCAGGCCATAAAGCGGTCGTGCCACAATATTTGTAGCTTGCGTGCTCTTTGCTGCAAGCGGTAATTACAGCTCTATAAGCCCAATACACGAACCAAGATTCATTTATTTTTGCTATATTATTTGTCACCTGTTTGATATGAACAATTTTCAGTTCCCGTTTGTGAGGAACGAGTTGGGCAGGTACGTAGCAGTGTAGCCGACTTAGTCACGTGATCACGGAGCTTTGCACGCGTCATGCTCAGTATGGTCAGCTCTCGCACACATGTTTCACACCAAGCACCTGCAAAGCAAACTCGCTGGTATCTGCAGCCGCGATGCTTTGCTGGTATGTACGGGGCGAAAGTCCGGAGGTCACTCACCTGACTACAGATCTAGTGTGACTTCACTAGAGCTTTCGTTGCCCTTCCTATAGAGCTGCGTCAGTGTTGGACGCCCTCGCGATGAGCTTCTTTAGGAGAATGAGCATTTAGGTACACCTGAGAAGTGACTTAAAATATATTCCTAAACCCACACGGTGCTTGCTATAGCCTTGAAATTTGATGGCACCACTGCATCAAGAGTGTCGGCTTGTGCACAGTTGACACTCGCAGCATGTTGCTCAACAACCAAGAAGTAACAACTGTGACAGTGTTTATTTTACACTCATCTTGTGGATACAAGTGTGTTCCTTTCTAGCAGCCTTCTTAGTTTGTTTAAGCAGCACACTTCCAGTGCCGAGCTGTGACAGTCATTCACCAGCACTCGTCTTGTGTGCTTTCCTTTTGTGCATCCTTCATGGTTGAGTGGAACGTTGCATATATGGGTTGGCATGCCCTTCGTGTGACATTCTAATTTCTTGATATCACACTCACTGCTTCACCCTGCCGCAAAGTAACTTTTTTTCACAAGCACTTTTGCAAAATGAGATCATGAGCACCCACATCGCATTACTGCTTCAGAAATTTGGAGTTTGACAGGTTTACACACTGATGTACCACATTTAGGAGGTTGCGGTGTCAGTATAAGGGTGCACTGCTCCGGAAATTCACAAATTTTCAAGGATAGCGAAAAATTCCAGGACTTTCAAAGGCCTTGAAGATGAATTTTTCAAACTTGAGGGTTTTCAAGCATTTTAAGGACCTGTACGAACCCTGCTGTCATGTAGGTCATCAATTGAACAAAGCTGTGTGCTGTTACATTTTTGTGCTCTCATTGGACAAGTGCACCAAAGCGCTCCGACTCTCAGCTTTTCTGATTATACATAGTATCAACTGTCCTATGTGTGGATGCATAATCGCGGTTACTTTAGCTCATTGACCAAGAATGCAACAAATGACAAATTCAGTTGCAGTACAATGGGTACTTACAAATAAAAATGAAAAAATAGTGTGAAAACACAGACAGTGGCCACATGTGAATATATCTTTCAATGGCAGACTGTATTCCTAACGATCGGAGAGCTTCGTGCATCCATTCGGTAATGGGCAACATACATACTACAAATAGTCTACAGTCAAAGCATTTTATTCTCCAACAAGCAACTTGCACCGCTCGGAAAATGCACACCGCCTATCCGCACTAGCGTGATCCTGGTGCTGCCGCTTGTACTCCGATCTTGGGGTGAATGTGCAGGAAAGGAGGCATGCACAGCACACTGCACATCAATACCACAAAGAGTACGCATACAGCATAAACAGGTCCAATGCCATCAGTTGGTGCTTCTAGAGCGTGCATCGCCAATACGGCAAGATTATCCCTCTTTTCCTTCCCGGCACATAGCTTGGGTTAGGTCCGAGCATTACAATGGCAACGTAAAACGAGCCCCGCTTGTTTCCCTTCCCAAGCAAAGCAGTCGATAATTGGCCATTCAAGTTGCTTGCATTCCCTTAGCATACTAATTAAAGGGAATGAAAAGGGTGGTTGCAAGAGCGGCACGTATTGGCGCTCACCCAAAGAATATAACCACAGTTTCATATCATATGGTCTCCGTCAATTAACATTTGTCGAAGAAAGCCCGTTGTTTAAAAACCAAACATTGCTTTCCTCACTTTATAGTACTAAAGTTTCACTGCATAAATTTCTCACAGAATCAGTTTTTTTTTAGTTTCACTGAACCAGTGTAGGGACCGCTGCGCTAGCCGATACTCTGTATCATGCGGCTTATCAAAGAACTACAGAAGAGAGAAAACGGATGCAAAAATGATACAGCACTCATATTTTCCGCCACCATGACTTGTTTCTTTGCACTCAACATCAACATTCTACAAGGATCATCTTAGTGTGGAAGCTCACCTTACATTCCAGGAAGACTATACTCCTTGTTTTTCATCATTACTGTCTGTAAAGTGACCCTGGTATTCTGTGCTGTTAAGTTTAATTTCATATGTTGCTCATCCTTCGAATAACACATTTGATGCTCTACCACTGAGCTTCCACGTTGGCCTAGGTTGCTTATCCTAGAAGTAACCACTGGCACCAGCTACGCTAGGAGCTATGGGCCAGCTGTATTCCCATGTCTGTGGCGAAATTGCTACTAGGTATTGTTAGATAACTTGACCCTTGGAATCGCAGACTAGCCGGCACATCAAACGACCATTCCCAATTATTTTGAATATTTCCAACTTTCTTGCATCCCATTTTTGTATGAATTGTTAATACAAAATCCAACTAATTCAAAAATATTTTTGACCCCAGAGACTTGGAATTACCAAGTTTAATGTATATAGACAAATAAGCAGAATTCGCCACCTTATTGAAGTTCCTTTGAAATCATCCATCGATTGCTTTTTACATTTAGAATGGTCTCAAGGGCTCCATGCGCAAGCGCTCCATGCCATCTGATGATGAATTCTGAGGACGATTTCCAATGCCAAACTTGCCTCACCGATGAGCTGCATACACTTTCCTGCTGTATTTATCTTTTTGCAACGCATGACCTCTTGCTGATACTGCATTTTTTTTGTTAACTCCTGCCTTAGCTTACTATGCAAAGTGGCAGTGCATGCAAATAAATAATAAAGGATGAAAAGAGAAGCAAGAAAAATACAGATTGAAGACACAAATGCCACCACACCCTGCTATAATCAAACTACAGGGATCGAGAAACCTAATTTTCTCCTTGGAAAAGGACGACATGCTGACACATTGGGGGGCTGTGTGTCTGTGCGTGCTCATTCTACTCTGTCCATATTCAGTTGCACTAGTTAAACTTAGCACGCTTTACTACCAATCAAAGTTTTGGTAAGTGCACAGCTTGCTTCTGCAACATGTGGGTGCTCTTTAAAAAACCTACTCACAAGATCTCTGTCTAACTAAACCATGATGGCGACTATCACTGAAGAAGTTGCTTGATTCAGTCAACTTAGGGGGCAGACTGGTCTTTGAAACCAAAAAGTGACAAAATTTCATTTTTTTGAATTGACATATCTTGTTTCTGCAAGTTTTTTTCTATCTCTTTGCAAATTTTCGCACACCAGGAAGTGCTAATTTTTTCGTAATGTCATTCTAGCTGTCAAGATTCTTGGTGCTGTTAACATGCAGAACCTTCAAAAAAATGGGAAACCAACTTCGAGGCTTCTTTATAATTTGCCGGCACCTGTGTTAGAATTTCTGCTATGAATTTATGAGCACCTTTATGAGGACTGCGAAACATGCGCACCATGACTGATACTTTTTGAAGAAGCCTGTGTTCTCAGTTTTTTTCTTCATTTCTCTCAAAAAAGTAAACTTACGACAGTTCCATTCAGAGGCCTCAATATCTCTGTGGCTAGGGCTGGTACAACAATAATTCTTCTTGCAATGGAAATCTGTATATGTGTATAATGCAAGTATGGGAGAAGAATTCAGAGCCCAAGTGTTTTTATTTATTTATTCATCAAAATTGTAACACAATTTTAGGTGCTTTTGAAATGGATCGTTCATTACGCTGTAAAATAACCAAGAAAGGCCTACAAAAAAACTCTTGCACACTTTCAATCTATAGTCATTAGGCTATGTTGGCATACATTAAAGATCACGTTTCATTAAGCACTTTTTTGTGGCGGCCTTAAACAATAGGATGTGAGCTTAGGTATCTCAGGAACAAGATGAGTTAGAGTAAAATTTAAATATTTGAATTCAGGAGAAAAAACTGCACAATCTTGTGCAGTTTGATCAAGATCACTGAAGAAATACACAAAAATTGTCTAAGACCAGTCTGCCCCCTCATGAACTTGCCCTATTGAAAAACAGAAATGGGGATAAAAAAGTAGCTAAAGTGCATGATCTGCTTCTACTAAGGCCATCCTAGTGGTGCAGACGGAACCCTATATGTAACTCTCCCAAATGCAAGTCCCAACGAAATCTCGAATCTGCTCAAGCATATGCACAACTGTGCCCAAAAATACTGACACATGCATACCTAATTATGAATGGGTGCATATAGGATTTAGCTATCTCAGGAGAGAGACTTCATATTAGGTAGTCCCAACTGCTACCTCGGGCTTATCCCATGTTCTCTTAGTCGTTGTAGTCCATATGGCAGTGTGGGATGATTTAGCCAGTTCAGCAATCTAAAAAGCCAACCTTCAGAGGAATTTTTCTATTTTGTAGAAGGAATTTTGAAGCTTCAATAAAATGTAGTCTTTTGAAGCACTAGAAGCAGCATTCCCACCACTGAATTCAGAATTCGACAAAACAAATATAACTTATCAAACTGAGGTGCACTTGTGTTTTTAACTTTGTTCTACTTACCAAAAAATAAAAAAAAACCCTAATTCACAAAAAAATTGTGAACTTATGCTCTTATTCAGTGACTACTGATTCGTCAATAATGACAATGAAACTCATTTGCCCAAATAAAGACAAATGTTTAAATATACGCTTGTATGTTAGCACCGCCAGCAGTTCCGATTTCAAAAAACACTCTGTGGCAGACCCATGACGTAGTGCACGTACTCATTAGCAAATACCATCAGGTGATCACTGGCCAGGTTCTGCCATGTTGTCAGTGCTGCCGTTTTGTTTGCTATGTTGAGTATTGCGAGTGTAAGTTCCTCAATTGTCAAACTACGTTGCTTATGCAGTGCAGTGAAGAGCGATGAAGCTGAGAAGAGTGTGAAGATTAGTCAGAAAGGCTCCATTCACTTCGAGAATTTTCTAGTGGCTGCAATTTTTTACCGGTTATCGTTTTCCATATGAAAAGACACTTTTTTAAGGCTTGGGGCAGCCGCAGCATTGTTGCTTCAAGCATTCGCAGAGTAGCAGGTTGAGAAGCGATGAATTAAGAAAGCAGTGATATCTCATCATTGACGCTCCGTAACAATGTAAGTAAGGTAATGTACGCTTTACCGATACAAATTGAACATTGCTGCATTCTCAAGGCGTATTAATCCCCCATACGCATGTTGACGTACCGAACAAGGTACCTGTCCACCATGCAATACAATCCTGGCAGCAGAGACACTGCCTAAAATTTGTGAAACCTGGTTACTGCAGCTGTTTAGCATCCTAAATTTAGCTACAAGAGACTTTGGCACTGTAATAATTCAGCCACCATAGAAGTGATGGGTAGTACACAAGTTTGTCTAGTCATCATGCCTGTGTGTCTTCAAACTCACTTGTGGTTTTATTTATTGCTGTGTCTTGGTTTTGTTTCCAACAAGAAAACAAACCGTTGTGAACTTCATGAGACGATCTGAGCGTAATGACGTTCAGGTGGCAAAGTGCAACTGCTGAACATTTATTTGCAAATTGCTGTCTCGCAACAGAGCGGCTTTGGGTCACACGAAGCCATACAGAGCCTAAAGAACGACGATTAGACAAATTTGTGTACTACCCATCATTCCCATGCTGGCCGAGGAAGAGTGTGTAACAGCTTCCACTGGACACTAGTTCCGTCTAGTGTATTTACACGAAACTCAATGCCGTTGACAGCGGCCACAAAGCGACATCTCGCAGCATTTCATTCAACTACAATAACTTTTTTTCTGTTTTCTGACTCATGTCACTATTTTGTGGAAAAAAAAACAATCCTGGGAGTTGCCAATTGACTGCCAGTACTTTACACGCAGTCAGTACGTAAGTACATCCTCGCAGTGTTACCTTGTAGCTCTGATTTATTGATAAACAGTCACTCCAGGTATCCGTGAAAACGAGTACACAGTAGACGAGTGGAAGTACACGATTTCGCACAGTGTGAAAAAAAGATGCCAAATTTTAGATGCTCATGCACTGCTTTTGCAACTTTCTGAGATCATCGAAAACCGAAAATCAAGAAGCTGTTGCAATACTGGCGATGTAATAGATTAACCGAAATATTCGCGAATGTTAGGAAAGAAGTGGAAATTGAAGGGCTCATTGTTTTCTTACATGTCACGAGTATCGCATACCGTTTTCTTGTAGAAGGAAAAGGAAATGAAGGACAGAGAGGTCGGCCAATCCTTGCGGTAGAGTGTGCACATGACAGGCTAAAATAACATGAAACATCAGCAATAGCAGACTCTCCTTCTCGACTACAGAGTGTGCAGTTGCTCGCCCGTCTTTGATGATACTGAGCAATGAAATACCTGCGAGAGGGAACTAATAGAAACATATAAAATGCAAAGAAAAAACATCGTCCTGATTGTGTATACACCTTCCATAGCGTTATAACGGAAAGATGCTGATAACCGTTTTAAAGAAATCTTTATGGTACTTACAAGGCATCGACATGTTGGTAGTTAATCGGATTGATCTCATGTGCAGTGTTTTCATCTTCCCTCTGACCCACCCTCATGCCCGTGAAAACCGCCTCGGAGCACACCTATGTGTACCTAGGCCAGGTGTTGACTACGCTGCTATACGATACCCTTTAGGTGGGACTTGTTCTACACCACTTTTCTCAATAAAAAATAGCTTGTTTTTAAAAATGCTTAAATCGAAGCCTTCCCTGGAGTTCGATACAAAGAATGTGAAAAAAAAACTATCAGCCTAGATTCGAATAAATACAGTACGTAGGTACCCTTTCAGTCAAAAATGCATGGGATGCACCTTGTGCCCTAAATAAAGGAACATGATAGACAAATGGCCCATGCACCTCTTTAAAAACAGCTGCCAAATATCTCAACTGATTAGTCAACAAAAAGAGATTCATCGATGGTGATTCACTCTTTTGTTACCCTGCCTATTTCAAGTGATCAGTGGTGATTCATGCATCGAATCATCGATTTGCTCCTCATGTGGGCACCTCCTAGTAGTTGTTAGTCCAGCCACTGGTCTTTCAAAATGTTTAAATTTCGCTGCCGTAAAACTTGGCGATATTCTAGAGACTTTCATGCAAACCAACAAGCACGTGTTATTGGGAAACTGGGCATGGCTGACGCACTTGAGAGAAATGACTGGTGTTTATTGTACTCCAACAATAAACCCAAGCCGAATACAAATGATGATGTCAGCTTCGCAATGTGTTAGTGTGGAGTGGCACAAAGTGCCCAGAACTTACACCAGCTATTCACTAGAGAGCGGCTGTTTAAAAGCTTGGGAAGGTTTGTACCAGAACTCAAGGCTCACCGCATGCATATCACGTTGATCTGGCCTTTTCAGCCACTTACTAAGAGTTTTGGTTTCATTTCGCTTATATAACTCTCATTTAGAGGGCTACATCCAGTTTCACTTGGATTGCGGCGAAGACTTGCACACCTTTCCAAAATGTTTAGCAACCGCACACCTATATTGAGTGAGGACACAGATGACACCACCTCAGCTTGCATCAACATCTGCAGCTCTATAGTTGGCTTCAACCTCCTTTTCTACGAAACTTTGCTACGCAAGCTTACTCGCGCACGCTGCTGACACGTTAGGGCTTGTTGTGCTTGAATTATTACAGGTCATCACGTAATAAAAGAAATGGCCCTCTTCTCATTCGGACATCCTTCTTTTCCCACAAGTATACCAGTTCATGTGCTGCGACCAGCTTGCCTTCATGCCAACAAGACCACTCGCACCAGAAGCAACACTGTGCACACATTCTCATTTTTTTTACTTTCTTCACTTCATTGCAGAGGCGTAAAAGCAAACAAACTATTGGATGCACATTTTGGAATGCCAGCCCATGCACAGACCATCGGGAATAAGAAATAGCGATGCCAAAAAAACTGGAGCAATTCACTGCACTTGCATAGGCATTGTTGAGCAAATAACTGGACTTGCATATGTATAGTTCACATGCAGCACATCCATTTACTTTAGTGTGCACGCTACTCTTATAAAGAAGCATTGTGTGCAAAATATGTGGGGTGCTCCAGAGTTTAAAAGGAATTCATTCACTGCATAATACGTACATGAAAGAAAAAAAGAAAACCTTGAGAATAGAAATGAAAAGATCATCTTTTATGTTTAACAATTTTAGAACGCTGGCTAGTAAAGTGTAATTGGCTGCAAGAAGGATGTTGGCACCTTGTTTACACTAATTAATGTATAACAGACAAGCTAAAGTATAGCAACAACTAACCAATTGTTTTACCAACAAAATCTTCCAATGCAAGATTTACAATGGGCTGCTTGAAAGATCTCTGAAAGCAACACTTTTGAGAAATTTTTTTTACTGTAACTTGTAGCCTTGCATCTGGTAATGCTGAAATTGAGTTAAAAGTGCTGTAATGTACCGTTTATTTCATGCTAGCATCGTAACTGCGTACCAATTTTAGTACGACTTCCAAATGCCCCATATTAAATCAGTACCCTACAGCAGGAGAGTGCTTCGGCCAAATGTGACGCTGAACGTAGAGTCGGGTAACCCACTTGTGGCAAAGAAACAATCCGGGAGCATTTCTGGTGTAAGCAGCTAGAAACGCAGCAAGACAACAAAGCGATGGGGACAAGGAACAGTCGTGGTTTTGCATGCACCCCATGAGGATTCTGCGATGTCGATAATACTCGCTTCTGTGAAATATCAGTAGAGTCTGCTCCACACTTATGTCAATGTCAAGGGCTACTGAAGATCAAGATGAGCACTCACGCTTGCTTTTAAACTAAATTAATGTATCTTAACGACCATATTCGTAAGTAATAATCGGTCAGCAGTGCTCACACATGCTGGACTATTAAACAATACATGCATCTCGAGTTACCAAATCCGGTGTCAGGGGACTTTTCATACCATAAATTCTGTTTATAAATATGTATCACACCTGCCACTGTTGAGGAAAATGCTGTGTGTAACGACTTCCTTACTACAGGCTCTTGTTTCCATTTAGTTGCAACTACACAGAGCACAAAAGGCTTGATGGGAGGTGGACGACAGCTAGTGCTAGCCGACACATCGAAGGTGCCGCACATATTGTGTTTTATTGGTATGCAACTGCAAGGAGAGTCGGTGAACGCCGAAGTCATTTCGTACAAAGTCCTCATGGAAGGAGCTACTAAACATCACGAGAAAATTATCGCCATAATCGGTCAGACTCACTTGCACTCGCCAAAGTTTCCTTCCAATGGACACAAATTCACAGCTCAGTCTGAATGAGTCAACTCGAGTGTCCAGTGTTGGCCTAGAATTAATTTTTCCTATCATGGTGTTAATGCTTTTTATCTCGCGTAATCGCGGTGCTCTTTTTAGCCCCTTTTAATATGGTGCTTTTGAATACAGGTCATAAGTGGCTGAAATCTGATAAGAACATTTTTCTTGAAAAAGATATATTTATCAAGAATTCCCCTCAAAGAGTTGGTGGGCTATGCACCCATGAACCAAGCCTAAGCTATGCAACCAAAAGGCGGGGGGGGGGGGGGGTAGGTGGGACGTTAAGGTAAATTGACGAAAAGAATTTAAGGAGGAAATTGAAAAAACAGAACTATAAACAAACTATATAGACACATGAGTATCTATATCTAAAATTGAAAAATTGAAAGAAAACAATAATAGTACAGCACATGGATTGAGAAACCACGCTCCAAAACACAACAACTATGCCTCTTACGAAGTTTTTGATGCACTCCCTGACATAACATCCTCATAAAATACTACGAAATTCCGACAACCAACCAGAAACTTAAGAAAATCTTTTGCGAACCACTTAAGGCTACCTACAGACGCAACGCTAACTTTTAAGACATGCTTGCTCACGCAAAACTCAAAGAAAAGACTAGGACGTCTGGACCCTGTGGCCGGTCCAGATGCTCCACCTGCAAACAGAACAGCCGGCTACCAGCGTTTTTGAAGCACAGCACCTAATTATTACATTCACAAGGTCACATCGCGCTTCACCTGCTCTTCAAAGAACCTAAATACCGTCTTGAGTGTGCCACCCGTCGAAAACAATACATAGACGAAACTGGGCAGCCAATTAGCGCAAGACAGAACGGCCCCCGTGCACACACAAAACACAATTCACCAAAAGCAGTAGCCAATCACTTCAACCAGCAAGACCACATTTTCGATCACTCCGCAGGGGCGCCTGCGCAAGTAGGCGTTTGGTGTGTAGCGACACCACGGACCCGAGCTAACGGGGGAGTTTTGACTCCCTCCCACGCCTAGCCGTGCGTGACTTTGCCGTGTCCGGGGAAAAGGGGATCCTGGGGGTTGAGCCGACGCTGGATGATTGGACTATTAAGGCCCCCCGGCAGAGGCAACCCGCCCCTTTGGCCCCGGCTTCACGTAGACGGCACCCCTGGGCTGACCCACCCAGGGGAAATCGGCAGTCGCCTTTTCCTATCTCTCTCTCTCTACATCTTCGTCTTTCCTACTTTTTTAGCTTTCCTGTCTACTTCTCTCTTCTACTTACTTCCAATTTTCTTGGCGGCAAGGGTTAACCCTGTGCAAATAGCCTACCTTGGCCTAGGCGCATTGAGTTATAGCAGAGTTGGACGGCTGACGTCTGCAAGCTTTCAGCATCCGCAAACTTGCAGCGTCCCCTCGTTGGGCTCCGTGGTGGGTGGCCGCCAACGCTGCTGAACAACATACAATTAGCATGCACAAAGCATTCCCTCTACTTAGTGATCATGCCTCCTCAAAGCGGGTACTCACCGAAGACATCAATTTTTTCATTCGGCCAAGACAAATCTTTCCTCATTTTCATGTTATACACTGCGAAAAAACTAACAAACAAGCCAGAACTGTATCCCCCTTCATAGTGGCTAGGTGCCTAACCGAAACTCTCGGTGCCGGGTACAAGGTTACCAAAATGGTCAGTGGAGATCTACTCCTTGAAATACGTGACCAAACCAATTCGATAAACTGAACACCCTCACAACGTTTGGAGACACACCCATCAGTATTACGCCACACAGGTCCATGAACTCATCTCGCGGGGTCGTATCAGACGTAGATTTGCTTAAGCTGACCGAAGCTGAGCTTCTGGAAGGATGGAAAAGCGAGAACGTGACAAACGTACAGCGTATTAAGATCAGAAGAGATCAAAAGGAAATCCCAACCAAATACTTAGTACTGACCTTTGCTTCGAGCGATTTGCCGGAAACTATTCAGACTGGGTACACAAAGACATCCGTGAGACCATATATTCCCAACCCCCGCCGTTGCTTCCAATGTCAGAGATATGGCCACGGCTCGCAAAGCTGTCGTGGCTGGAAAACTTGTGCTCTGTGTGGAGTCGTGGGCCATGCGTCCGACAACTGCGAAGCACCTGCACACTGTCTGAACTGTGGCGGTAATCATGCTGCGTACTCACGTTCCTGTTCTTTCTGGAAAAAAGAAAAAGAGATCATCACTTTGAAGATAAAAGAAAACATTACATTTAAAGAAGCAAGAAAAAGAGTCTCGCCATTTTATGGCCCCACATATGCTGATGCGGCGCGCCAGGGGGCAGTGTCGCACCAGCCCTCGCCACTCCTCCGGCCTGCGCAGAGCGAGCCATTGGCTGTGGCACCTGCCCCCAAGGCGGCAGTAGTTGAGTCTACTTCGCCTACTATTGAACAGAGACCAGAGACTCTAGGGTCCTCGGGTCTCAAGGCCTCACCTCGCCAGGCGAGGCCCAAGCTTCGAAAAACCAGCTCGCATGAGCGGGCATTCAGTGCCTCCGAGGAGGCAATGGATACGGCGGCACCCTTGGTGCCAAAAGAGCGGCGCGGCTCTCTGGAGCGCGCCAAGAGAACTAAAAAGCTCATAACAGGGCCTGATAATAGCCCTGTTACTTGAGCTTGACCTTTCACCTTATTTATTTATTTACTTATTTATTTATTTATTTATTTATTTATTTATTGTACCCTCAGGGCATACAGCATTATAGAGGGGAGTGGGTTTAGAAGACAAAAAATACAATTGAAGCGTGAAAAACAAATCACATTCAGTACATGTGTACAACACTCGAGAACAACGTGTAAATGACAACGCTTACACAATTTCTAAAAACAAAGGAAGCACCGCGACAAATCAAACAAGGAATCAAAAAATCAAACAAGGAAGCACCGCGAAAAAAAAATTACAACATGGCACAACGAATCTGCGATACACAAATGAACGGTAACCGAACAGCAGCAAACAAAACCAGGGAAAAAATGCGTTGAGCACATCAATGCATAAAATTTTCGAGTGCCGCCCGAAAGCGTTCCTGATTAGTAATCGTGACTAGTGACGCAGGCAGGTTGTTCCAATCATGGCATGTTTTTGGTAAAAAGAATGGGAGTATGTTGCGGTGTTTTGGCGCGGAATATGAACCTTGTAATGATGGTCGAGGCGTTCAGATAGGAAAAAAGGAGGGTTTAGCCAACGTGATTTACAACAAGTCACTCCCTTAACGTACACACAGCACTACTTTACTTCCAATATGGAAACACAAATTATTCATTGGAACGTCAGAGGCCTGCTTAAAAACCTCGACGACGTCCAAAAGCTTTTATACAAACACTGATCTCAAGTGCTGTGTGTACAGGAAACACACCTAAAATCCTCCAATACAAATTTTTTTACGTGCTTACGTCATATACCGAAAGGACCGAGATGATGCTGTGGCGTCATCCGGGGCGTAGCCATTATTGTTAACCAAGGAGTAGCGTGTACACATTTACCACTCCAGACATCTCTTGAGGCGGTGGCTGTTCGAGCGGTACTTTTAAACAAACTCGTCACCATCTGCTCTTCGTATGTACCTCCCCACCAACGTCTTGAAAGACGTGAATTCCAGTCTTTAATAGACGAAGTGCCTGAACCTTATTTGCTTCTTGGAGACCTAAATGCACATAGTGGACTGTGGGGCGATTCTCGCTGTGATGCACGAGGTCGTCTCGTTGAACAATTTCTCTTCTCTTCCGGTGCCTGTTTGTTGAATAGGAAAGAGCCAACATACTATAACGTTGGCAACAAAACTTACTCGTCTATAGGCCTCAGCATCGTATCACCTTCACTCCTACACCTACTGAAATAGAAAATCATAAATAATCTATATGGTAGTGACCATTTTCCTGTAGTGTTGAGTTCACAAACAACATATGAATGTCCTGTACATGTTCCCAAATGGCTGCTGAACAAAGCAGACTGGGAACAGTTCCACGACACTACATGTTTGAGTTGGACAGACATATGTAGGTTAGACATAGATGAAGCTGTGCAGTACTTCACAGCTTTTCTAACTGACGCAGCAGCCAGGTGCATACCGCAAACATCTCGAATGCCCGGCAAACGACACGTCTCATGGTGGAACACAGAGTGTCGTAATGCGCAAAAGGAACAGATCAGGGCATGGAGGCTGCTTCGGAACTCACCAACAGCCGAAAATCTTGACACCTTCAAGAAAATGAAGTCCCAAGGCAGGAGAACGCGTCGGAAGGCCAGAAGAGAAATCTGGCAGAAGTTTTTATCGGGAAACTTATGTAGCGCGAGGCGAAAAAAACGAACACAGGAAGGAATAGACTGAGAAGACAGAGCGCTACAATCAACAACATGTTTATTTTCGACCTCCAAGCTGTTTTTAGGGCATAATCATCAGGCGACCGAGCAGATAAGCACGTGTAATTCAGATACATGCAGGACAATGCCATCTACCTACAAGAAAAAACAAAAAAGGACAACAAAAACCTTACAGATAAAATAACGTATCACTGCGTACGCAGGAACGCCAGTTCCTTGGGTGACAAGGCAATTGAAGGCTTGCTAATACATACATCTCCAAGAGCATCAATAAGTTCGGCTTCTATGATCAAACGAGTCATCTCATCCTTATGCCGACCAACAATGATTGTACTCTGGAACAAAGGCCGGCAGCCACACGCGTGAATATGAAGAGCGAGAAAACCTTCTGGCGGCAGTTTATTTGCCTTGTAATTGTGTTCTCTCAATCGCTCATTCACACACCTACTGGTTTGCCCGACATATTTTTTCCCACATGTGACCAGAATAAGATAAATGACGAATGAAATGCACTCCACGAATTTGTGTGTATGCCTTTTTGTGCACAACACCCTTTCCTTACGTGACGGATTTGTCAGCGCACACAATTTCCCAAGTTTATTACGTACTGAAAATAGTACCCTAATATTGTCCCGAAGTGCCACTTTCTTAAGATTATGTGACACCTGGTGAACATATGGAATTACGGCCGTGCGTCTTGATTTTGCCGGTGAATCGACATGAACACTAGATTGGCTTGACCTTGCACGAATCCTTTTCAACTCTTTTTCCGCAACTGAAACTAAAACATGATCCGGATAGCCCGATTCTTGCAAACGAGTGATCTGATTATGGAAACTCTGCTTCATAAAGTGCGCACATGACTTGTTCAATGCGTTTTTTAGGCAAGTCGTCGCGATGGCTCTCTTGGTTAGTTTGGAATGACCGGAATGAAATGGGAGTAAAGCTTTTTGAGCACGCGGATCATAGCACCAGCATAGCAGCTGCACTATCTGGATGCCTCAGCTGCACTATCTCCTGTAGCATATCCGCCACCGTGGCAATGGCAGACTATAGACTGCGATGTGTCCTTTCTAGAAGTTACAAAACATGCGCCTATTGCCCATATCCGAACATACTTCCTGGAACTTCAACACAAATACACACGTCCTGAGTTCTTTACAGATGCTTCCAAGTCCAACTCCTCTGTGTCCTACGCTGCTGTCGGCCCATCCCTTTCGGATGCTGGCCCTCTACATCCAGGCACAAGTATCTTCACAGCAGAAGCTTACGCGATACTTGTGGCAGCTAAACACATCAAACAACTACAAATACAAAACGCAGTAATTATACAGGCTCCCTCAGTGTGGTAACGGCTCTGCACAGTCTCAAAAAACAAAAAAACCCGGTCCTTGTCTCACTTTACTCCATTTTGTGCACACTCTACGCACTAAAACAACATGTTTTAGTGTGCTGGCTGCCAGGGCACCGTGAGATCCAAGGCAATGTGAGGGCGGATCAGCTTGCAGCATCCGTCCACAAAAGCACTGGCCCTACACCCATAATAATCCCGGCCCTTGATCTTAAGCCGTCTCTCAAACGAAACATCAGGGACTACTGGCAGAGCAAGTGGGATACACACACACAAAACAAACTACACATTATTAAGCCACACCTTGGTCATTGGCTGCCAGTGTCAAAATCGCGTCATACAGAGGTAATACTAACGAGACTCAGGATAGGACACATATACACGACACACACATATCTTTTGTCTGGTGGCGATCCACCGTTGTGTGACAGATGTGGTGAACCATTAACCGTCCTTCACATGTTAATCCTGTGTAAACACTTAGAAACTATAAGAAAACAGCATTTTCCATTACCCTACCGACAACATATACCTTTACACCCTGCAATGTTCGTTGGTAGGGAACCGCTTTTTAGTCGTAAATCATTGTTAGCGTTTTTAAAAGAAATTCGTGATTTTCATATCATATACCCGGGCATCCCGTAGCACGACCTCTCCAGGGAGGTTTTTGCTGCGGTGGCTACACAGGAAAGCACTTGCCTCACGGCCCTTGCACGCAAGGGTATGAATGAGTGAAGTACTTGTGCTAATGCCACACATGTCCGCTATCGTTTTTCATTATCACCAACTTTTGTCACCTATTCACACCACACACACCTTTCACGGCATGGTCATGATTTTATTACTTGTATGTTTTTACCCGCCTTACTGCGAGGAATTTTATGGCCCTTATACAGCCGCTAATCACAATCATTGTTCACATTCTTTATCCCATGAACTGGCGCTCTTTGGCTATCAAATGACCCTTGCGCCAAAAACACCATATATCATCATCATCATCACATTTTCGATCAAGCAAAGCTTTACATTCTACAAACTGATTTCCGGTCACCGCGAGACAGAAAATACGTGGAATCATATTTGCTACACCATTTCAAATTCCTACACCCATCAGGATTCAATATAGCACGTGGCAATTTGAAATCAGTGAAAGCCATAGCACAATTGGGCCAATACTTACAGAGACAAGATACGTTCAACTTTCAAATAGGCATAATGGGTACTACATGGAGTCGCTTCTTGCCTACATACTGTACTATGATTGTTCTCTTTCAATTTCTCCATTTCAATTGCATATATGCATGTGTTTATATACAGCTACGAAGTTTTTTTATCTAGAACTTTTTCACGCCTTGTTTTTTTCTTCTGTTTTTGCTTTTAAAACTACTCCTACCAGGCATCATTAAGGTCATTGCCAACCGAGAAAGTTCTCCTAGTCTTTTTTTCTTCTTAACTTTTTTTGTTGATTTACATTAACAACTCACCTCCCTCCCTCGCCCTCGTTTTTCCTTTCTTTTTTTCTTGTGTTTCTCTTGTCGTTGCTCATTTCCTTTGCATTCTCAATTTCCCTAGTTCTCAGCCAACATGCCGCCGAACTCTTGAATTATTTGTGCTGAGCCGGCCACCTAGAGAGATACTGAAAACCCATTTCGCCAATGACCTTCCTCATTAAACACACGCTCTTGAGACCTCATCCGCTATTGCTTAATTTTGAAAACTTGGGTATTTAAAAATACGCTGCCTTCTTTCCCCCCCTGCTTGTACCTGCTTTTTTTTTTTGTGCGTCCCAATCATAGGTGTTCGGTAACAGACATACGCCCCTACCGTTGGCAACCCTTTATGGTAGCCGGAACTGGCAACAGTCTGCCGGCTTTGAAGCTTTAAGCTCTTTTGTTTGTTTGTTTCTGACAAGGCCACCACTTTTGCAGCTCACCACTTCAAATTTGCCTTTTTTCTTCAAGTTTTTTTTCCGCTCTCGAAAAACAATTTTGAAACACTACCACCTGAATTGAAGGGAAGCGAGGACTGCACTCCTCTGCTTTATAGTTTTTTTAGAGGACGATTACGAAGAGTGACATGTGCCACTACCAGGAGATGACGTCACTACTAATCCCCCTTAAAACTAACACACCGAGGATAATACGGTGCCTTTAAAAAAATAGGTCCTCCCACCGAAGCATCCGCCAACTGGTCTTTGGTACTTCCACTGTTCAGCCTGATTATCCCAAGTAAGATTGATAGTAATGCTTAAGATGTGTCGCTATAATAGGTCGACAAAATAAAGCGGAGCTCACTCGAACTCCCCAAAACTGTTTTAAGCCAGACTCACACAAACAAAGATTTCCGTCAGCCAGACTCGCAGCTTTATCATAGTTTGACAAGTTCGAGTGAGTCGCCTCGTGAGCGAGTTCATGGGTGACATACATGCCGATAAAGACTATTTCAGAACACAGAGGGAACACCAAAAAAGAGAAAGGTACTACACGTAGCCTGATCATTTCCAGCTAAAGGTGAGGCATCGATCAAGGAATGGAAACCATGAGCCATTGTCAGTATCCAACAAGTCTAGCGATATGAAGGACCACAACACGTACTCTCCTGCTCCTTCATGACCATGCACAGAAAAGGTCCCTTTATAATATGAACACAGAGAGGAACCTTGGTCGCCCCAGACTTTGAAATTCTTTCATTTGGCAAAAGTGTGAGCGCTCTTGGCCACTGACGGTGCCTGAAGAAGTTAGAGCTGTACCAAAGGCCATGAATCATAGCTGTGTGCATCGAGCAAAAGCAATCAGTGGAAGGCATGCAAATGCATCAGCAACTGCAGAGTAATGTCTTTTCTGGATAGTGTAGGGCGAGAAATGTTTTTTAGGCTAGTTCAATCTATGTATGTTCTTGAGTGCCTGCACACATGCAAAACTGGGATCAGTTATGCTGACAGTCAGGTGCACTGGCACGAGCAGATTCTTTGAATCCTGTCATAATTATGTAGTGCACATTATCCTATTTCCAGCATCAACATGACACGGCAGCCTCCTCAAGAACTTTGACAGTGAAAACACTCTAGGCAGCCGTACATGGTGGGGCAAGGACCAAATTAACCTTTATTTACCTCGCAAGGCAACATTTTAGGTAATGCATGAATTTTCAGTACAGAACCAGCGCAAGAATTAAATAAGAATGAAAAGTCAGTAGTTTTGAATACCTCTTTTTTCCTCTGTCCTGCAGTTGTTTTTGCACTAAACATTCATTGCTATTAGCCTCAAAAGAAAACAATTATTAAGCATAGGTAGACGCGTGTTATAACAAATCGAATACATTTGCCGATATTAAGGATAACATTGAATTACTTACAAAGCAAAAGCACAATTGTTTCTCCTACGTACATTTGGATGAATGTTCACTGATAAATCATTTGTTGTACAGCCGCCGACATTTTTAATCAGAATGCACGGGCATCTATAATCATTGTTGGAGTTTAACGTCCCAGAACCTCCATGCGGTTAAGAGAGACGACGAAGTTGAGGGCTCCGGAAATTTTGACCACCTGGGGTTCTTTAACGTGCACCTAAATCGGAGCACATGGGCGGGCATCAAGCATTTTCGAACACGCGTTCATCTATCCCTGAGAAAACAAGCACCGCTTCCCGCCACAGCCTGGCAGGAGGCCGCCACACGGGCCTATTCATCAGGCACATTCTGGTTGATTTCGCCGCTGTGCTTCGTTAAGGCCATTTCACGTGACACACAAAGTAGCGATTTTGAGGCTGTGAACTTGCTCGCAGCAAAAAAAAGGCAGTTTGCTCCTGCCGCAGGGGTCTGCGTCGAGCTACCAACATGTTGGAAATTTTTGCTCAGCGGCGAAGCAATTTTCTTATCGGGACCCACTAAATAGCTAGAGCCGGGCCAGCCAAACCATCGATATCGCTTGTTTGTTTGGGTAATGCCTGATTTCACCGCATTTTAAAATGAATTTAGACTGCAGAAAGTGTTCTTGAATGACGAAACACGCGTGCACTTCGCACAGATCACTACACATGAAATATTCTGCAGTGTCTGTCATCAAAGACCTTGGGCAGGGACGTTGCTGGACGCCATAGTCGCAGAGCGAAAATCGCGGAGCATTGGCAGTTCACGTGAAACGAAACCTTCATTAGCGGTGGCTGCGAAAAAAAATTGCCCGCAGCTTCCCTCGGGGGAACACTGAGGAGGATGCGGAGCATATAATTGGTTAACGGGGTGTTAAAGTGCGACTTACTTGGGTCGATGGCTAAATTGGTTAACGTGGTTGTGAAATGGGGTGTTAAATTGCGACTTACTTGGGTCGATGGCTAAATTGGTTAACGTGGTTGTAGGAGGGGGTGTTAAATGAGTGAACACGTACACGCGTATGCGAAAGGGCGGCGCTGGTCGAAGGGACGTCGATCATTGTGTTTGTGGATTGGTTGGCATTCATTTCACGGCGACTTCGGACGTCGACGCGCCGTACAAACCAACGGACGAGCGGCAACTGAGCGAGCGAGCGCCGACCTTGAGTATATATACAGCGCGACGGCGCATGCGCTGTCAGCTGTCGAATGTTCTCGAAGGAGAAGCGCGCGCGGCACAGATGGTGGGCGACGGCGCGACGGCACATGCGCGCGCGTCAGCTGTCGAATGTTCGAGAAGCGGTGCGGACGGCGCGGACGGCGCACTACAAGGCGCGAGTATAAGATGCTTCCGCATCTAAAAAGTAAGCGGAAAGATTTTATTTTATTTCACTGCAATCATTGCATGTGAAACAGCCTTTTTAGGACGCTTATTGACTGGCCGATCGACGCACGCGCGTACAGGTATAAAAAATGACCGGCTGTACATCAAACACATTCTAAGCAGTGTCGGGGGTTTTTAGACGAAGCTGTACAGTGTCCTAAATAAGCCAGGCAAAATATGCCGAAACGCGCAGCTTCTTTCGTGATAACATTTCACTCGTGAGCGGCTGCCAAAAACGCACTCGCAAGCAGCTAGGTACCTGATCGGCCACGACTGCCGTCATTTCGCAGCGGCCACACAAATGGTAGAACGCTAAGCCACGGCTTGGCATGAGACAAGCTTCTGCTTTTACACCACGGTGAAATTGGCGGATTCCCCTTCCTGGCAGATCTGATGCGCAACACAACGGGAAGTTGCGGTACTGGTAGAGAACGATATCAACGCAATATAGCCCCCAGCTGCTAATCGACCGTACAATAGTGTATAATCGCGATAGACACTCGTCTTTGTCGAAACATCTGGCTAAAATACGCTCACAGATCTTGTCGCTGTCTTTCGTGCCGCTTTTGAAGAGCACCGAGACGCCACGAGCACCTTTACCAGCCCAGAAACACACTACTCGTTCCGAACTCCCGAATGACCTTCAGGTGCGCTGTGGCAGCGTGATATTGGTTGTAGCAAGCATGCGAGCTCCTATTGGTCGCCGCTTGCAGTCGTTGTTGTTGTTGTTCTCCTATTGTTAGTGGCGCATACCCTCTATTGGTAATTGACCAAGAACGAGTGGTTTTAAAATTTACTGTTCATATTTAAAATGATGGAGGTATAACAGAAAAATTATCGACAGCCTAGGAAAGTGTGGTGCTTAATATAGTGCATACAATTATTTAGATAAACGAATTTATTCTTAGGATAGAGCAATTATCTGATTTTATACGTATTTATTTAGGTAGACATGTTAGGATGATGAAACTGGTTAATCAGTCAACCTATTAGTTTTCACAAAATAGTCCCGGACGGCCGCGCATACTCTCACATTAGAGAAACCAAAAATGGAAGCTCCAATAGACAAAATGACAGGCAGAGATTACTCCATACAAATACCACGTAAAGGTATTCCTAATAGGGTTTTTTGTAATGTGTTAAATCACCTGCAGGTCAAAAAGAAATGGTGTATTGTTTCCAGTTCATCACACAACGCGCACAGTGGCGAAGGTGCCTGAGCAGACCTTTGTTTATAGAAATTTAGATTTAGTACCCGGCAACGGAGCCTTGTGATAGCTACTTCTTGTTTTCGAGTGCAGCAAAAGTCTCTTCGCCAGGGATATAATAAAAGGCGATATTCTGTAGAGTTTGTAAGTTCTGAAACTTTAAAGACTTGCATAAGCGTACGTCTGCGGAATCGAGCAGCAGTCACATAAGCGGATGATGGACAGAGCGGTAGAATTGGTTCGCTGATTGACGACTTAGCTAAGGAATCGGCTATTTCATTTAGAAACAAACCTTTATGTCCAGGCACCCAAAATAATCGTACTTTTCTCAAATGTGCAGGTACTAGTGTACGGAACGCCTTTGTTACGTTATTATCAGCACCAACAGAAAGTGCCGCACAAAGAGATAGGGAATATCTTATTATGACAGCTGATGTAATTGCTGTATCTAACTTGCGTAAGGCGAGCTCTACTGCCAGAAACTCAGTCATAAAAACGGGTATGAAATCGGGTAGTTGAAGGGAATAAATCCAATTTGAACCACAGGAAATGAAGTAGAATGAACGCAGTGCCGACTGTCAGCCTGCGTTAAGACCAATGCAAGAGAGAACGCTTCGCCGTGTAGCACGAAAGAATAGTAGCAAGCAAGTTGAAGAAATTCACGCATCCAACGAGTTGCTTAAGATGAATAAACGAAGAGTTTTGTTTTGTAGATCGCAGCCTTCTCTAAAGCGTTGTTTTTGAAAAGCGTCTTTCGCCACCATATCCCAGCGTTCAGGCCGCCCATCCTGCCCTCTCAGCACCGCGCCAAGGCGAAACCTGACTCACAATAAGGCACTGCGCTATGCTCCCGACCGGGTTGCAGAAATTACGTGTCTTTTCTCATTTTCTAACCCCTACCACCACCACTCACATTCACCTTGCCTGCCCGTCTTCTCCTACTGGCGGCTTCACGGACCCGGCAAGGCACAAGATCACCATTAACAGGAGTGTGGCGGGTAGCGCGGGTGCCTGGGAGGTGCCAATTTCCCTTGAGATAATATTAAAGCGAAAGCTGTTATGAGATCACTTTTCCGTCACGCGCAGTTGCATGTTTCCGCCGCCACTATCCGTAACGACATGAAAGAAAAACAATGCACCAAACCCGGTTCCGCGGGGCGTCAGCCCAAGATTACTTACGCTAGTGCTTATAAATTGATGTCAAACTTGTTTTAGGCAGGTATGACCTAGCACCAATGCCACATTTGGGCTCAAACCCAGGTCCGCTGGGTGCCAGCTCAGTACTTTACCACTGAGCTACACCTGTGCTTTTTTTCCTTAATGAATGAAATTATCACCTGTAAAGTACACAGAACATACTTCGTCAGAAGTCAGGCACACACACACAAGCGTCAAGAACGGGAAGCCACTCCGGAACGGGGTCAAAAGTATCAACAACACTGCGCACTTGAGCAGCTGCTTCTCGGAAGACAGATCTCGTCGACCGTGGTGGCTCGGCGTTTCAATCGATCATGCGACTTTTTCATAATGTATAAAGTCCCAACAACATAAACAAGTCGTAAGGAGTACTATCAGTGAGACTTTTTGAACGGAAGGAACCTAATACCATGATATGTGGTTGCAAGTTCTTTTCTTAACGTTCTTTTTAGAATGTCCGAAAAGTAAAAAGCATCACGACAAGGAATAAAACAATGCTCTATAGTCTCAGGTTGGTTGCAGAGTCTGCAATTCACTGTCCAGGGTACGTATATTGATTGTTCATTCAGCCACGTTTTTACTGGCCGCGTGGAAGTGTGCAGTGGTGCGTGACATGTTGCCAAACTTGCCTTAGGCAGGCTTGCTGTCGTGAAGGCAATCGCGTCAATACGACTTATAAAGCGTTTTAAAACAGCCAAAGAACAACCAGTCGTCGCAATATATGTGATCAGCATAACGAGTGGGCCATCCAATGCTCCAACCCATTACAAAAGCTTGTTCTTGTTTCCCTATTAACAGTGGCGCATGCCCACTACAGCCATACTTCCTCGTCGTCGTCAGCCACTGCATGGACAATTGGCACGAAATTCCTTGCAATTGTTTAGCGGATACCACGCTTCTTAGAAGAATGACGAAAAATAGCATAGCGAATGCCGGCCTACTACTCAAAACTTTATTATAAGGCCGTAGTGGGTACTAAGCGAGTGTGCTTGCAGTAGTTACCCAATAATCATTCTGAAAAGGCTCTGAAAGGCCGCTCTTCTAGCTTTCACTGTGACTGTGCTGCGCCTACCGCACAGGCTTGGCGGCCATTTCGCTAGCTTCACATATACCAAATTTGGTATTATTGGACGTGAATGAACGGCATAGATGAATGAAATGACGCGGGGCGCGTGCTCGACGGCGTTCGTTTCGTCTCGTCACGCCGGCGTTGCGACGCCAGGCACCGGTTTTGCCACATACTCGCAGGCGTGCGCCGCGCTGCGTTGCTTTGACGCATGCGCGTTTCAGCGCGTCCAGTATCCATCCGTCGCGAATAGAGGGAGACGCAGTGTTGTCTGGGTAACGCATCGGTGCCGATTTCGCGCCGGTTGCTTTTGGGCCGCGCCGACGGACGCTGGTTACACCGTCGTACCTGGCATCAGTTTCGGTGTTTGTAAACTAACTGGCTCACGCCGAACGGCCTACCCAGGTAGAAGTGTGGCAGTTTGGACTAGTTGGTATGGCTAGACGATGGTTGTAGCGCGACAGCAAAACTACGACACAGAGACAAGAAGGACACGAAGACACGAGCGTTCGTGTCTTCCAGCCAGCGCTCATATCCTTCTTATCTCTGTGTCGTAGTTTTGTTCTCGCGCTATAACTATCGTCACACCGGTATACTTCTGGTGCAGCACTTCCGGCAATGCTTTTTCAGTGGTTCCGGCGGTGTATTCTTGGTGTGTTCGAGTTTGCTGCTCTATTATTTCTGGCACGTTACTTACGATGTGTTTGGTGCAACGTCTAGCGGCTACATGAAGGGGCTCGTCGTAGCACACGGCAAGCACAGGCGCGGGCACTGTTGCAGGTAACGCGGCTCGCGTGGCCAACGGGCGCCGCGCCAAATTTCCATAGTGGCCTTCCAATGAGCGTGGCCCCTTGCTCCGTTTTACCTCTGATAGTGGTCAAACATAAAAAGCATAAATTGTAGGACAAGTTCGTCAGCGAACTTAATTGGGCCAGTTGGTTCTGTATGTCGACGATGTGAATGCGTTTTGAAGACGCGGACCGGGAATTGACAGCGCACACCTATCTTTTTCCTGTCCACGTCTTCAAAGCGCACCCACATCGTCTATGTGCAGGAGAAAAGTGAAGTTGTTCAATTCAGCTTTTCGAATAGAACTGGAAACCTTCCTCCTGTTGAACCCCGAACAAATTTGTATTTTCGTCTAAGCACACAACCTCAGGATAAAGCGCTTTTTCCTGCACCTGTGTCACACCAGTCACTTTTTAAAGAGATCAGCGGCCATCAGAAGCGCTCACGATCCGAAGTGTTAGTTTGACTGAAAAATTATAAAATTTCCTGATGTGACGACGTAAACTGCAGCTGCAGGGTTACGTGAACTATTATGTTTTACTGACGAGTAAGCTATTCATGAACCAAACTTTCAAGTTGAACCTACCTAAGCCGGTAGTTCATGTTCACAACCAAAAAATAAATGAGCTTGAATGCGGCGATGTTCATTCTCACTGTGCGAGTGGGCTCGCACAGATGAGAGCCCACTCGCCAAATTCGCTTTAAAATATCAAATGCAATGACAACGAAACGTGGACACCATGACGTACACGTGCGGCGATCAATGTTAAGCGCGGCTACTTTGTGTCTCGTGTTGTTCGGAACACTACGCATCATTTGTATACCTCAAACTATACAATAAACACCTTTGCGTTGGATTTTCCGTGTTAGTTTCTACGTTTTGCTACCAATTTCCCGCGTCAGTACGCTTATCTGCCATGAGTGGAAGATGACAGTGATTGATGTGTTCCCGATAACGGGGGGGGCTTCGACTAATCCGACGTGTGAGTATCGCCTCTGTGCCACTATTCTGCGCTGAGCTTTACATTTCCTTTGATGAAATGGGTAGAACAAACATACACGCTTTTGGTGGGATTCAGTTTTGTCGCGTGATCGCTGCAATGCAGGCACTCTTTCTACCGTCATCGGTAAGGAAACAGCGCGTTTTGACTAGCTTATCAAATTAATTCAGGCATGTAGACTTCATACAGCATTAATACAGCTGTGCTCGAGTTGCCAGTGCTTCATCAAAATAATTTTATCCGCATAAAACCTCGGAACACAAGCAGCCGCGGCCAGCAAAAAACGCTAAGACGACGCAAAAACAAGCTAAACCGGCAGTAATGGTGGCTAGAAGGAGAGGTGTCAGCATCAGCGCAGCGGAGAGCGAGCGAGAATTCATTCGGATGCAGCGGCACTGCGGTCGTTTTCGAGATTGTCCTCCTCGCGCCCGCGCATCAGTCGTTTTTCATTTCAAACATTTCACGCTACTCTGCGGAATATAACAAAGTCTACCTGTGACAGTTTCGGCGGCGCGCTGCAAAGCGTGTATTGGCACTGAAAACTAGTGTTTTCAGTTCACTTCACAGTATATCAGCTACGAAGCTTAGAAGATAGACAATCAAGTGACTTGCCGTGAGCTTGACACCAAAACAAAGTCCTTGCAGTGTTAAAATTTGATGCTGCAGTATTCTCTGTGCAGTTTCAATGCACGTGAAGGTATCGGCAACCGTTATTTTCATGAGTTGTGCAATCAAGCTCTAATTTTACAAGTAAGACATTTATTTTCTCGCAAGCGAAATACCACATGAAAATAGACACAGCGTATGCATTAAGGTTGAGGAAAGCTGCAAGTTATATGAAACTCAGCTAAAGCAAGTGAATAAGGCAAATAGAGAGAACAGTCAATATACGACGATACAATGTGCATACATACACACATAACTGTTACAATGTTGGCTCAAATGCAGGGCCCCCACGTGGCGCTGATAGTTGTGTTGAGCTGTGCAAGCCTCGTACAGCGAGGATGTGGGTGGCCGTTTTGGAAACAATAAACGGCAGTTCGTTCTGAGCAAAGGGCTCAACATGTTGTCGTGTTCTTCGCGGGCCTGATGGCCTATTGTTCACGGTAGTCACTACCATCTGACCATCCGTAATCTACACATGTATCAACTGGCGACGCGGATGGGATGTTCCCCGCCATCAGCATCTTTGTGCGCCAGAACTGCACCTATACCATAAAGTGATGCGTAACAGCTGAGGCAAACAGGCCTGGCAGTGAGAAAATGCACAAGAACTGAAGCTCATGTTACGACGTGCTTGCAGGCATTGAATGCATCTTGTTGCTCATGTCCCCACTCCCATTTCTTCCCTTCACAAAGAAGCAAGTGCAGTGGACGAAGGAGTAACGAAAATTTGGGTAAGAAGCGCCTGTAGAAGTTTACAAGTCCCAAGAAACTCTGAAGTTCCCTGACATCCTGAGGCACACGAGCATGCAGAATGGCTGCTACCTTGTCAACATTCGGGGAAAGGCCCTCTTTGCTGATGATGTGCCCGAGGTACTCAACTTGAGGCACGAAAAAATGGCATTTTTCAAGTTTCAGTTTGAGGCCAGATTCCTGAAGCTTGCTAAGTACAGCACGAAGGTCACGAAGGTGCTCAGCGTCATGTGCGTCAGTCACAACAATATCGTCAAACTAGACTTCTACATGGGGAAGTCGCCTGAACAAGATCTCCATCTCGCGATGAAATATGGCAGGAGCAGATGAGACGCCAAAAGGCTACCGGGTGTACTGAAATAACCCCATATGCGTTGAAATAGTGACGTACTCCCTATAGGCCTCGTCAAAGACAACTTGCTGCTACGCATCTCGCAAATCCAATTTTGTGAATTTCTCACATCCAGCAAGCGCAATCCATAGGTCCTCGATCCTTGGATTGGGGTACTGATCCACTGTTGCCACTGAATCTATGGTGACTCCAAAGTCTCCACAGATTTTGATGCGTCCATCCCTTTTGGTCACAGGAGCAATAGGTGCAGCCCACTTTGCTGTCTTGACTGGAACAAGAATGGAATCTCTTCTTAGTCTTCGGATTTCTTGAGTTACTCCATCTGTCAAGGCGTAAGATAGTGGAGGTAGCTTAAATAACCGAGGCGGAGCATCTGAAGGAACATGATGAGAAGCTTTAGCACCCTTGAATGTACCCAGGCCTTCTTCAAACACTTCGGCGTCGTCTTGGACTAGGTGTTTGACGTCGTAAAGTGCGTGGATGTTCACTTCAACGTCTGAGACGCCGATGCTCAGATCACGCATCCAGTTGTGTCCAAGAAGAGTGGGCAATGCGTCTCCGGTCAGAAAAATGGGCAGGTCAGCCTCCCTGTCATGAAACTTCACACTGACGTCAGCTTTGCCCTGAAACGTTTTAGTTCCCCGGAATAGCTTCGCAGAAGCACTCGTAACGGCTGCACAGGAACCTAAGGTAAAAGCTGAAGAAGACGCGACTTGGCCATGACAGAGACACTTGCCCCCGTGTCCACTTCCATGCGGAGCGGCTTGCCGCGAACGTCCACAGTGGCGGTGAAAGGCGGAAGCGGCGTGGCGTAGTCGACCGGCCACATGTCAAAAACTTTGTAAGAAGTGGTAGCGGCGTCCTGCTTGCGCACAGTATTAACACGATGACAGTTACTCGACGAATGGTGAACTGCAAGCTGAGAACGAACGTGCCTTCGTAGCATGAAACGTCAGCATAATATTGCTGACGGATTCTCCTTTTGCGCGAACGCGCGAGTTGAAACGAAAACGCTGCACGACGGCAGAGGGCTTCGGGCAGTAATGGCTTCCAAGAACTTGAAGAATCTCGTCCAGCGTCTTGTCACTGGCCTTCGTGGGCTTGGCCAAATTGCGGAGCAAAGCATACGTTTTCTGCCCACAGCAGCTGATGAACACGGCAGTACGCTTGTCTGGGGCGACATCGTTCGCCAAGAAAAATTATTGGCGCCGGTCCACGTAACAGGGCCAGTCGTCTCCTCCCTTCTCGAAGGGCTCGAGGTTGCCAAAACTTGGCATTGTGAACAGATGGCAAAGCGGTGCGGGAATGAATACTTACATGAAACTTCCTACAGATGTATCTACATAAGTATCAGTAACATTGAGATTTTATTGGCAAACATAGATATAGTCACAAACCAGTTCACGAAAAAATTTATTTCTGAGTATGTGAAACACAGCAAGACAGTGACATCACTGTTATTAACAGGAGATTTATAACAATGTGAACAAGACAATAGTAAAATCACAAGAAACAACAAAATGTGAGTAATGTAGAAAAACATAAGATAAAACCTTGTTCTCTGATTTAACATTATGACAGTTAAGTCATACGTCTCAACTTCAAGAACTTCAATTTTTCTCTCTTTTTTTATCGGACGCATTTCCTCCAAGAAAATGCGTCCGATAAAGGTCAGTGTAACTATCTGATTTGTCACTTCCAGTTTGTGATGTTCACAGCTGACCATACTTAACCTCTTAACAGACAGCCAAGAGATAAGGTCTGTTATGCGGTCACTCTTCAACGTGTTGAAACTGAAGCAGTAGGTGAATGCATCTTCCATAGCTTTGACCGGGTCTGCTAAGGACTCGGATAGGTACAAAAAGCATGATTCTTCCGAGAGCAAGCTGGAATTTTTAGCGAAACAACAACCTGCTACATTTTTTGCACTTCAAGTTTTTCACAATCTTCCGGGCCACATAATCACTGACGTAATGTGATCCGGGAGTCACTTTTGCGTTCAATGAGATCAGTGTGGTCAGGGAGGGCTTCACAAGCTACAATAATTTCATGAACCTCATTGAGGCGCCCCACATCTAGCAGCTCATCCAGCTTATTCTGTCATTTTACTGAATTATTGTGGATGCCAGGACATAGAAAGCTGCTCAGTACTCCAGAAGGTATATGTTTCCACTGAAAGGTGATTGTGCCAAATTGTAAAAACTGAGGCCATTCACACAGACAAAAAACTATGTATGTGAAGGGTGATCATTCAAGCCAGACATTTGCTTCAGAATTCCAAAAAAAAGATTTTAAGTGTGTCTTGGCAGAGGTGAGACGTCATCAAGTACTTACAGCCCAAGGTTTTCGTGACACACTGCCGGATGGAAAGGGTGCTGGTTAGCGTGATGCGGAGTCCTTCGGCAGTTGCTTCACAAAGGAACCCATTTCCTTATGTACAGCGTTTTCCCAAGTTCCCAAGAACCCATTTCTGACATGCTTGTAGCTACAGACGATGATTTTTTCGTTGAAATGAGCTTCGCATACAACGCAGTCCTTTTCCAGTGGTTTGAGAGCACGAGGAATTGTACGCTCCCAGGCTTCGCGCTGTTCATCGTGGGCGGGAGCAGAGAAAAGAGACGCTTTCTTCCCTTGTTAGCGGACCGAAGCATATCCCACATTGCATCAAGGTGTAAAGTAGTGTCTTTGCTGTTTACTCACCACTGTTGCATGTTCACAATGGCACGTATTGATCCCGAACAAGTCCAAGTAGGTAATGCCTAGACGTTGCGGCTTGCTAGCGCACGAACAAGCGACTACGTGCCGCGTTAGCGGTTGACAAGCGCTCTCGACCGATCGATGGATGGATGGATGGATGTGGCTGTACCCTTTAGATCGGGTGGCGGCTAACGCCACCTAGCCGTAATACTTAGTTAACTAACTAGCTTAATCTTTTTTCCTTTAAATAGTGAAATTGAGGACTGGTACTTTGAAGTGAAGGGTTTACTTTTTACGTGCCTTGACTTCACCCACCAATCAGGTTACCTTCTTCTAGTTAATTCTACCCGCCTAAAGTCTATTTTGCCCTCTCTGTCCCTAAACCCCAGTGCATCGAAAAACTCTGCGCCATCATCCTGAACTAGAGGGTGAAGCCCTTTACAGAACATTATCAAGTGTTCGGCAGTTTCCTCCTTCTCTCCACATGCACTGCATACAGTGTCTATTCCTTAGTATTTGGCCCGATATGTCTTGGTTCACAATACTCCTGTTCTGGCCTCAAACAGTAGGGAACTACCCCGAGTATTATCATAGATCCTTTCCTCGGCAATTTTCTGATTTAAGTTTGATAGGTCTCTAGTGCAGACCTATTAATCATGCCGCGGAGCGGCGACTTGCACGCCGCTCCATGGCGGAATGAAATACCAGCGCACTTCCCTTCAAGGCACGGCCGGGACGATGCTGACACCTCTTCTTCTAGCCACCATACTACGGTGGCTAGAAGAAGCGTGATTAACGTCAAGCGGCGTCTATGGGAAGGGCTGACGCCGCTTAGCTATGGATCCGCTAGGTGGCACTCGCTGTTGCATACACGTAGAAGTACATACACGTAGAAGTACATAAAAAATAGAAAGGCAGCTGCGAAATTTCGGAACCATCTAAATTCGCTAAGTAATGAGACGAGCCTAGAGCAGAGGTTTATAACTACAGCTCAAGGTGCTAGACTAGAAGGGGGCGAAGCTATTGAATATATAAGAACAAGGGTGACAGAAAATTTTCAACGAAGAAGTGCTTTATGCACCACAATAGACAAGGATGAATCAAGTGACGCAATGGCTCCATTTTCACTGCGAGAGAGGAAAAAGGCTGAAAAAATGTTCCTAGAAGTACATCAACAGGCCCAGATGGCATTCCAATTATGCTGGTAAAGACATTAGGTCCGAAGTCTAAACAGGCTTTGAGAGAGGCAGTGAGCAAAATAATAATTGATGGTGATGTTCCCTATGGATGGAAACTTAGCAGGATGAGCATGATGTATAAAGGTAAGGAGGACAAAGCTGACATAAACCACTACCGTCCTATAGAATAACATCAGTGGTCTACAGGCTGGCGATGCAGAATATAAAGGAAAGACTGCAGGCATGGATAGATGATGAGGGGGTGCTGAGTGAACTGCAGATTGGGTATCGCAACACAGGAGGTTAGAAGACAATCTTTTCTCACTGACACAGTGCATCGAAATAGCAGAAAAGGAACATAGGCCCCTGTAGCTAGCATTTTCGGATGTAAAGAAAGCGTACGATAGCGTGGTTCAAGAAGAATTGTGGGGAATACTAGACACACTAGGCGTGGAAGATGAAGTCACTAATCTTTTAAATTAAATCTATAAATTTAACAAGGTAGTTAAAAATTGGGGAAAAGGTATCCAAGCCAACAGACGTAAAACGGTAGCGTACGCAGGGGTGTCCTCTGTCACCGTTGTTATTCATGTTGTACCTACAAGGATTGCAGGCCAAATTAGAGAGAAGTGGACTGGGCTTCAACCTCTCTTTCGACAAACAAGGTAAAGTCATAGAACAGACACTACCAGCATTGTTGTACGCAGACGATATAGTGCTAGTGGCCGACGACAAGGAACATTTTCAGATATCGATGGACATCTGCGGTAATGAGGGAGATAGGTTAGGTTTCAGATTCAGTAAGGAAAAATCAGCAGTCATGATTTTTATTGACAATGAAGGTAGTGAGCTTAGAATACAGAAGGTCACGCTAGAGTTAATAGATAAATACAAATATTTGGAGTATGGATAAGCAATGGGACCGAGTACCTAAGGGAACACGAAATATACGCATCGACAAAAGATAACAGGAATGCAGCGGTAATGAAAAACAGGGCACTGTGGAATTACAATAGGTATGATGTTGTGAGAGGAATATGGAAAGGGGTCACGGTTCCTGGTCTGACGTTCGGCAATGCGTTCTTGTGCATGAGATCAGAAGTTCAAGCAAGATTAGAAATTAGGCAACGTGGTATAGGTAGGCTTGCTTTAGGAGCTCACGCGAATAGACCAAATCAGGGAGTACAAGGCAATGTGGGACGGACATCACTTGAGGGCACGGAAGCTAGCAGCAATATAAAATTTCAGAAGCGATTGAGAGAAATGGGGGAGGACCATTGCGCTAGGAAGGTTTCCAGGTACTTGTACATGATGATTGTCGATTCATTATGGAGGAAGCGAACTAGGAAATTGACTGGTAAATACTTAGAAAACTGCATGTGGCCAAACCAAAAAGAACTATCGGTTAAAAAGAAAGTGAGCGAAACGGACACTGACTTGTGGAGAATCGGCATGATTCACAAGTCAGTACTAGAGATCTATCGAACCTTTAAGCGGGAAATTGCCAAGAAAAGGATCTATGATAATACCCGGGGTAGTTCATTACTATTTGAAGCCAGGACGGGAGTATTCTGAACCAAGACATATCGGGCCAAATACGAAGGGGTAGACACGGTATGCAATGCATGTGGAGAGCAGGCGGAAACTGCCGAACACTTGATAATGTTCTATAAAGGGTTTCATCCTATAGTTCAGGATGATGGCGCAGAGGTTTTTGATGTACTGGGGTTTAGGGACAGAGAGGGCAAAATAGACTTTAAGCGGGTAGAATTAACTAAAAGAAATTTGTCTGATTGGTGGCTAAAGTCAAGGCACGAGTGAAAAATGAACCCTTCGCTGCAAAGTACCAGTCCTTAACTTTACAGTTTAAAGAGAAAGAAAGATAAATCTAGTGGTTAGTTCACTAAATATTATGGCTAGGTGGCGTTAGCCGCCGCTCTATCTAAAGTGTACAGCCACATCCATCCATCCATCCATCCACGTCAAGCTCGCAGGACGAATCAGTTGAGCTTCGACGTGCCCGTAAAGTGCTTACTACGAGTGAAACTCTTTGTCGACACGGTTAGCTGCCTTCGAAGCGCGTTGTAAGCATACTAG
Organism: Rhipicephalus annulatus; assembly: GCA_013436015.1. Classification (NCBI taxonomy): domain Eukaryota; kingdom Metazoa; phylum Arthropoda; class Arachnida; order Ixodida; family Ixodidae; genus Rhipicephalus; species Rhipicephalus annulatus. Next base: position 89,748 of record WOVY01009437.1, read on the forward strand.
TGAAGTTTGCACTTGTATATGGGGCAATTCACTGGCCAGGCTTGTAAAATGTGCCGGCGACCAAACCACTGTTTTGTTTCCGGCTGCGTGACTGGTTACAAATCTTGCAAGCAAAAACTTTAATTTTTCGGCGTACCTAAAGAAGATGAGCTGTTTCTGAAGTGGCAACGAAACATACCCTGAGCTGACAAGCCGTAGGAGAGAAATGCAGCAGTATGTGAGTTGCATTTTGATCAGCAGTTTGTGTCGCGCAATTTCGAGCATGTAATGCAAGGTGAATTGGTGCGCATTGGTCGGACCAGGCTGGTTCTCCTGCCAAACGTTGTGCCAACTATATTTCACAATTTGCCTAAATACCTATCGAAGCCACTTCCGAAGAAAAGAAGTGCACGGGAGCAGCCAGCATCACATCCCTCGTCGCCCAAAAGAAGACGTCGCATGGACGGAACGTGTTGCCCAAATTCCAAAGTTGTTGAGGCTGAAGAAGTCTGTGCTATTGTTGATGCTCCAGCTGCACATGTTCTAGAAGTCCTGAATGGGCCACTTCTGACGAACTAGTGGGCGAAGCACGTATTCAGCGAGAATACCCTTCACGTGGCCTACAGTGTGTGTTTACCTAGAAAAGTCATGAGCCTGCTTCATGCGCTGAAAGTGGTGGTGTTAAGATGCATCGAACGTGTGATAAGACATGAAGTGTTTGTGCGGGGTGCCGATGTCATGCTTGATGTGCCAAGAGATCCAGAGATGTGCCAAGGTCGACAGCCTGCGTGCTTTCACTGGAGCAGAACTGAGTGCGGAGTTTCTGCTAGCGTGCTCCAACGCAAATGCGAAGCATTGGAATGATACGCTTTACCACATTAAGTGTAAAGGTGTATCAAGCCAGAGTGAGAAATGGTGCGTGTCGTACAAGTATCTGAGGAGACTCCTGATTAATCAAAAGTGCCGAGCGAAGCAAATGAACAAGACTAGAAGAAATTTCCACCAAAGCTGAGAGTTAAGACTCGGGCATTGCGACGCCTTAGAACCAAGGTGAAGCCGCTCGAGCTAGTGATCTCTCAAATGAACGAAGAAAATGAGGTGATTGAAGAATCCACCCTCCTGAAGAAAATTGGTCAGCTTCCACCTAAGCAGAAGGCTACCTTTATTCGGTGTTTTGAGGCTGCGACTTGAAAATCTATAAAGGGGATGCAGTATAACCCTGAATGGCTTCTTGGATGCATCATTATGCATATAAAGCGCCCATGGCTCTATGAGCATATATGTAGAGAAAAAATCTTGGCGCTACCAAGTCCCAGCTACCTCAAAAAGTACATGAAGCAGTACGAGAGCACGTTTGGTTTAAAAAAAGGGAGAATAGCGATAGGACGATAATTTGAAATGCAAGACCGATCTCCTTTCTTAAACACGGGAATAATTTTAGCTTTTTTTAGCCGTCTTGGAAATATTCCACTCTTGAAGATTAAGTTAATGATACAGGATAAAGGGCTAGCGATGCAATGAGCGACTAATTTTATATTTGCTGAACTGATTTCCTCTAGACCTGCGCCCGTAACCTTTAAATGATTTATGACATTGATAATCTCGTCTGGGTCTGTTGGAAATAAGTACATTGATTGTAAGCAACGTTGAGGTGATGCTTGATTATTGTTGTTTCCCTCGGAAGTGGGACCACAGAAGAATTCATTGAAAGCGTTAGCCTGAAAAAACAGTTGCAGGGTCCACAGTTTGGTGATCTTTTTCCTGACACTTTCAGGTTCACGGCACCAGATTCTTGGTGTATTTGCATCCCGGGGAAATGTGAAGGCACCACTGCTTTAATATTGAAATTGCAAAGAAACAGTAAGGAACTCAAGAACTTGTTCTTGAGCAAGTGTGTGCCTTTGTTTGCTAAACATGTGCGTTCTTGTTTTCTTTTTTGTGTTTTTAGCTTTCCACCAACATAACAAGTTTGGCAAGTAGTAAGAAAATAATTTTTGCAGTGTAGCTATACATCTTAGTCGCAGTGCGTGCCATAAAGAAAAGGACACGGGAGTGTGGAGGTTGGTGTTACACTGGGTGCTCAAAAAAGAGGGGAAAAACAAAATTGTTTAGGCAATCAGCAAATTCTTTTACCCAACGGCTCAGCTATAAATGCGTTAGTTACTTGTTGAAAGTGGCAGCGCAAGAAAAAACTAATGATGCTAACGCGAAATTCATAAAAACCCACGGGTACCATGGCTACGCCAGCAGTACGCCGACGTGAAAGTGGGTGCGAGTGCTACCTAGGCCGTCATCACCGCGATGCACAGGGGTGGTTTCCCGTCGAACACACAATGTTTCTAGAGACCGGCAGGCTCTGGGGTAACCGTCTATATAAACAGTTTACGTACCTCACGCTGTCAACGGCGACGCTTTGCGGAATCGCATAAGACAGACGTAATGTATTTCGAAAACGTTGGCAAATGCATAACATAGTCCTGAACAACAAACATGGCAGTATGAATAAAAACAAGCACGCGAATTACGTAAATGCGATCGTAATCGCCGCTCGGTTCACAACACGGAGGGAGGAAATGTAGGAGAGGCCCTGACGTCACTCGTTGTGAAGCCATGATGAAGCCGGAAGTCGGCCATATTGACTGGACAAATCCTCCTCTCCTGTTTACATACGAATGTAAAGCAGATGGCACGACTCTCTATCCAGCTCGGAAAGAACGTGAGCGGCGCAGTGCGCGTGGCATGACGATACGAAACTAATGGAACGGGGCTCAACACTCTGAGCCAGCGTGACACCTTCGGCGAAATAATTTTGTCTAAGTATCAACAGCGAGTAACAGCTCACCGACAACGAAGCAAGTAGAAGAGAACGCGCGCTAGATGCACTGAGAACGGTGAATGTTTTCACGTCATAATTCAGCAACTGTACAAACAACACGATCGGTCGTGCACCATGTACGCTTCCATTCCGCCACGCGGCCGACGCAGCGTCCGGCCACTGTGTCTATGTTCCGCGTGAAATTTACCGGTGTCAGCATTCTACGACCGCAGTGACTTCGAGCGTGGTGCAAGTGACACTTGAACGCGGTTGCTGTTACGTTGATATTACATGCAATGATGGCGGAGAGTATACGAAGCGGAACAGAAAAGGTGTTTTAATATGCACAAGTAAGTTGTTACTGTGCACACACAACACGAAACTACGTATGTGCACATGGTCCTCATTGCGTCTTGCTGGGCTCAACAGCATCGTCCATTGTCACAAGCAGGAGCACTGCCCAACCGCCACTGACCTGCAAGGCGTTCGTCGTCGTTCCGCTTCGTCATGCTGCCCAACGTAATTTTGCTGAACACTTCAAAAGCTTCATCCACGTCATCCGCTGCACGACACATGAATATGCCACTCGTTCTACGCACTGTTGAAATCCCGTCATAGACAAAGGAATTTGTAAACGTTGCTAAGAGTACAGTAACTGCCAGGAGAACACTGGGTAACCAATGACGTGGTGCAGAGCACAGATACTTTCCGCCAGGGCTCAGCACGAGACCTGGGTACGCACACATGCCGCCTCAGCCGTGGCCGCTCACTGCTAGACCAGCTCCACTTCGCAACACGTAACCATAGCAACGCTGCCATTACGCCCAGTGAATATGGCCGCCATGATGTCATCTTCACACTTTTCACGTAGCGCGCCGTCTGGCTATGTCCTCGCCTACCTTTTCTTCTTCCGTGGTCCACAAGCACATATATACAGAAAAAGGGCATGAAACAAATAGACAACATGACGTGGGCTAATGCGGCGACGACTGTGACTGGTTGCCAGACTTGTAAACGTAGTCACCAAAACTGACGAATGCTGCTTTTATTCATATTCTTGTGACTTTGTCTCAATTTTGTCGCGTATGTTTTCTTTCTGTGTTTGTAATAGCACTGTTTCTCCGTCACGTTCTCCACTACCCAATGCCTTCCGCCTACACCGCTCGGTGTTAGACGGAAGGCATGGGTGGCAGAGAAGGTGACAGGCGGGAAGGAACAAGTGAGAAGGGAGGTCAGGGGGCCGCAGTGTCTGGCCACAGCACGAAGGCTCCGAGAGCATACAGCTCGGTGGCGCTGCAGTCTTCGAGCAGGGCAGGAACTCAGGACAGACGGCAGAGAGAGAAACAGGTGAAGCAAACAGGGGCGCCATCACAAATAGGAAGCCAGCGCTTGGAGCGTGGAAGGGTCCTGGTGGTGGGGAACTCTAACGTGGCCAGGGTTAGGGATGGCGTCTTCAAGACAGTGAAGGAAGATGGGAGAGTGAGGGAGGCGGCGCAGTCAGGGAATAGCATGGTGGATGCACTGGCCAAAGCTCAGGAGGTTGTAGAGGACAGCATGAAGAGCGAAAGTCTCTTCATTATTCATGCTGGGCTCAATGATGAGCTGAAGGGCAAGGATCAAAACCTTCTAAGACAGTTAAAGAATGGTATGCGTAAGCTCCGAGAAGCCTCTGGGAGTGTGCATGTAACCATATGCACAGTCCCAGAGGTCTGGGGGCAGTCTCGTGGGATTGAAAGGACGGTAGTGGAGGCCAACTGTGTGATCAAGGGTATGAGACTGCCACTCGGATACAGAGTAATGGAGGTTAACCAAGACGTGTACGAGCCAGGCGCTCACCCCTTTGCACAGGATGGCATTCACTACAGTGGTGCGACGGGCAGGAAGGTTGGTAATAGGATGGGTTGTCAAGTCACAGCTTTTTAGGGGGGCCCAGAGCTCTGAAGCCAACAGTGTAGCCGAAGATGGTTCTAAAGTGGCACAAATATTCGAGCCACACGGAGTCCGTGGGAGATGAAATCGACGTAAGCACAAGGGCCGAGCTAAGTCAGGCATAGCCTACGTTAACATGCAGGGTGGCAGGAATAGGTGAAAGTGGGAAGAGATACAAGAGCAGTTGAGGCAGGAGGAACTGATGGTATATGGGGTTTTGGAGACACACCTTCGGGACATGGAGCAACCACCTAGCAATCCGGACTACGTATGAGAATATTTCAATAAAACAGAAGGCAGCAAAAACAGGGATAGTATTGGGGCATTCATTCATAAAAGTACATACTGCCAAAGGGTCAAGCAGGAGTGCAAGAAACATATATGGCTAAAAGCAAAAGTGCCAGGGCAAATGACACTCCTTGGTTTGGTGTACTTGTGAGCGGGAGCAAAGGCCAAAGAGGAAAACCAGGTAATGGTCGAGTGTATATCAAAGGGCATTGAGGAATTAGGAGGAGAGTGCGAGATAATTATACTAGGAGATATGAATGCACACATAGCAGTTATAGATGGGTATACTGACTCAACAGGCAAAATGATCATAGATATGTGTGAAAGGCATGATTTGATCCTTTGCACCAGTACTGAGAAGTGTGAAGGGAAAATAACATGGGAGGAAGGAAGGCTGGAGTCGACGATAGATTGCGCACTGATGTTGCATAGGATATATGATAAGCTCAGGGAAATGCACATAAATGAAGGTGTCTCCAGAAGTCTGGGTAAAGATCACGAACGTATCAAGCTAAGTTTTGGAAGAGCAGTGAAAGTGGGAAGGAGACAAGATGAGTAAATACAGGAAAATTTTCATTCAGAAAAGCAAACAGCAATTTCTACCAAACAAATTGAGAAAGTAATCACTGAAGATAATAAAACAGTGTGGACATACACAAATCTAGTTAGACTGTTTGAGCTAGAGCTTGCTTTCAAGTTGGTCTTTCAAGTTGGTCAGCCAGCAGAGGGAACGGTGGTCGCTGACTACGTGAAAAGAACGAGCGTAGAGGTACGGACTAAACTTTATTACCGCCCATACGACAGCAAGACACACTTTTTCCGTTGTGGAGTACTTGTACTCGGCGCGGGAAAGCGTCCTACTAGCATATGCGATCACACGCTCGGCTGAGTCTTACCAGTGGACGAGTACGGCGCCTAAACCCACTGTGATTAGTGGAGTGCGCGTTCAAAGTGCGCGCCTTTGGAAAGTGCGTGTAACAAAAACAGAAGAAAACAGAGTACACGCGCGGTGCTGCCTAGACAAGGATGATGACGACAGCAGTGAGGACGTTGCATGCTCGAGGATGCGTGACACCCCGTGAACAAAATAAAAGATAAGGTAACCAACGATCATAGACCACGGAGAATTCAAGGCCCAATGGCTGGGTATTACGAAAGTACAAAATCTCCAATCAGGACAAGACAAGTGGGCCAGAGCGGAAGTGGAAGCCTGAGCAGAGCAGATCAAGGAGAGTTCGAAGGAGACGGGGCAAGCGGAAGGTTGTCACCGGACCCGGCACTGAAGATGGGTCGTCGGGCGTCGGACCCGAGCCTGCAGGACTTCGACCGGCCGGGGCCTCCTGCCGTCGTGTTCCCGCTCGAGAAGACCGTGGCTATCCGGTCCTGAACTCCTACCCAGGGACTGCGGACTTTGGTTCCAACAGGCGAGCAACAGCCGTCGGTCGGGCTACGGGCCCGAGTGGTGCGCCCAGCTGCTTGGCCAAGTTAACCCTGGTTCCCTGATGCGTCGCCATCAGCTTGCGTTCTCTCGTCAACGACGGGTCCACAATCCTAAAGCCAGAGCCACCAAGTTCCAGTCTAGTTTCTCGACCTGTCGTCAGCAGCCAGCCTTCCTTCATCGCCGTCCTGCCCGTGTCCTGAAGCCCGAATCACCGCGTTCCGGTTTGCTAAGCGTCACCGGAATTCAGCGTGTGGGTGAGGCCTAACAGATATCTTGCCCTACTCCACCATGCAGCCGCATTAGGACGTTAGATTCAATTGAAAACTTTGAACTTCTTTGTGGAGTGTCGATAGATGAATTTCGCCTTGTCCAGTTAACTCTTTATTAGTTGTTTCGTTTTATGGGGGATTTTCGTCTTTTTACTTTTCAATTAAACTTCTTGTTTGAGTTTCGGTACAAACGGCTTTGTCCCTTCGGTAAGTAACTTGTAGGTTTCAGCCTCAGAGAGCTCTTCTTACTAAATACCTAAAAGAACCTTGCCTGACACCCACGTTGCTGGCATCTGTGTGGACCATGGTAGGAGCATGTTATTCAAAGTTAGCAAGCACAGGTGGAGTCTGCAGGCATTGTCGGAGATCACCAAATGCCGCTTGTTGATCGTGGCCCCTTGTGAACGGAACGTCTTTTCTTGTGAGTGTTGTTAAGGGCGAGGCTATGTGAGAGAAATTGGCAATAAACCTTCGGTAGTATGCGCACAGGCCAAGGAAACATCTGACTGCTTTCTTATTTGTTGGCACCGGAAATTTTCTGACGGCCGCAATATTATCGGGATCAGGCCGAACACCTTCATGGCTCACCACTTCGCCTTAAAATTGGAGCTCCTCGAAACCGAAATGACACTTATCGGGTTTCAGTGTCAGGCCGGCAGACCTTACTGCCCTGAATATCAACACCAGCCTGCTCAGGTGTTCCTCAAATGTTTTTGAAAAAACAATGACGTCATCCAGATAGACCAGACATGTCTAGACTTTAATTTCACAAAGCCCGTCAAGCATTACAAAAGCCGCTTGTTCTCTATCGCGCTTGCGACCTCGATTTGCCAATACCCACTTTTGAGGTCCATTGACGAGAAGTAGCGTGCATACCTCAGCCTGTCGAGTAAATCATAGCTGCACGGTAATGGGTACAACTCTTTCTTTGTCACATGGTTCAGCTTAGGGTAGTCGACAGAAATCGCAAGATTCTGTCTTTCTTTTTACCCAGCACTACCGTCGATGCCCAAAGGCTTCTTGACGGCTGGATAACGTCATCATCGAGTATTTTCTTCACTTGTGCCTGGATTCCTTCACGCTTTTTTGGTGCTACGGGGTATGAGTTCTGTCGTATTGGCCTTGCGTTTCTCCGTTATTATCCGGTGCTTCGTCAGAGGCGTTTGACTGAGCCTCGAGGTCTATAAAAAACAGCATTTCAACTTGTGAAGAAGATCTACTACACGCGGTCTCTGCGCTGGTGATAAGTCCGTGCTTACGTCAATAGGTGCTGGGGCTGACGTGGTTTGCGGCTCGTCCTGTTTCACTACACAGCACTCGTGTATTTCGGTGATCTCGTCGAAGTAGGCAACTGTAGTGCCTTGTGTAATGTATCGTAACTCGTTGGTAAAATTCGTCAACAGAACCTCCGCTTCACCGCACACAATATTGACGATACTTCTGGCAATTGTAACACCGCGAGAAAGTAGAAGCGTCAATACTTCTTCATCAATTCCTTCTCCAGGATGCTGCGTCCTGCACGTGACCGAAACAAGGCGGCACGATAACGGAGGTACGGTCACATCGTCGATGCCTCGCAATGATTTTCGGTGTAGCGCTGCGCTTTGAACCGCTGAATAGGCCAGTACAACGTCCGGTATATTGATGATGGCACCATATTCACGCAATAAATCCATTCCTAGGGTTGCCTGTTTGCAACACTTGGAAAGACTAATGAAAGTTGCGACGAAGGATGCATCCCCTATCTTTATTTTTGCGGTGCCCTTTCCGGTAGGTGTGAGTGGCTGCCCTCTAGCTCATCTATTCTGTGGTCCTGTCCATTCCATTCTACCTTCCTGAGCTTGTCTGCCAGACTCTCACTCATTATTGAAAAGTCTGCGCCAGTGTCGACCAATGCCATTACGTCATGTCCGTCAATCGTAATTGCAACATCGGCAGTAACAACCCCACCTTTCGTCAATTCATTGAAAATGTGTCTCTTTTCGCTCGGCAGTACTGGGGATGTTTAGCACTTCGACAATTCGCAACCTTACCCCCCGAGGTCACTGTTTTAGTTTCCCCGGCGTGGACTAGGAGATCTCCCTCTTGGCATAGAGTGGTGCGCCGTCTAGAGGATGAAGAATGACGCCCTGGAGAGGTTGAGTGCAACCGAAACCCAGGAGGAACATCCCACGGGGTCATGACACTCGTGTCGACGTCAGATGATTCGTTGAAATGGCGCTGAGGTATAGTGGAAGGAAACCCGCAGTCAGGCGCAGTCGTGCTTTCTGGCACGGTCACGCTTTCCGGCAATAGACCGAACTCCGGGCTTAGGCCTAACAGGTGGCGGCTGCTGTGGTGAACGGGAGTGCCGATGCGTGGAAGTATTTCTGGACTAAATGCGGGGCTGTGTTCAGGCGTCTCGAACATGTACCCAGCGCCTCCACCGGTGTCACAATGCAGAAAGAGCAGCAGTGTAATACCGGACAACTCGCTTTAATTGTACCATGCAGAGACTGGCAAACTGATCGGATCAGAACGCTGTCTTTCTCTCTCTCTGCGCGTGGTCTTCGTTGTTCTTTTGGTGCTGCATATTCGATGCAGCATATATGAGAGACGCCGTAGTGGAGGAAATATCGACCAGCTAGGGTTCTTTAACGCGCACTAAAATCTGAGCACACGAGCCTACAACATTTTCGCCTCCACTGGAAATGCAGCCGCCGCAGCCGGGATTCGATCCCGTGACCAGCGAGTCAGCAGCCGAGTACCTTAGTTACTAGACCACCACGGCAGGGAATTGTGGGAGTTGAGGCACCACATCTGGCATGTATGGGTTACATCATTGACTTACATCATTGACTTACATCATTGACAGTCCGGCAGCAGTGCACATTGGCATCGCTTACTAAATCTACGCCTGTTTCAGATACGCTTACGACCGATGCATCGTTGACGCAGCCTGATACTCTGGCCCAGGCGAAGCGGGGCGTGTTTTGCTTGTCGACGACGAAAGCAGCGCATCACCAGAGGGCGACGGTTCACCGCTGCTACAAAAGACGCTGCAAGAAAGTCGTCGCCTACAGTCCGGCAGCAGTGCACATTGGCATCGCTTACTAAATCTACGCCTGTTTCAGATACGCCTACGACCGATGCATCGTTGACGCAGCCTGATACTCTTGCCCAGGCGAAGCGGGGCGTGTTTTGCTTGTCGACGACGAAAGCAGCGCATCACCAGAGGGCGACGGTTCACCGCTGCTACAAAAGACGCTGCAAGAAAGTCGTCGCCTACAGTCCGGCAGCAGTGCACATTGGCATCGCTTACTAAATTTACGCCTGTTTCAGGTGAGAATTTGTCTGTTGTATTCAACAGCATTTATTTTTCTTTTGCGATTTGTGCACTGCTGCCGGACCTACTGTTCCTGTGTCATCGTTTGCAAGTGAACGCATTTGTGTTGGCTAACCATGTCGAAGGATGCGCGCGATACTGCTAAAGCAATCGAAGACTTACGACGAGAACTAAGAAAGTAACTTCGAGATATAAAAGATGCTTTGAACGAAGTGAAAGAACTCAGAGCAGATATTCAATCTGTAATAAAAGAAAACCAAGAGCTCAAAGCTGAAAATGACAGACTACTTCGTAGAATAGAGGAGGTCGAAACTTACCAGCGCTCAAATAATCTGGAAATTAAGGGTGTCCCATTTGATGTTGAACCCCTTGATGCGGATAAGAAAATCTGTGGTGCCATTCAAGAGGAAATAACTTCAGATGACGTCGATATCTGTCACAGAGTACCGACTGCTCGTCATGACCAAACTAATATAGTAGTCCGACTTGTGCGAAGGACAAAGAAGCTTGCCATTCTAAGCAAGTCAAAGAAAGTTAGAATTGACAGCAAGGACCTGGGCAGCCAGACGTCTTCTGCAGTATATGTCAATGAGCACTTGACGAAACACGGAAAACAGCTTCTTGGATCAGCTATTCAGAGAAAGAAGGAAATGCGTTGGAAATTTGTCTGGACATCGGGGGGCAAGATATTTGCTCGTAGAAACGAAACCTCGCCTATACTAAAGATAAGAAACGCAGATGATCTTGCCAAGATGACCGTGGAAGGGGGCGGAACTGCCACAGAGTGAACATTTTTTTTGAACATGGACAAACTGATATAATTTCGTTTAAGGTGAGCACCGATACAGCAATACCTAGTGATGACTATCATGATAGCAGTTCTGCGAATGGTCTTCTTGGGGCTGCGCGCAAGTGCATAAAGGTTTTTCATTTAAACACACGCAGCATACGCCACAAGACAGATAAGATCCTCAGTATATTTAGCTCCCTTACATTTAGCTTTGACTTGTTGCTGTTCTCTGAAACCTGGCTAACTGTAGGGCGAAGATCCACCATATTTCGAGAACTACACTTACAATGGCATAGTGCGTCCCGTTGGTAGAGGTGGTGGAGTGGCTATTTACGTCAAACAATCATTAAAGCATGAAGTTGTCCCCTAATTTTCCCTGGTTAATGAAGTTGTAGAGTGCCTCATGGTTCGCTTAGAAAAAGCATTCGCTGTGATCGTTTACAGACCACCCTCGGGGTGTAAAACAAAGTTCATTTCATTCATTGAAGACGTTTTTGAGTACTTGTGTCCTACTGGCTTTCCATTTGTGATAAGGGGCGATGTAAACATCGATATGCTCTCTCAGGATGCAACTTCACGGCAGTTAATAGCGCTGGCAAATTCCTTTGCCTGTAATAACGTAATTTCTAAGGCAACCCGCCTAACTGCAGAGACTGCGACACTACTTGATATATGTTTGACGAACACACTCCCTACGTCTTGCGTTGCTGGATCGCTGGCAGTAGATATAAGCGATCATCTACCGATCTTTTGCACCATTCCTTCTTCCAATGGTACTTGCAAAAGCAATAAAAAAGTACGGTCTCGTCAGATCAACGCTGACACGCTTGGAATCTTCCGGTATCGTGTTATTGCAACAGACTGGAACCACGTGTTACAAGAAAGGGATGCTAGCTTGGCATACAAGCTATTCATTAATAAACTGATAAAATGTTATGATGAAGCTTTCCCGGTGTCTGTGAAGAACGCAAAACACCAGAAAATTAGAAAACCTTGGATAAGTAATGCGCTATTTAAAAAAATTACAAAGAAGAACAACATGTACCATGCATTTATAAAGACACGAGATATCAAATTACTCAGTGAGTTCAAAAAATACAGAAACCATCTAAATGATGAAATAAGGCGCGCTAAATTCAGGTATTATGAGAATTTATTTAGTAAAATAAGTGATAATCCGAGCAAAATTTGCAGCGAGGTTAGAAATCTTTCTGGTCAAATAAAACAAAGCCACAATCTTAGGGTTTTGGAAAACTCTAGTGGCCTTAGTAACCGAGAGGTGGCAACGGCAATGAATAACTACTTCATAAAAAGTTGTGATTTCGATGATGCGGGGTATGACGAGGATGCACAACTGCCTGTAAATGACCGTCGCTTATCTAACTTTATAGTTCTGCACACTATCTCATGTCATGAAACCGAAGAATTAATAACAAAGATAAAAAACAATTGTGCAGCAGGTTACGATGATATTAAAGCTATACCAATAAAATACGTCGCTTATGTTATATCACCTGCGTTGCCACATATTATTAATTTAACTCTTGTTACCGGCGTATTTCCCGATGAATTAAAAATAGCTCGCGTATGTCCGGTTTTCAAGGGTGGTAGTGACCAAGAGATTAGAAACTACCGACCGATATCGGTACTTCCAATTCTGTCAAATGTTTTTGAAAGCGCTAATAATATTAGATTACAAAAATTTTTTGCGAAGTACAATGTAATAAGTGATGCCCAATTTGGCTTTCAAAAATGTAAATCCACCGAGCTTGCATTACTCAATATTAAAAACGAGATACTAACCAATTTTGAGAAAAAGCTATATACTCTTGGTCTTGTTGTTGACTTCCGCAAAGCATTCGACACCGTGCACCACAGTGTTCTTTCAGAAAAACTTAATAACTACGGTGTCCGTGGCGTTGCCAATAGGTTAATTCAAAATTACTTAACAGACCGCTATCAGTATGTCGCTATTAATCAAGAGACATCTCCCCGTGCGAGGGTCAACAAAGGTGTCCCACAAGGATCAATACTTGGTCCTCTATTGTTTATAGTTTATGTAAATAACTTGTGTAGCATTCCGGATTCTCCTAAGTTAATCATGTATGCTGACGACACCAATATATTTTTTGCTGGTTCATCGATCTCTCAACTTGAAAAGTCTGTAAACACATATCTAAATAAGTTGTCTTCCTGGATTAAATAAAACAAGTTGCGGCTAAACGCGAGTAAAACTAAATATATATTGTTTGCACCCAATAATAAGCCACGGAATATAAGTCTAAGTATCTCCTTTGAGGGTCAGACTTTAAAACAAGTCAAGGTACAGAAATTCTTGGGTGTGTGGTTCCAGGACGACCTTTCCTGGAATGAACATATAAATAAATTGGCAGCAGATCTAAGTAGAAGCGTTGGATGTATGTACAAACTATGTCCGTTATTACCACTTTGGCTAAAAAAAGCGTTATGTTATACACTGATATATTCCAGGCTAAGTTATTGTGTCTTATGTTGGGGAAAAACGACGGCTCAAAACTATGAAACATTACTTACACTACAAAAGAAGGTACTAAGACTATTCGAGGGATATTACGGTATGCCACAAGGTCTTAGCGCACGTCCGTTATTCCCTAAATATCTCATATTACAAGCAAACCAAATATATTATTATAAGTTATTGTTGTATATCCAAAATAATAAACTATACCCCATGTACGATTCTTCTCGATGTGCTGAGTACTATCTCCGTACACATAGTATAAGAACACCGAAAACTAGAACAACCTATGGTCAACAACATATTGATTATCAAATACCGAGTCTCCTCAACAAACTGGGTGACGTACTTGACCTAAATAAGAAAACTTCCAAAAATAAGTTCAAGGAATTTCTCCTTTATAATTGTATTGAATACACTTAATACAGAAATTTGGATTATTTATTACTTTCTGTGTCCCAATTGCTTAGAGTACACTATTTGTGTCCTTTTGTTGTTGTTGTTTTTTTCAAGGTGCTTAGGAATATATGTGTCTCCTGATGCTTTCCTTACCTCACCTATTGTATATATTGCGATGTTTTTTAGGTATTTCATTACTATTTACTGTCCTGTTCTTTCTTTATATTTGTGATGGTTACATGTGTGATCAGAATTTGCAAATTGTATCTGTATATAATGATGTTCTCTAATTACGGCTAAGTTGTGTATGACATGTTATTTTTAGTTTTTATTTTATTTTGCCAGACTGTATTTCGGAGCAAAAGCCTCCGTCAGGCTATGTAGCCTTTTGCTTCGTTTTTTTTTCTGTTGCACGTACAGAAAAATAAATCTCAAATCTCTCTCTCTCTCAAAAAAGAAAATGAGTATACTACACTTGCGAGAAAGTCAAAATAACGTCAGCAATTTTAAAGTTGGAGAGAAAAGAGAAAGGTTTCCAGTGCCATATATGTATTGGCGAGAAACATTAAACACACCTTTCTCAGAGAAACGGATTCTCGGGAACTGCAGGATTATAGGCACTTTCTAATTTGTATTACGGATTATCTGGAAGTATGGTACGTCACATATATCTCGGCCGGTCTACATATTACGCAGACACATCTGCACTTCACAGCAAAAGTTATTGCAATGAATTGAGCCAATGAAGTTCTTTTTTAATATTTGTTGCAGCTACAAAAACACAGCTTGCTGTGGGTTTTCTCTTTGAGCCTAGAAATACGTTACGTAAGATGTAGATTCCCACTGCAAGTGGAAGAAGTGTAAAGTCACGTGAACGTGTCAATGACGTCTGAACAACCATAGCTTACAAGGGATACAGGTGGTAATTCACTGCATAATATATTATTAAAGCAAGAGCTGGCCCACGTGAGAGCCACAACTGTAGTTTATAACAACCAAGTTTATTGTATAATTTTTATTATTGCTTTTTGCTGCAAGAGCCGCGCACGCTCATATTTAAGCCTTCAACCGCCATGGCCGCACCAGAATCTATAAAAAGCTTCTACTAAATTGTTTTAGACTATTTGCGCCCACTGCACAAGTAGTCTAAACGCGAGCCTCTGCGATAACGACGCGTATTCCATGGGGTCTCAATCAGTCAACTTTGTGGACTAGGGATTGTAATAAACATCGTACAGTGAGCGGACGCGTTGACAGTGCTAGTTTGTTTATCATATTTATATGCGCAATAGCTCGAGGTAACCACGTCACATCACCACAAATTTAGTTTCTAAGATAACGCTGACTCTGATCTAGGTGCTGAAGTCGAAATTACACTGATTTGACCCAAGGTGAAAGCGGTGGAAATGAAAATATGTGCGTTACTTAGCCATTAATGTTCCTGTTTCAATCCGACGGAGTGCTGTACATGCAGCTAACTTTATGTGGATTCACTCTTAAAAAGGCACATGAAAGTAACACTTTTCGCACGTGGTGTTAATTCTTATTGGCATGCTCGTCAAGAGCCACATTCAAGAGGCCCGACACCCGATTTTGTCTTATATATTCACCGAGAGCTGGTCTTGCTAACGGCTTAAAGTGCGCACAGTCATGCAGGCCAACGGGAGAAACTCGAGAGTCCAACCCACAACAACCACGTTGTCGTCTTCTTCATTTGGGTGCCAATTCAGCTGTGTCGGGGCGACAGTTTCATACACGTATCATCACCCCGGCAAGTAAGGCACCGTCTCGGTGCCTGTTGAATGAGCGAGTTGGTGTTGTAGGGCTTGAGACGAGAAACGTGGACTACTTCCGTTATGAGTGCAGCAGCTGATGAACTTGTGGAAGCGGCAATCTCGCAGGTCATAGGTGTGACCTGACGAATGACTTGGTAGGGCCCAGCGTATCGCGATAGTAGTTTTTCGCAGAGGCCAACACGTCGAGATGGGAGCCACAGGATAACAAGAGATCCCGCAGAAAAAAAACGGCATCTCTATGTCGACGGTCATAAAGGGACTTCTGTGCTGTCTGCGACGACGATAACTGACCGCGCGCTACGGGGTGCCGTTAGGGTACGGGTGACCGCATCCTGAGTGTAAGAAGTGGAGGATGGGTTGTCTGATGAAAGCAGTGTGTCAAAGACAGTAAGGCATGACGTCCGAAGAGTAGATAAAAAGGAGAGTAGCCCGCTGTTTCATGACGCGACGAGTTATAGGTGAAGGTTACGAACGGAAGAGCTATGTTCCAATCAGTGTGGTCGGTAGATACGTTCATGGAGAGCATGTCTGTCAATGTGCTGTTTAGGCGCTCCGTAAGGCGGTAAGTCTGAGGGTGGTAAGATGTGGTGAAGTTGTGACGGGTAGCACCAGATCGGAGTAGATTATCAACCACACGATGTAGAACGTAGCGACCACGGTCAGTGAGCAGGTGAGAATGAGCGCCATGCTGGAGAACAATGTCGTACAGCAAGAAGTCGGCAACGTCGGTTGCGCAGCTGGATGGTAGCGCTCGAGTGATTGCATACCAAGTGGCATAGTCTGTGGCCACTGCACTCCATTTATTTCCAGTTGTAGAAGTAGGAAAGGGACCTAGCAAGTCCAACCTAACTCAATAAAATGGCTCGGCTTGAACTTCAATAGGTTGAAAAAGACCGGCAGGGGGAGTTTTAGGCTTCTTTCGGTGCTGGCAGAGGTCGCAAGCTGCGCCGTAACGGCAAACAGAGCGGTAGAGACCTTTCCAGAATACTCGTCGTCGAATGCGGTCGTAAGTTCTGGAGACTCCTAGATGTCCAGCACTTGGAGCGTCGTGGAATTGTCGCAGAACATTCTTTTGTAGGTGATGCGGTACGACGAGTAATGTTCCGCGCCGTCGGGGTGAAAGTTTCGGCGGTACAAAACGTTGCCTTGAAGCAGGTATCTGCTAGAGTGTACTAGAACTTTCGAGTGGCGTGACCGAAACGCTTTCCTCTTGCTTTCTCCATCCCCAACTTGTGGCAAAAGTAGCGGCGGCGCAGCCATCGCCCAATCTAACACAGAACACTGGTAGGTGTTCTGTGGTTTACTCGGCTGGCTCGGCGGCATGGCCGGCATCTCGGTTTTAGTCACGAAATGACAAAAAAGTAGCGTCTAAACGATTGTTACGCGCCAGGTTGCACAACTGGATATCCGCGTGTGAAATAAAGTCAGAAGTATCACTTTTTAAGGCCCCGAAAGACGAAGAACGACGACTTCTTTGGGAGCGGAACGTCCATCGGCTTGACAAGCAGCTTGACGCCGATTGTGCTGGGTGCGAGTTACATTTCAAACCGCATTTCATTGCGAGAGACTATACGTACATGTTAGCAATGGTGTTCAAGTCCGAATTCCTAGGGGAGCGCCGACACTCGCCCCTGATGCAGTCCCGACGATCTTGCCCAACCTGCCTGCACATTTGACGCTCTAAACTCTGGCTCCGCGGACCCAAACAAAGCGGCGTCATCAGTGTGTGCCGGCTGAGAATGACAACAGAAAACAGCGACGCATTAGCACTCCTGCACAGCTTTTTGTGGATACCAACGGTGCAACTTCTGCAGATGGCGACGAAGCTGACGAGGCAAGCTCAAGTCCCTCGTCTGACGCGGTTGTCACTCTCGGTGACCTTCGTGGTCTTGTCCTACCATCAAAGTCATGGGTGCTGCACGAGTTTCCTGGATTTGCTGGCGTGTCGTACGTAGC
The DNA here is from genome assembly GCA_013436015.1 of Rhipicephalus annulatus. Taxonomy (NCBI): domain Eukaryota; kingdom Metazoa; phylum Arthropoda; class Arachnida; order Ixodida; family Ixodidae; genus Rhipicephalus; species Rhipicephalus annulatus. Next base: position 107,232 of record WOVY01009437.1, read on the forward strand.
GTGCTCACTGAATCCTAGCACTCGTGAACTTTGCATTCAACGAGCCGTATACTTCACCTGTGCAGACAATGGAATCGTGCAATATGTGAAGCGTTCGTGCAAGAGAAACTAATCAGCAAGTCCAGTTTAGTAACTGTTCGAGACGTCTCAGATGCTCTGCAGCTTGTTGCAAGCGTCCCACTCTGTTGTAGAGCAGCAGAAACTTCATTTTTGCCAGCATCGAACCTTACCCACGGTCTGCACGCGCAAATGAAGTCAAGATGAAAAATCTTCTGCAGTGTCAAAAGCGCACAGAAGCACCTAAAATTGAGTAGGCTATAAATTGCTACAGTGGCGTAAAAACGATGTCATTTTTCGTGCATATTTTCTTACACTCTTAATTTTTTGACGGAACACCAAGATGAAAAACAATTTTTCCTAGAAGAGGCTTTTAAGCGAGAGAACGTGCAAATAATGACGCGAAATCTCAAAATAAATCTTTGATCTTGAATCTTTTTGTATTAAACCTGTGATGGTAAATTTAGCAGCATTAGGTATCTCGGTGCATATTTCATCGATCTAAGCCAATTCATTGTTGCATTTCAGTGTCCCTTCAAACGATCTTTTGATCATAACATCTTTTTTTTAAATGCATTTCGGTAAGACAACCTTAACACGGTCATTCTGTTTGCTTTGCTTTATGTTATCTTTTGTATCCTGGCTTTATATACTACGTTTTTTACAATTTACCTAATTGCAAATGTATTGTTTCATAAATACGTAAACCTTGCATTTTTATGTTATCAATTATGATTAACATTAGTTACGACTCTGCTTTGCAGTGTTGCGTTTTTTAAACTCTCAAAATCTTCCACTACTATGTTTCACCTAAGACATTCTCTCGCAGTATTACGTATTTGCATTTCTGTGGGTCCTACAACAATAAATCTATTCCCATATTTTAAAACCAAAGGGACGTTTGCAAAAACTCTGCTGTTCTTCAAATATTATCAATAAAGCCTACTTTTTTGTCGTGTGTGCACGCAGCCACAAGCAATGAGCCTTTTATTTGAGTCCAGCTTTGGTGTTTTACGCGGAATGGACCAAGAGTTCTTCGTTTTGTGTGCACCATATTCCTTTTTTTTGGGGAGGGGCACTTCCGGTGTGTACCGGCCAGCTGGTTTCTCGTCTAAAATGTGTACACTTTAAAAATTAAAAAAAAACGCGCTCGTTATATTGTACATTGTGCTATGCTGCTTCGGGCTGCAGTGCGGGCCTCAGCAACTTCAATAACAATAGTGTAAAATAACCTTTATTTGCGCGAAAAAGGGGAGGTATGTGAATAAGAAAAAAAAGAGGGAGGTTATCTTCACACTAGGCGCGACAGAGAGGTACCAACACGTACGCGGAACGCCTGCCAGCCATCCGCCCGGGAAGATTGGTCGACGCCAGCGCCACCGCATCGTTCCACGCCGAAACGGCCGCTCCCAGGCAGCTGCTCGCGCCACTCAAAACCTTCTAGTACACTCTATAGCTGCTAAGGGAAGGGTCAGCATAACGCGATTGAAGGCGGTCAATGATGGTGAGCAGTGATGGATCTCGGCGCTGTTCGTCGGCCACGTTCAGAAAGTCAGTGATGGCTGAAACGCAGGCATTGGATTCCAAATCAGTGGAGCTAGGTGGATAAACGGGGTGCCGGGATAAGCAGTCAGCATCACTGTGCAGCTTTCCAGATTTGTAAACAACCGAGAACGTGTACTCCTGTAGTCGAAGTGCCCATCGGCCGAGTCTTCCTGCAGGGTCCTTAAGCGTCGACAGCCAGCAAAGCGCATGATGGTCCGTGATGACTGCGAACGGACGTCCGTATAAATATGGACGGATTTTAGCAATAGCCCGAACGAGGTCTAAGCATTCCCGCTCAGTGATGGAATAATTTTCTTCCGCTTGCGACAAAAGGTGGCTAGCGTAGGCTATCACACGGTTGGTGTCATTCTGTATCTGAGCGAGTATAGCACCAACGCCATGACCGCTAGCATCGGTGCGAAGCTCTGTTCGAGCCACTGGATCAAAATGAGCCAACACGGGTGGTGATGTGAGGGAGATAATTAGCGACGCGAAGAAATGTTCTTGGTCTCTTCCCCAAGAAAAAAACCACATTCTTCTTGAGGAGATACATGAGGGGCCTAGCAATATCCGCGAAGTTGAAGACAAAGCGGCGGAAGTATGAGCAGAGCCCAATAAAACTGCGAACTTCTTGTGTGAAACGCGGAACCGGGAATTCTCGGACTGCACGGACTTTGTCAGGGTCGGGTTGATCACCAGTGGCGTCAACAAAGTGGCCGAGTTGTTTAATCTGCTTGCGTCCAAATGAGCATTTCGACGAGTTCAATTGGAGACCAGCGCAACGAAAAACGTCAAGAATTGCCGAGGGACGAGACAGGTGGCTTTGGAAGGAGGCCGAGAAAACTATTAAATTATCCAGATAGCAAAGGCAGGTCGACCATTTGAAACCGCGAAGAAGAGAGTCCATCATACGTTCAAAAGTAGCCGGGGCATTGCACAACCCAAAAGGCATGACCTTGAATTGGTAAAGGCCGTCGGGTGTGATAAATGCTGTCTTCTCGTGGTCGCGGTCGTCGACCGAAATTTGCCACTATCCGAATCAAAGGTCAGGGGACGAGAAATAGTTGGCGCCATGGAGGCAGTTGAGCGCATCATCGATTCGGGGTAAAGGATGCAGGTCAACGGGAAAAACTCGATAGTCCTACCCACAACAACCACGTTGTCGTGTTCTTCATTTGGATGCCAATTCAGCTGTGTCGGGACGACACTTCCATACACGTATCAGTATTTACCTTTTGATAAGCACACCTTCGATCAATGCTCATGCATGCAGTTTGTTTAAAGTTTCGCATCAGGTGCAGCCGCGATTATTTAGGTTCTCTCCCACAGCATGCTTAATTTCCAATATCGAAATTCAAGATATTCCCCTTAGTTGTTTTAAAGAGTGCTACCAAACACTCATTCATTTATTTGAATTCATTTTTCTAAGGTATATGTAACCTGAAGCAACGCGCCATTTGCATGCAGCATTCGCGCGAAAATCAATTATTTTCCTCGAACTTATTAGAAAAAATTCAGTTATTGTCGCAATGTTTCACAATGAATTTTGAATGTGCATAGATACATGCATGATTAGAATTTGTAATTGTGCATATATATATATTTTTTGTTCACTAGCACAGTAGTGTTGTGCACCTATTATTTTATTATTGTGTATATTTGATCTATATATCATGTTATATATATATAACATGATATATATCATATATATATATATATATATATATATATATATATAATATATGTATATAGATATATATTATATATATATATATATATATCATGTATATCATGTTATGTGTGTATTAGTTCGATTTATCGGAGTACTCTTTTATTCTATATAGAATTTATCAAGTTTTTTTGCGTATATGCACGCGCCTTTTTATCCTCCTGCACATGTTACCTTTGATGTTCTAATTGATGCTCTAAGGATCAACACTGACATTTGTCTCGACGTTGTCGTGTTAAAATTACGTATATTATTTCTTGCCATAACCACATACTACCTGTAATACGTGTGCCACACATCTAGAAGGAAGGCTTTGACGACATACGCGGTGGGATTGCGGCATTATTCATGACCTGGCGGGCAATCATATTCGTCAAACCATCTTACCGTCCCATACTAATTTGGTTTACCCAAAGCTAAGGGAGTGACCACGAAAGCAACCACTCGTAGGCGGCTAGGTAGATAGATAGACAGACCATTGAAGTCAATTTCTCCTTCTTAGTCAATTGGATATTTTATAACGTTATTTACTCACTGTCAAGTCCTGCTTGGTTATAGGTATATATGTAAATTAATAAAATGGCAGTCGTTATTTAGGTGCTGAAAGGTGCATGCAATGCAAAATATCTCTCAATTCAAATTCAAAATAAACTTTCCTTATCGAGATAGAAAACGGAGCTGGAGCTACAGATGTTGTCACAATCATAGAATACCACCATGGCCATGACACACATACATATCCACACATAGGAAAGGGCCAATTGTACATGAGTTCGAAGACAACGTAGCACTTGTTTGCCTTCACTGCAGGATAAACGTGCCACTTGGTGAAGCATATTTCATTTGCAGTAAAGCATATTTGTTGTGAGCATACCTAAAGCGGCGCTCCCATATGTATACAACTTGTAAAACCTTTTTAAGCAAGCTCCCACTAAGTTTGAACAGCACGATTGAATGCGAACAAAAGAGAACAAGCAGATACACCCACACAGAATAAACATCCTTGCTGCACGATCATTGATCAAAGGTGTGCCTGTCAAAAATCCAGCTATATATGTAGCGAAAGGTATTGGACCTCTTGGGTGGCTCATAGCAAGCAGACTAGCAAGAGCTAACATCTCTTGCGCATCAAATTGATATCTCCACGCGCTTTCACAGGTGTGAATGCACACACAGATGCACGGATTGTAACCTGACAATTCAGGGCTAAGTAATGCACGTGTGTTCCTTTCCACCGTTTTCAACTCTGGTCACAACAGCGCAATTTTGACTCGAACGAGTAGATCAAAGTCAAAATTATCTCTAGAGACCAGATTCGTAATGACATGGCTTGATTATCTCAAACTATCGCGCATACAAGTATGATAAACAAACTAGCCCGCCAACGCACTTCATCTAGCTGACATGCTTTATATATGGTTTGATGTACATGTACTTCTTTCGTCAGACATGCAGAACAACTTCTCGTCTGACGATCTATTTAGTGCAGTATCGGTTGTCATGTGTGTTTGTGACGGCATGCCGTTTTATGAGAAAGGTGGCCATATCAGCTGTTTAAAAAAACGAGCGTTATCACGCAGGCTCACGTTGGGAGCACAGTTATAAAAACTGAGTTTGTAACCACACTCCTCGTACGTGTACCTTGTAACCAGACTCCTCGTACTCACTCACAACTTTTCTACACGTACAAACCGGAAAAATCAACTATAAAAATTAAGTTATACAATAAACTTGGCTGTTATAGCTAATACAGTTGATTGTCACATTGGTTTCACATTATGCTGTTAATTGTCTCCTTAACATATTTCTTGCACAATTTGTTTCATTTGCAGTACAAGTTCATTTCTCAATAATATTTACGGGTTCAAAGTGCATCTTGAATTCTCTCGAGAGAACCCAATATGAAAGCATGCAGTTTATGTAGCTGCAATGAATACCATAAAATTGGTTCCCTGGAATTATCCCCTGCAATAACTTTTGTTGTGCAGTGATGATGCACATGTATATGTGACCACAAGATCCCAAGTTATGTGACCATACTTGAAATCATCTGCAGTATCAACCAAACAGCACTACTGCAGTTCTCTGCAAATCTAATTCTTGCTGAAATGTATATTCAATTTTTACCAAATAAATAACTAGCATTCAAAAGACATTTCCTTTCTGTCCAGCTTTATATATATATAAATATAGAATTGCTGGCATATGCTTTCATAACAGTTTGGCAAAAGTAGCATACTTTTTACATACCAGGTGTAATTGGCTGTGAAAGGAATGAATTCCAGCGTTTTTGTGAGGCACTTGCTTGGAATGTTCTTGGTGGCACATGCCCAGTGCAAGCAGGTGTAGTAATGGATACTATTTTTTAGGGGGAAATAATACCGCTGTTGGTGAAATAGAGAGAAAGCAATGGAACACGCATGCTGTGTCTGTAGTTTTCACCATATCTTTTCTTTATATAGTACTGATCATAAATTCATGGCTAATTTAGGTCTATGCAAATACAGCCTAATAATTGAGACAATTGATTATTGTGACCCAGCAAACATTGCCCTAACTTGATGCAGCATATTTTGGCTCTATTATGAGTCATAAGAATGCCTGGCATAGACACACCGTGAAGAATGACTGGCATATAGATCATAACAAAAGGAAATAGCTACATTGAGGACAGCATAGGTGCACCATTGCTTGTAACCTTGGTCTCTGGTTTTATCTCTTTTCCTGTTGAAACAACGACATATGTAGTATACTCTGTTCTTTGTCCAAATAACCCAATCAGCAATTAGACACAAAGTCTATACTCGTTTTTGCGACGTACTTATACTGTAGAGAAGACAGTGTTTTTCTTTGCTGTGTTACATACATGGCTACAGCTGTACAGGGGCAATGCATACACCCCTGGCATCAACAAAGCCTTAGAGAAAACCAGGTTATGAATATTGCTTTATTTTATATGCACAAGATTGTGATATCCTATTACATATGAGTGCTAAGTTTTCAAAAGCGTTTGTCCTTTCTTCTTCAGCTATAGGATTTCTGGCATGTTTTTAACTTCCTGCAAGAGTGGTATACTTATTTCTGTTTCTTGTTATAGAACCTATGCATACCAAAGTGGAGATTCTGCTCCTATACTAGACTCTAAAAAAATAACTCCCTCATTTATTGTGTGGAGCACTTTTTCACTATGTGCTTAGTAGCACAAACGGATGGTGTACTACTGAATACGTCTTTTTTAGGGGAGAATCGTGCAGCACTGTGGATAAATTAGAGAAAAGGCAACATACACAACATGAGCCTGCCATTTTCACCTTATCTTTTATTTATGGCGCTGTTTATTTATTTCTCATAAAGAAACTGCATGTGAAATTCAGTCTTAGCAAATGCAGCACAGTCCCATCTTTATATAGGCTACTGTACATAATTTTTGAAGAGCAGGCAGTGCTGTAAAAAAAAACTTGATTGAAGCTGAAGATGCAGGATGTTTTTGCCCCAGGGTGTATCAAAAGATTATCAGCATAGACACATATTAAAAAATGACTGGAGAAGTAGTTATACCTATAGAAAATAAGTATACTCAGCAGGGCATAAATGCAGTATTGTGTGTTACCTTGGAACTGTTTTTTATCCGTTTCTTTGTTGATGCTACCACGTAATTCCGTATAATGTGGAAAAAGCAATGCTAGGAATTTGTCACCTATGTTGTAATGCGCACAGACAATGCTTCATCGAACACTTACCATACAGCAGAAAGTTTGTTTTTATTTGCTGCATTGAATAAAACATGAATATAACTGTACATGGACTGTGCAGGCATGTGTGGCATCGACAAAACCACACAGGAGGCAGAATTAAGAACATCAGTTTATTTTGCGCCACACAAATAGTCACATTCTTCTTTGATATTGACAGGTAAGAGATCAACGAATCCAACTTTTTTCAGACAGACTGTGAGCAAATTACAAAATTCTTCGTTGCTGCGAACTCGTTCAGCAAGTAGGCAAGAGCGAGTGATTTGTTCAACGTGGTAATCCTATGAAATAAGACACACTGATTAGAGGCTCGTTACAAGCCACTTCATGGTTGTTTTTCAGGAATACATGCTTTCTTAGCCCCTTTGCAATAGCAAAAATGCAGTTCCAGACAAGGCACCCAACATGTGAGGTTTTAAATGTGCGAGTGTTATTTGGGTGCATTGTAGACCACTTCATAGACAAGAGGACAATATATTTATCTGCGATAGCATACAGTGTATACCATAGTATAAATGACAACGCACCTTCTCCTGCTCCCTGCAGCAATGTTAAACACGATAAAAATAGGGCACATCTTTCCTTTTAGGTTGAATACACGTGGTAATCAAGCTTTCAGAATTGAGTCATGTTAAGCACTGGTTTCATACATTAAGCCTTTCAGCCCTGGTGGTGTCAATTGACACCACCGCACATTTCCCCTAGTGTCTCGGAAACGTAACCAATACTACTCATTCTTGGGGGCATAGTTCTTCAATGATCCCCACTGCGATTGACACCAATATTGTGGCACGTTTGTAGAGGTAGCAGCCAAAAGAAGAAGAAGCGCGACCGAGGTCTTCCATGAAGCCGAGGCGCGTAAGTTGAGGCAGGTAAGCGCCAATTGGATTGATTGATTGATATGTGGGGTTTAACGTCCCAAAACCACCATATGATTATGAGAGACGCCGTAGCGGAGGGATCCGGAAATTTTGACCAGCTGGGGTTCTTTAACGTGCACCCAAATCTGAGTACACGGGCTGACAACATTTCCGCCTCTATCGGAAATTCAGCCGCCGCAGCCGGGATTCGAACCCGCGACCTGCGGGTCAGCAGCCGAGTACCTTAGCCACTAGACCACCGCGGAGGGGCCAAGCGGCAATTTCAGGACGGCGTACCGAAGCTGTTTCAGTGAGTATTAGGCTGGAAAGTAAGACGTTGGATGCCATTTTGTGCACACCATTGATTAGAAGAAAAAAAGAAGCCTTTTTTTTCATTTTCCAATCACAGCGGCCTAATCACCTAGTTTGATGTCATGTTAATTAACCGAAAAATGCTTGTATCAGTGACTAAATTTTTTGTTTGTGGTATTCTGAGGTGCTAAGTATCCGAACAAAATAAAAAATCTAGGGCTGAAAGGGTAAGTACCCTCTTGCAAAGCAAATAGTATGTACCGGAGCAAAGCGGTGCCAGCTATGTGCAAGTGTGAAAAAAGACGATGTTCGTGTGGTTCGTGCTTGCCGGGTTTCTGCCTGAACCAGCTCGTTGTGGCTAACACTTTGTCAATAATGTTTCTCATGTTTGTCTTACACTCATACTCTTATATGCCAATTTGGTACGTACCAGTAAAGGTGATCACCCGAGCACCCAGACGCAGGCAGCTAGATAGGTGGATACATCAAAACGGTCAAAATACCTTTATTTCGCTAAAAAATGCTGTGATATTCGGATGGTGCACACACACTTAAGAATAAATTTGAAGATCATTTGGAACATAGTAAAAAATTGGGCATGTCACACCATTTTCATATATTAACAGTAGAGATGTTTAAGCACAGCATTGGTTTGCGATGGGAGAACATAAGTAACTATCACCATGAACGGGCACATGCTCTCTTTGGCCTCTTGTTCATATTTGTCCTGCTGTGCTTCACTCCCAGAACACATGCGCCAATATGTCCAGCATATGATGCATGAAGACTGATGGACTTCTTAGAAAATGAGTGCAAAGAGAACGAAATGTTGGCATAAAAAAACCTCAACGAGACGGCATTCAAATCTATGTACCGACAATCTGAAAACAACCACTCGGTTATCCAGGCACGCTAGGAAAATTTATCATAGCTTTTTATAGTATAGAGAGCAAGCGGGTTGGAAAGGTAAGCGAGAGGGAGGAAAAAGGTGGGGAGAGAGAAGGTGTCGCATAGAATGAATGAGGAAGGAACAGAATCAAAAAGTGAGGGCAAAAGGTGAAAAAGAGAAATAGAATAGAATCTAAAAAAGAGACAAAAATAAAATGTAGGAAAGAAGGCACAAATAACAGATAAAAAAAAGAGGAAGAAGAAAGGATAATAAGCCAAAAAAAACAAAGTTTGTTCAGTATTTCTTTGATGCTTGGCACCACTATTGCAAATCTGCCTCAGTTTTTTTGTCCGATTGTTATCAGGGGACGACAACACTTGGCACTGGTTGCAGATCAAATGAAAGGCCATAAAAACGTGTCACGCCGACCTTTCTTGAGTGACAAAGCCCGCACAAAACAATCTGAAGCCGATATTCTTACCCTACTGATGAGGCCCTGCGATCGACCATGAGGATCGTCTCTGCAGAAGAATACAAACATTCCTTCTTTTTTCGCTGCTTAATTTCACAAGGCATCAAGCGAGCATGTTAAGAACTTCAGCAGCTGTTTTGTACTTTGCAAGGAAGAAAGTTGTGTTATTTTGATAAATAGCACTAGCACTTATTTCTTGCCTCTTGCTCTTGATAACGTGTTCAGGTAAATCGCACTGATGTAATTGCTCGCAAGTTTTTGTTCCACAAGCACCCCATGCAGCCAGAACATACCAACGAAGTAAATGTTCTTTATTTTGTAATCAGCATCCATATATTAGCCTTTCTGAATGTCGGTATCATAATCACTCTATATTTAATGACAAATCTCTCTAATAATGGTCCCATATATAACATGTGGTAAAAAGGCCTTTTAAATTGTATTACTTGAAGTTTTTCACCCCTTCCTCCACATAAAATTTCTGCACTATGCTAGCCTTTTCAGGACTAAACTTTGTGATTGTGGTCCACCAGATCAGAGGAGTTTGATACCTTCGGTTTCCTTCTAATGGTGTGCTTTTATATAAGGTTTGTTGGGAGATGGTGCATTGATGTGTAATTGTTCTTCCTACGTCCTCGTTTTTTCACTGTGTCGAATTATTACGTGATTCTTCAAGAGAAAAGAAGAGAAAAGTGAGCTCCGTAACTGTCCGCATCAAAGTGCGACATTTCAACAGTAGCTCACGAGGGATGGGGTTAAGGAGGGATTAAAAGGATAAGAGTAAAGGTAGAGAGAGAGAGAGAGAGAGAGATGCGCAAGAACAGTGAGCCACGGCATAAGAGAGATAGGAAAGATGGAAACACGGTCACAGGAGTCCGAAGACGGGGCACCACTTGCAAGAGATCTTGTCGGCTGCAGGAGATAGCATAGGGCTAATTCAGTCAGCCAGACCTCGGCTGACGTCGTCGTAGGAGACCGGCGGCAGGAGATGGCGTAGGACCAACCCAGTCGGCCAGGGCTGCGCTGTCGTCGGAGATCGTGAGGGCACAACAGGTCCGCACAGAATCCAGCGAGCGAGATTAACTGTGTCGATTTCAACATGCATACAATGCATCTGTGCAGACGAGTGAAAATAGCGCTAAGAAACGGGGACACAAGGAAAGGACACATGGCACAGGCGCTGTGCCGTGTGTTTTCTTCTTGTGTCTCCGTTTCTTAGCGCTATTTTCAGTTGTCACAATGCACCGACAAGCCCAAATTTCGACAGTGTTGAACTTTATTTCTCGTACAACGGGCCCTTCTTTATGTTCATCTTCAAACCCATGTGCCACAGTCGCCTACAACGCTCTTGAATCCTGTCAAGCTCGATCTCTTGCTTTTTGCATTCACCACAGCATTATGCCTCAGGAAGTCAAGCGCCTTTTCGGCAACGTCGCCCCCTCAGTTGGTCATGGGCTTAGGGTGTGCAAAATCTTGAAGGCAGAATGGTATAGACAAGCACGTCTACATAAACAATACTTGTCCGCCCTTCTTTTTGATCGTCTCGAAGATACTGTGGCCATGCAGCAGCTTCGACAATTTCAGCGCCTCGCCAACCAAAGCACGGAATTCCTCTGGGCTCGACAATTGCCGGTGCTACGCACAGGCGTCGCCAAAAAGTAACCGATCAAAAGCCGACAGTTCACGTGCCTGAACAGATCACCGTGCCTCCCGACATCCTCCAGACTTTAAGCCTCGGGCCCAAGTTTGCGGTGGAACCTAAGACGTCTCCACCGGAACTTCTAGCCATGGTGCGACAAGTTTCGCGCCATGTGCCCGAACAAGAGCAACCACACTCCGTCTCAGAAGGCGTTGACACCGTTTCGTGCTACAGACCAGCTGAATCCAAAATTCCTCTCAGGAGAGTTGAGGCTTTTCTCAAGGAGCACTTTCTTACCGTCCTTCCCGCTCATAAGGAAGGAGGCTTCACCATCCTGACTCTGGGACTGTTTGGTTCTAAGGCTCACACTGCCGTAAGCTCTGTTTTCTTCTCTCGCGAGGACGTCCGCATTGAAAAAGTTAAATCGGAAGCAAAAAAGCTATGCAAAGACCTTAACCTCTCTCGAATTGTCGGTGGCATCACAAATAGTCAACATGACTTTTTAAAAGTGTTTTTAATGCAGACACACAAGAGCAATATGCTTTTTAGGGTAATTGTTTCAGAATGTGATACATGGCAAAAATCCATTGCTACTTTTTTGCAAGAACAGTTGAACCGGCTTGACGTTGATGATCCTTTCATAGTAAAAAGTTCTGATCAAGTCAGAGATTATGTGAAACTTGTGTCGATGAGCATGTTTATGGTTTTTCAGTCGACGTGACTGATTTGTATTATTCTATTCCCCATGATCAGTTGCTTCCTGCGGTTGAAAAGTGCATAGATTTGTTTGGCTCTGTTAGATTTCAAACCGAGTGTGGTGTTCCTGTCAGTCGGTTTTAGAACTTTTATCATTTTACCTCAAGACAACCTACATTTCATGGGATGACAAGCCTTTTATTCAAAAGGATGGAATCTGTATCGGGTCTTGCATTGCGCCCATTTTAAGCGACATATTTTAAGTAGAATTGACAGATCGATTTAGCTACATCTTGATAATTTCAAGATAAAAAAGTGTTCCGGTATGTCGATGACTATCTTGTTTTATTAACTAACGACACGGTAGCGGACGAGGCAGGTTTGGCAAAAATAATTTCACGTTTTTCTGTGTGTTTTAAACCCTTGACTCTCACACACCAACTGCCTGAGAGCAATGCCACAAAATTTATTGATGTCCTCTTCACCTTTCATCCTAACCGCATATGTTGGGCATACCAACCACGTATGAACAAACCGGTCCTTCTTTACCAATCAGCTCACTCCAAAGTAGTGAAAAAAGGCATCATCAGTCATTGTTTTCGTCATGCTTTAAGCAAATCTTGTGAGCACGAAATCGCCAATAGTTTTCATAATCAGTCAGACCGTTTGTTCAAAGCAGGTTATCCTATGCACGTCCAAACTTCAGTTGCAGAAGGCTTGCTTCGTACGCTTCGCAACCCAGGATGTACAGCGAGTCGTGATGCCGAGAAACCGAAGCACCTAGTCAACATACCATACTATCACAAGATATCGCACAACCTAAAGAAATTAGCTAAGCGCTCTGAAGTTAAGGTTGTCTTTTCGGCTCTCAAGAAGTTGGTCAGCCTTTGTGGCCTTCATGACCGTGACGGAAAACCCAAAGGTTGTAGTAAGAAGCATCGAGCTGTTTATGTTCCCTGCATCATATGCGTTGTTTATCGTATCCCGCTTTCATGTGGTAAAGAGTATATTGGACAGACGGGCCGTTGCCTTAATGATCGATTAAGAGAACTTTGTAATAATGTAAAAAATGGCCAGGGGAGTTGGTTGGCCATACATTGTAAATCCTGCGGCTGCGCGCCGATATTCAATGCATGCACAGTTATCAAGAGAATGTTTGACAAGCTTACTAGAGAGATTATTGAGGCTGAGGCTATCGTTTCACTGGGGTCTAAGTGCGTCAGCACTCCCTCTCTTACGCTCAAAGATAAAGAATTGTATTTTCTAAGAAATTAATTTTTTGTGCGCATCATTCATGTCATGTGATGTTATTTTGCTTGGTGATATAGGCGAGCGTGCGGTGGTAATAAACATTATGTTGGAAGTTTAGCGCTTGTGCCGTGTATCTTCTTCTTGTGTCCCCGTTTCTTAGCGCTATTTTCAGTCATCACAATGCACCAACAAGCCCAAATTTCGGCAGTGTTGATCTGTGCAGAGATTTGAAAATAGTCAGCACAACTGCAGATGCAGCAACACTAGTGACACGAAGACAAGCACAGGCTTCTAACTGAAATTTTATAGAACATATAATATCGAACCCACATCCTAAATATTAACGTTCTCATAGTAAGAAAAAATAACTTAAGTGAAAGTGCACTTAAACAATCTAAAAAAACTAAGGCAATGTAGCACATGACGATGAATACAGGTAAGCCCGTTCTTTACAAGATAGAAACATGGAAGGTTTGATGTCACCAGCTTTCTTTAGCTGTTCATTCAGTCTCAATGATAATCCTCGTGCTATCATAAAGATGAGCTGCAATAGCATCTGTTTTCTCAAATAGAGGCTGGAAACCACATTCTCAACAATCAAAAGCCAAAGAACCATCTCTATCTATGGTTTTTACCTTTTGACAATGTTCCTGCAACCGTATACTTAGGCACTGGTCTCATTGACCCACATAACTGTGTCCACAGAACCAAGATATGTTGTAATCGATGAATCCTGCACAGTCAACAAAGTTTTGCCGTGCATAAATTGGTCATCTTTCAAAGCTCGTTTAACATCACAAGTTCAATTACATAAGATTGCTTCTTCAGTGCATTGGTAAAACGGGAAAGTATCTAAACATGTGGTTACAGGGTAATTTGCAAAAAGTAAAATACATAAATCGAGATGTTTGTTTGGGCTCTCATAATTAGAAATATGATTGCCAGTGTCTGCTTGAGAAAACACAAGTTCTTGTAACCACCTTACAAAAATCAGAAGTAAATATCATGGATGTCAAAGAGCACTGAAACAGGTTGACGAGTCCTAGACACCGTGGCCTTCACGCAAGCTCACGTGAACCGAAAAATTCAGCGGTTCTAAACACAAACACCATCTAACTATTCACGTTCACAAAGCACAATCCAACGTGAAACACAATCACAGTGTGAGCCAATGACGTAAACACCGAGCCGACCATAAACACGAAAAATACGCCTGATGTGCCTTCATCAAAAGAAAAGATTCCATAGGTTGCCTGAACCACCGTTGTAAACTTTGACGAAAAGCCGCAATGTTCCACAAATCCGCCTAGATCCAAGCCAAGTTGGGTGAAATTAGCGTAGCAGCACTATGGTGGCTAGAAGGACAAGTGTCAGTATCGTCCCGGCCGCGCCTTGAAAGGAGGCGTGCTGGTAGGTGATCTCGCCGCGAAGAGACGCGCAAGTCGCCACCGTGATCAGTCGAGAGCACTTGCCAGCCGCTAGCACGGCACTTTTAGTTGCTTGCTCGTGTACTTGCAAGTCGCAACATCTGCGCTTTGCCCATTTCGACTTGTTCGGGATCAATACGTGCCACTTTGACCATGCAACAGTGATGAGTACACAGCAAAGACCCTGCTTCGCACCTGGATGCAATGCGGGATATGCTTCGGCCCGCAAATAAGGGAAGAAAGCGTTTCTCTTCTCTGCTCACGCCGACAATCAACAGAGCAAGGCCTCGGAGTGTATGATTTCTCGCGCTGACAAACCACGGAAAAAGATCTGCGTTGTGAGCGAAGCTTATTTCGACGACAGATTCATCGTCCATAGCTACAAGCATGTTTTTAACGGGTTTTTAGCAACTTGGTAAAAAGCTGTACCTAAGGAGGGTGGGTTTCTGAGTGAATCAACTGCTGAACGACTCTGCGTCACTCTAACCAGCACCCTTTCCTTGCGGCACCAAGTCACTGAAACCTTGGGCTATAAATACTTGAAGACGTCTCGCCTTTGCCAAGACGAACCTGAAAGCTTTTTGGAATCCTTAAGCAAATGTCTGGCTCAAATGATCACCCTTCGCCGACAAAACTTTTCATCTCTGTGACTTGCCTAAGTTTTTACAGTTTGGCACAGTCACCCCGAGTGGAAACATACTTTCTGAAGTTTCTAGCAGCCTTCTATGTCCGGAAATCCACAATAATTCAATATAATTGCAGAATAAGCTGAATGAGCTGCTAGATGTGGAGCACTTCAATGAGGTTTATGAAATTATTGTTGCTCGTGAAACCCTCCCTGACTAGACTGATCTCATTGGACGCAAAACTGACTCCCGGATCACTTATTACATTAGTGGCTATGTGGCCCGGAAGATGGTGAAAACGATGAAGTGCAACGAATGTGGCAGGTTGCCTCTTCACTCAGAATTCCAGCTTGCTTCCCGCCCGCAGAATCACGCCTTCAGCACCCGTCCGAGTCTTTAACAGACCTGGTCAAAGCTATGGAAGATACATTCACCAATTGCTTCAGTTTCAACAAGTTGAGAAGTAACGGCATAACAGACCTGATCACTTGCCTGTCTGTGAAGAGATTAAATATGGTTGGCTATAAACACGACAAACTGGAAGTGACAAATCAGATGATTAGATTCTTTACACTGACCAGAATGCATTTCTCTTGCTGGAGAAAATGCGTCCAATCAAAAAAAGAGAAAAAAAATGAAGTTCTTGAAGTTGAGACGTTTGACTTACCTGTCACACTATTAACTTAGCGAACAAGGTTTCATTTTATGTTATTGCGCATTACTCACACTCTGTTGTTTCGTGGGATTATACTATTGTCTTGTTCACATTGTTATAAATCCGCTATTAACAACTGTGACATCACTGTCTGGTTGTGTTCGCATATGCAGAATTCAATTTTTTTCGTGAACTAGTTTGTGACTGTATCTATGTTTGCCAATGAAATCTCAATGTCATGTGTGTATGTATGCCGAATGTATCATCATATATTTACTGTTCTATTTAGTTGCCTTATTCAATTGCTTTAGCTGAGTTTCATATAACTTGCAGTTTTCTTTGCCCTAATGCATATGTTGTATTGATTTTCATGTTGTCTTTCGCTTTCGAGAAACTAAATGTTTTGCTTGTAAAATTAGACCTTGCTAGCGCGAGTGATAAAAAAAACGGTTGCCCATACCGTTACGTGCATCAGGATTTCACGGACAACACTGTGGCATCAAATTTGAAAACCGCACGGACGTCGTTTTGGTGTCAAGCTCACGGCAAGTCACTTTATTCTCTATCTTCTAAGCTTCTTTGCTAATATACTACGAAGTTAATTGAAAACACATTCTCAGTTCCAATACACGCTTTGCAGCACGCCGCCAGAATTGTGACAGATTGACTTTGTTACCGCAGGGTAGCATGAAATCTTTGCAACGAAAAACGACTGATACGTGCGAGGAGGGGCATCTTGAAAACGACCGCAGCGCCGCCGACCCGGATGAATTCTCACGCGCTCGCCGGCGCGCCGGTACTGACGCCTCTCCTTCTAGCCACCATAGCAGCACGGAGGAAGGAAAGGTAGGAGAGGGCATGCCCAGCCGGTGCGCGGCGCGAAAAGTGTGGATGAAATGACATCATGGCGGCCATATTCACTGGGCACAACGGCGGCATTGCTATGGTTACGTGCTGCGCATTGAAGCTGGTCTAGCAGTGAGTGGCCGCAGCTGGCGGTGGCATGGGTGCCTCCCCAGATCTCGTACTGAGCCGTGGCTGACAATATCCGTGCTCTGCGCCACGTTATTGTTTACCCAGTGTTCTCCTCGGAGTTACTGTACTCTTACCAACGCTTACAAATCATTTTGTCCATCACGGGGATACAATAGTGTGTAGAACGAGTGCATATCCATATGTCGTGCGGCGGATGACGCGGATGAAGCATTTAGTGTTAAGCGAAATTGCGTTGAGCAGCATGACAAAACGGAACGACGACGAACGCCTTGCAAGTCAGTGATGGTTGGGCAGTGCTCCTGCTTGTAGATTCATGTTGTCTGTGTACAGTAACAACTTGCTTGTGCGTATTAAAGCACCTTTTCTTTTTCCGCTTCGTATACTCTCCCCAAGCATTACACGTAATCTCAACGTAACAGCAACCGCGTTCAAGTGTCACTTGCATAATGCCCAAAGTCACCACGGTCACAGAATACTGACACCGGTGAGTTTCACGCGGAACACTGACACAGTGGCCGTATGCTGCGTCGGCCGCGTGGGGCAATGCAACCGTAGAAGGCGCACGACCAATCGTGTTGTCTGTACAGTTGCTGAATTGATGACGTGAAAACACTCACCGTTGTCAGTGCATCTAGCGCGCGTTCTCTTCTACTTGCTTCGTTGTCGGTGAGCTTTTCCTCGCTGTTAATATTGGGGCGAAGTGATTTCGCCGAAGGTGTCGTGCTGGCCCAGAGTGTTGAGCCCCGTTCCATTAGTTTCAAATCGTCACGACACGCGCGCTGCGCAGCTCACGTGCTTTCCGAGCCGGAGAGAGAGTCGTGCCTTCTGCTTTACTTACGGATGTAAACAAGAGAGAAGATGTTGCCCAGTCAATATGGCCGACTTCCGGCTTCACAACAAGTGACGTCAGGGCTTCTCCTCCCTTCCTTCGGCCATGCGTTGCAGTGACTGCTACGACCCGGTGAAAATAGCGCAAACGCTATTTTCACCCAACTTGGCTTGGATCCGTACAAAGCTATTGCTTTTGGAGAACGGTGGCCGGGTCAGGCAACCTGAGGGTTTCTGCAGCGTTGAATCTGGTTCTCTAGGCATATATATATATATATATATATATATATATATATATATATATATATATATATATATATTGTGTGTGGCGTACAGTGCTTTTCGGTTAACAGTGGGTCAGCTAACCTCAGGTTCTCTGGGCGTGTGGCGTGAGTGCATGAGTGCGGGTGTGGGATGAGCTACAGTGTCTAGAAATATACTTATTTTTAGGCACTATAGATGAGCTGTATTGTATAGCGAGCTGTACACACTTGTGTTGTGCTAGACGTGTGCTGATTGTGGTGTCCTTGTGGTGGGCGGGAGCACTGCGATTGTGCTTATCGTTGCCCATGTGCTTGACGACCGCGGATGGTGTTTGCAGCCCTTGAACTTGCACTATGGTCATTGCCCTAGAAACAATGCTTGCACTGTCACGGCGGTGTTTCAGCGTTATTTTTGTGATTGCTAATATATTATTTTTTTCATTCGTGTGAGGTGCCAGCGTTCGTTGTACAAGTTTTACTGAGCGTGAAAGTATGTTTCTCTCTGAGCTTGATCATATGTTTCAGCAACATGCTTTTGACTGTTTTGCCGCTTGCTCATCCAATGTATGAATTATTCAATGAGTGGCATTACTGCTGTTTTATCGGTCAACAAGGCGGCCGATTTTCTCTGTCGGTTAAGCCATGCAAGTGGTACACTATGTAATTTACATGACCATGCATAAATGCAGAAGCGAGTCGGTCATGTTTGCGAAACACGAATCAAATTGAAAGAGCCTGTATCGAACTACTAAAGCCTCATACAGCTGCACGATCGATAGTTGCGCATAAACAAGTGTTCGACGCCTAAGTATGTCGTACATGCAGTTTTCACCCCGCAGGTTTTCCTGCCCACGCGTGCCTCATTTTCCTGCGTGAAATGGCATCCTTGTACGCAATTAACAAACTAGTATCAACCCCTTTTGAAGATTAAAAAACAGATAGCCACCTGTTTTGTTTTTTCTGTAATTGGAAAGTAAGCGAACTTCTAGAAAAAAACTTCATCTATGTAGAACAGCAAAAAAAGTACTGAAAAATTAGTGACTAATTTTATAGTACAAAATGTTGTACAATGATATAATTTACTATTTGAGACCTACGTATATTATTGAAGGAAGGTGACTGTGGTGTATTTAGCAAAACACACGAATGTTGTACGCACAAATGTATGTTCAACAGTGACATACGTTTTATATAATCATTTGTATACATTTGCATAATGATGCCAACAGGAACACAAGTGTTAGTAACATCAGACGTGGTAAGCTGATATCTTGCGCTTGTGCTCTCAAGGATGGTAGTCCCGAACAATGCTACATAAATCTACCAAAGTGTATAGGGCTTAACTACGATTGACGTGAACTGGTCGCGACGCCTTCATCATAGGAGTGCATCTGTAATTTTTGTAAAGTAAATAGTTAGCATTGCAACTGCAATTGACATTGTGCTTGAGTGGTGTCTATTTCCACAGCAGTGTCCAGACCTGGTGTAGCTCTGTGCTAGAATACTTGATTGCCATGCAGAATGTTTGGTTTTCATTCCTACTGAGGGCCCTGATATTTATTCGTTGTAATTATAGGGTCAACAATGACTTTTTTGGAGGTTGTCGTGTTAAAATTACCAATAATATTTCTTGCCATTCTTGTGTAGATGAACTGTCAATCACCTGGGGCACATGATCGCATACCTGCCAGATGTGTGCCACACATCTGGAAGAAAGAGTTTGACGACATACGTGACGGCATTGCGACGTTATTCATGACTTGGCGGGCAATCGCATTCATCAAACCATCTTACCCTCCCATACAAATTAGGTTTATCCAAAACTAAGGCGTGATCACGAGAGTGACCAGACGTAGGTGGTTAGATAGAGAGACCATTGAAGTCAATTTCTCCTTCTTCGTCGATTGAACGCTGCATGGTGGAAAATGTTATGAGCACCATGTAACTAAACATTCGATGCCTCATTTTCTTTAATGAAGGTACTTTTTTCAGCGTTGTATGAGCAGGCCTAGTTGTATGTGTTGTATGTGCAGACTCCAACTAAAGTGCAGTAAGTGTAAAGTAAAGTGAGTGTATGTGAACAACAACTAAAGCTTCTTGTGAAACTAGTCCACTTGTCTGCATTCACTGTTGCTCACGATCCCATCTCCCCCCCCTCCCCACCTACACATTTTAGGTACCAGGCATACAACTGGCATATGACTATTTTTTCGTTAGCAGCTTGCTACACAACAGCACAGTGCTAAGAAAAAAGACACACACTCCAGTGTTTTCAGTCTTACAACTTCATGTGGCTGCTAGCATCCTACAGAAGAATGCCCACTAAGTTTTAGTGCTGCATGCACAGCTCATTCCTACTTCTCACTACGTCTTTCTTGAGAATACTTAATATGTGAAATTAATGTCCGAAAATGATTCACTTCTGAAAGCTGTGTTGTCAGATGCATTGTCCTACGGGTGAAGAATGTGCTTTAATTTCATTGTACTTTACATACCTGCAAATAGCAGCAGAAGGTGCATTGTCATTCACTGAAAGGCTGATGCATATTTTCTCAAATAGATTTATTGTTGTCCTCTCCTTGAAGAGTTCCCAGTGCACCTGAATAGCACTGGTCTTGGTGAACCACAACCATGTCTAGCTGTCTGCAATCCTGCCCTTCCTTTGCAGCTTGAAAACCTAAGAACAAGACCATAAATTGTGCGCCGCTCATCTCATAAAGCTTTGCCGCTCCTCTCTTTTAGCTTATTAAATACAAAGCATTTCTTATCCAACTTCAGCGACTTTGACCGTATCTATCTATCTAGCCGCCTAAGACTTTTAGCTCTCCTGGCCATTTCTATTATGGTATCCATACCAAATTGCTATGGCGTAACATGACTGCATGACGAGCATAAGTGACTAGTCATAACATGAAAATCATTACATGTATGTTATGAATGTCATGATTTACATTTCATGGTCTTGCTGCTCTTGCGGTGGTTTCGTTCACATGACATATTGCGAAACTGGTATGGTATGACATGACTGCGTGGCGAACATAAGCGACAGACCCTAACGAGGAAATCATGACATGTATGTTATGTAAAACATGACTACATGCTACGCTGATAGTGCTCTTTGGTCGTTTTGCTAGCCCGATATGCATGTCATGTAAAACATCACTTCAGGCTACACTCATAGCGTGCTCGCGGCCGCTTCGCTAGCTCCACATATACCAACTTTGGTATCCCGTGACGTGAATAGATGATGAACGTAAATGACATGTCCATGCATATTAATCGTAACATGGAAGTCATATTCGATATAATTTACGTCCACTTCGTAACGTTTTTCTAAATTTAAGCAAAATATTAACCTTCCTCATTCGTGCTGCGAATATCATCTATTCCCACTGTACGTAGATCTGCCATTTTTTTACATTAACGGACTCATTAGCCTATTTCTCATTATCTGCATTCACACTTTAACATCTTAGACCCTGGTTGCATTATCTGGGATTGCACATGTGTGCCTCGAAGCCACCTACAAAGTAGGTTCTAATAGGCCTGGCCTACCTTCTATGCTTAATCTACTATTTGTTTTTTATGCTTCCGAATTACAGGTGCACCTTCATTTTTTTGCCTTCTTGCTAAATGAGCTTGTAGAACAAAGATACCTTTTGTATTTCATTCACAGTATGTACTAAAGATATTTTCATCCTCCATTTCGTACTTGTTAGTTTTATAATACGATGTGACAATATTGGTGTCCTAAAATAAAGTGATATTCATACTCTGGTTTCCTCTATGGTTCCGTTGATGCCAGGAATGCATGCACAGTCCCTGTGCAGCTCTAGCCATGTAGTACAAAACACACACAGAAAACTCTTCTCCAAGGCAGAGGTACGTGTAGGAGGGAGTAGAGATTAAGTGACAAATTGCTAATGTGGTTCCTAGGGTTTGGTCACCTCACTGAGCCTGTATTTTTATCCAGCTTCTGCCACTTTGAACTACAATTAGGTTCTTACTAACTCGAGAAAGCAGAGTTATGTGTTTGTGTCAACATGGAAGCATATAAAAGCAGCAGAGACCAAGGTGCGAAGCAATGTTGCATCTCCACTATCCTCCTTACAATTATTTCTTTTTGAGACTGATTTCTTCAGTCATTCTTTAGCATGTGGCTATGCCAGGCGATCTTATTATGTAAAATAGCGCCAAAATGTTATATGTCAAGTTAGGGCTGTGATTTCCAGGCACATTAATTTAGCTGGTGTGTAGGCACCATTCACTTTGGACTGGATTAAGTTGTGCATTACTTGATGGGGAACAAATCGGTTAGCGCCAAAAAGGAAAGGGGGGGTGAAAATGACAGACACAACATATGTGTCTTTTGCCTTCTCTGAATTTCATTTAGAGCACTGTTTGATACCCACCAGCAAAAATGCATATTCAGTAGTACACCTGCAGTGTGGGCTGCCATGCACAGTCTGAACAAAAGATCCACAAAGTCTGGAGGAGTCATTCATTTAACAGTAACACAAAGTCTGGAGGAGTCATTCATTTAACAGTACGGGAGTAGAGGCACCACATCTGACATGTATGGGTTACATCATTGAAAAAGAAAGTGAGTATACTACATTTGCGAGAAAGTTAAAACAATGTCAGCGATTCTAAAGTCGGAGAGAAAGGACAAAGGTGTTCAGTGGTATTTGTATTGGTGAGAAACTTTAAACACACCTTTCCGAGAGAAACAAATTTGTGCTGCGGATGATCTAAAAGGATTGTACGTCACATATATCTTTGTTTAGATATTGTGCATGCTCATCTGCACTTCACAGCAAAAGTTGTTGCAATGAATTCAGCCAACAAAGTTTTCTGTAAATATTTGTTGCAGCTACAGAAACATGGCTCCCCGCGGGTTTTCTCTTTGAGCCTAGAAATATGTTAGGTGAGGTGCAGATTCCCACTGCAAGAGAAACAAGTTGTGCAATGTAATTAAAGGCGTTTATATTACCGCGTAAATAAGGTCCGAAAAACTAGCTTCAAGGCATACAGACGATAATTCACTGCATACTAATTATTATGAATTGCTGTAGAGCCCACATGAGAGCCAGAACTGTACTTTATAACAACCGAGTTAATTGTATAATTTTTATTATTGCTTTTGCTGCATGAGCTGGCTGCGCTCACATTTAGGCCCTCGACCTCCATGGCCATACCACAATCTTTGAAAAATTACTAAATTGTTTTATACTAATTGCGCCCACGGCACGAATAGTATTAACACGAGTCTCCGTGGTAACGACGCGTATTCCAAGGGGTCTCATTCAGTCAACTCGGTGCATGGACTGGGGACTGTCACCAAACATCGTAATAGGACTGGACGCGTTGGCGGGCTAGTTTGTTTATCATACTATATTCGCAATAGCTCGAGGTAACCACGTCACATTACCACGATTTTGGTCTCTAAAGATAACGCTGACTTATCTATAGACTGGAGTCACAATTAAACTGATTTGACAAGAGGTGAAAACGGTTGAAACGAAAGTATGTGCGTTACTTAGCCCTAAATTGTCCTGTCTCAATTCAGACGGAGTGCTGTTCAACTATACCCGAATAAAAGCACATGAAAATATCACTTTGATGCGCACGAGGTGATAATTCTTATTGCCATGCTTGCGAAGAGCCACATCCCAGAGATCCGAAAACAATTTTGTCATATATAGTTAACCTTCGACAAGCACACCTTCGATCAATGCTCATGCATGCAGTTTGTTTAGAATTTCTCATCAGTCACAGTCGCAATCTAACCCGCGATTCTTTGGGTTCTCTTCAACAACATGCTTAACTTTCAAGATCGAAAATAAAAGTTATTCGCCTTAGAATTGTTTATAACTGAGTGCTAGCATGCACTCATTCATATTTGCAATAAATTTCATCAGTACGTAACCTGATCAACCGAAGCTTCATTTGCATGCAGTATTAATACGAAAATAATTTTCCCTCGTATTTATTGAGGAATTCACGTACCGCAATGTTTCACAATAAATTTTACTGCACGTGTGCTTGCACAGCTCCATGTGATTATTTGTCATTCTGGATAAATTTTTTTTACTAGTACAAAGGTGCTGTGTACTTATTACTTTAATTATTGGGTATATAAAAATATATATAATTTCAACATATATGTGTGTATCGGTTTGATTTTTCAAAGTATTCTTTTATTTACACGTTGACTTATCAAGTTTTCTGTTTGTCTTTTTTGCGTATATGCACGCGCTTTTTTTTCCTGTACTTGTTACCCGTTATGCTCTCATTAGTTTTTAATGACGTTATCCCCTCACTGTCTAGCCTACCAATAGGACCTGCTTGCTTATAGATGTAGATAAAAATTAATAAAATGGCAGTCATTATTTAAGCGCTGGATGCTAGGTGCACGCAACGCATGCAAAAGATCTCCCTATTTAAATTCAAAATAAACTTCCCTCATCAAGGTAGAAAACAGGGCTGGTGCTACATATATTGTAGCAATCACAGAATACGAATATGGTTTTTAAACACATACATATTTACACATTGGGAAGGGCCGATCGTATATGTACCCAAAACCAGCGTAGCATTTGTTTAGCTTCACTGCAGGACAAAATGTTTCACAATGAAGCATAAATACATTGCGGTGAAGCATTCTTGTTGTGAGCATATCAAGAGCGGCACTCCCTTATGTATACAACTTGTCAGAGCTTCTTGCGAAAGCTCCCACTAAGTTTGAACAACGCGATTGAATGCGGACAGAAGAGAACGCGCACATAAACCCACACAGAATAACCATCCTTCGTGCACGATCATTGATCGAAGGTGTGCCTGTCAAAAATCTTGCAATATATGTACCGGAAGTTATTTGACCTCTTGGGTTACTCATGGCAAGCAGACAAATAAGAAATAACACCTGTTGCACATCAAATGAATATCTCCACGCACTTTTACAGGCGTGAATGCACACACAAATGCACGGATTGTAACATTTCAATTCAGGGCTAAGAACGCACATGTTTTCCTTTCCTATGTTTTCAACTCCAGTCACAACGGCAAAATTTTTACTCGAACGAGTGTATGAGAGTCAACATTATCTTTAGAGACCATATTCCTGATGACATGACGTAGATATATCTCAAGCTATAGCGCGTACAAGTATGATAAACAAACTAATCCGCCAACACTCTTCTGCTCACACGCTTTGCGTCCAGTACGTAGTTCGATGTATATCATTCGTCATGGCATTCAGAACCGCTTCTCAACTCACGATCTAAGTCTTGCAGTATCTATTGTCATGTGTGTTTATAACGTCACACCGTCCGGTCATCAGTTGTTTATAGCAGAAATATTCAAATCGAGTTGACTTGTGCCCGGAAAACCAAGTTCACTCGTTCACACGTACACTCGCAGCAGTTCATGGTCACCAATAATCTAACCGTCAGTGGAAGAAGCGCTATCGCGGAGGCTCGCGTTGAGAGCACAGTATTAAAACCTTTGTTAGTAACCTCTAGTACGTGTCGTACACGCAATAGTCTAAAACAATCCAGAAGCTTCTCAAACATGCTGGTGCGGCCTGCGCCGATCAATGTTTCATGGCACTAACACGATCATATAAAAAAAGAAATGAGCGAGCATGTAATATCACCGCTATCTCTTTAAACGACTCACTCACAACTTTTCTACAACCGCTGGAAAAATCAACCATAAAAATTAAGTCATACAATAAACTTGGCTGTTATAATCAATATGTCAGTTGAGATAGTCACGTTGGTTTCACAACATCATGCTGTTAATTATCCCCTGTACGTATTCCTTGCATGACTTGTTTCATTTGCAGTACAAGCATCTCTTGCGTATATGTCTGGGTGCAAAGTGTATCTTTTGGAACCTAAGATAAACTAAGCAGTTTATGTGGCTGCAATTATTATAGAAAACTTGGCTCCGTGATTCATTACCTGCAATGATTTTTGTTGTGCAGTGACGATGCACATGTATGTTCACAGTACAGATTATAAGGGATATGTGACCATGGGTACTTGAAGTCATCTGCAGTACCAACTAATCAGTACTAACCTTGCAGTTCCTTCCAAATCTGATTCTTTCAGAAAGCTATACTCAACGTTTTTACCAATTAAATACTATAGCATTTGAAAGAAATTCCCTTTATGTCCAGCTTTAGAATTGCTGGCATATGCTTTTATAACTTTTTGGCAAAAATGGCATACCTATTACATACCAGATGTAATTGGCTCTGAAAGGAATGACTTACACAGTTTTTGTGAAGCACTTGTTTGGAATGTGCTTGGTGGTACATGCACATGTGTATGCAAGTGTAGTATTGAATACTACAAT
The DNA here is from genome assembly GCA_013436015.1 of Rhipicephalus annulatus. NCBI lineage: Eukaryota > Metazoa > Arthropoda > Arachnida > Ixodida > Ixodidae > Rhipicephalus > Rhipicephalus annulatus. Next base: position 133,593 of record WOVY01009437.1, read on the forward strand.
TTTAGGCGGGAATAACAGCACTGTCGATGAAATAAAGAGAAGACAATGGACACACATGCTGTGTCTGTAATTTTCACCCCACCTTTTCTTTATATCGTGCTGATCAAATAATGTCGTCCTCATAAATTCATGGCTAAATCAAGTCTGTGCAAATGCAGCCTAATCATTGAGACAAGTTTGATCAATATGACCCAGCAGACATTGCCATAACTTGACGCAGCATATTTTGGCTCTATTATGAGTCATAAAATTTCTTGGCATAGACACATGCTAAAGAATGACTGGTATATAAATCCTGACAATAGGAAACAACTACATTGAGGATAGCATAGGCGCTACATTGCTTGTATTCTTGGTCTCAGGTTTTATCTCTTTTCCTGTTGAAACAACCACATATATTGTGTTAAATCTTTGTTTAAAATAGCCCAATTGGTAATTATTCACCAAATCCATACTCGTTCCTGGGACGTACTTATACTGAATAGAAGAAAGTGTCTTTCTTTGCTGTGTTTTATTCATGGCTACAGTAGTACAGGTACAATGCATACACCCCTGGTATCAACAAAGCCATAGAGGAAACCAGGTTATGAATATCGCTTTATTTTAAATGAACAAAATTGTGATATCCCAATGCATTAGTGCTAGGTCTTTGAATTACTCTGTCCTTTCTTGTTCAGCTTTAGAATTGCTGGCATGTTTTTAACTTCCTGCAATAGTGGTATAATCATTTTCTGCATTTTTTTGTTATAAAAACTATGTATACCAATGTGAAGCTTCTGCTCCTATACCAAACTCTTAAATGAACAACTCCTTGATTTATTGTGTTGAGCACTTTTTCACAATGTGCTTAGTAGCACACACTGAAGGTGTACTACTGAATACATCTATTTTAGGGGAGAATGATTCCACACTAGAGATAAATTAGAGATTAGGCAACAGATACAACATGTGTCTGCCATTTTCACCTTATTTTTATATAAGGTTTCTGTCTGATTATGGTCTGATTTCTTTCTCATAAAGAAACAGCATGGCATAATTCAGTCTTGGCAAATGCAGCACAGTCCCATCTTTAAGCAGGCTTCTGTACAAAATTTTTGTAGAACAAACAGGGCTGCAAAAAAAAGGAAAGCATTTTTGAAGCTGAAGACGCAGGATGTTTTTGCCCCATTGTGTATCAGAAGATACTTAGCATTAACACATAATCAAAATGACTGGAGAAATTAGTAATACCAATAGAAAATATTTATACTCACCAGGGCATTATTGCAGTATTGTGTGTTACCTTGAAACTTGTTTTATTTGTTCCTTTGTTATGCAACCACATAATTCTGTAGAACGTGAAAAAAAAACTGCGAACAATTTGTCACCTGAGCTGTAATTCCCATAGGGCTTGCTTCATTGTACATTTACCATGCAGCAGAAATTTTGTTTTTATTTGCTGCATTGCATAAAACATGGCTAGAACTCTACGTGGACTGCACTTGCATGTGTGGCATCAACAAACCCACACAGGAACAACGTTATAAATATCAGTTTATTTTAAAGCACATAAATGTGGGACGTTCTACTTTGATGCTGACACATAAGAGATTGAGGACACTAACTTTTTTATACATATCGTGAACAAATTACAAATTCTTCATTGTTACAAACTCATTTAGCAAGAAGGCAAAAGTCAGTGATTTGTGAAACATGGTAGTGATAAGAAATGTTACATTGATTAAAAGTTCGTGACAAGCCACTTTGTGGATATTTTCCAGGAACACATGCTTTCTTAGCCCCTTCGCCATAGCAAGCATGCAAGGCACCCAACATGGGATGCTTTAAATGTACGAAGGTTTTTTGGGTGCATTTGTGACCAGAGAAGACAATAAATATATCTGCAAAAAATACAGTGTGCGCCATGGTATAGGTGACAATGCACCTTCTCCTGCTCCCTGCAACAAGGTGAAGCAAAATAAAAATAAGACACATCTTTTTTTTAGTTGAATACATGTGGTAATCAAGCTTTCAGAATTGAGACGTCGTAAGGTACTGATTTCATATAAAAGCCAATACTATGTACCGGAGCAAAGTGGTGCCAGCTTTGTGACAGCGTGAAAGAAAACGACGTTCGTGTAGCTCGTGCTTGCTGGGTTTCTGCCTGAACCAGCTCGTTGTGGCTATTGCTTCGTCAATATTATTAGCGACTGTTTGTAGGTATACTCGCTTGTTGTATTGTAACAAGTTATACAGATGTGACTGTCGTGGCCGAGATCAAACTCCCGAACTTCGGGTCGGCAGGCTGGCACCTTAGCCCCTGACTCATCGTGGTGGACGCAACTTTAAGCAGTCGTATGACTCAGGGGTAAAGAAGTGGCTGCTTCACAGAATGCCTGGGTTAACTTTTTGCTTTAATTGTGATTTTTATTCATTATGCTCTACAAATATTTTACTCACCGTAATTGTCACTGAAACGGGCAGTGGATTTTTTTTACGCAAGATCTTTAAAGTTGTCATAGTAAGATTTCCAATGTCTGTTTTAGCCATACTTGAGAAGGCAAAGCCTAACTGTGGGCTCATAACCTGTAGTACGTTCCCGCATTTCACGGGTGTGCACCAGATGTGTATGGGAAAGAATTTGATGATTTACACAACAGGTATTTCATCTCATTCACGTCTTGACACGTTAGTCACGTTTGTCATACACTCATACTCTTATATGCCAGTTTTAGTACGTACTAGTAAAGGAGGTGATTACCCAGACGTAGGAAGCTAGCTAGATGAATAGATCGAAACGGTAAAAATACCTTTATTTCGCAAAAAAAATGCTTTGATACTCGGATTGTGCACGCACTAATCAAGACCGAATGGGAAGGTTATTTGGAACATAGTAAAAGATTGCACATGCGACAACCTTTTTCATACTCTAAGAGTAAAGCTGTCTAGGCAGAGCATTTTTTGCCTTGGGAGAACAGAGATAACTGTCATCATAAACGGGCACATGCTTTCCTTGGCCTCTTGTTCACCTTTGTCTTGCTGTGCTTCGCTCCCAGTACACATGACGTCCGGCATGGGATGCATTAAAACTGATGAACTGATGAATTAGTGCTAAGAGAACAAAATGTTGGCAAAAAAATCCTCATTAGATGGCATTCAAATCTATCTACCAACAATCCGAAAACAACCACTCAGCTATACAAGCACACTAGCAGAATTGATCATAGCTTTTTATAGTGTTGTGTGCAAGGGGGTTTGAAAGATAAGCGAGCGTGAGGAACAAGGAAAAAGGGTGGGTAGAGAGCAAGGTGTCGCGTAGAAAGATTGACGAAGAAACAGAGTGAAACAGTGAGGGACAAAGGTAACAAATGAGAAATATAATGTGATCTAAAAGATAATAAAGTAAATTGTAAGAAAGAAGACAGTAATAACAGATAAAAAGAAAAAGAGGAAGAAAAACTAATAACACGAAAACAAGGAGGGTTGTTCAGTATCACTTCTTTGAGGCTTGGCAGCACTATCGCAAACTTGCCTCAAAATTTTTGTTACATATTTATCACTTGAGAAAAACACTCGGCACTGGTTGCAAATTCAATCAGAAGTCTGAAACAAGTGTCCCGCCGACCTTTCTTGAGTGACCAAGCCTGCACAAAAGACTCTAAAGCCGATACTTTTACCCTAAATAAAAAGCCAGTTTTCTAGTTGAGGCTGACTGACAAGGCCCTGCGATCGACAATGAGAATCGTCTCTGCAGAATAATTAATACGGAAATTTCTTCTTTTGTCACTGCTCGATTTCGCAAGGCATCAAGCGAGGATGTTCAGAACTTCAACAGCTTTTTTGTACTTTACAAGAAAGAAAGTTGTGTCCCTTTGCTAAATGACCCTCGCACTTATTTCTTGCCTCCTGCGCTTAATAACGTGTTCAGGTAAATTACACAGATCTAACTGGTCTCAAGGTTTTGTTCCACAAGCACCCCGTGCAGCCAGAACATAACGAAGTAAATGTTTTTATTTTGTAATGAGCATTCCTGTTTAGGCCATTCTTAATGTCGGTATTGTCATCTCGCTCAAATTTTGATGACAAATCTCTCTTAAAAAAGTCCCGTATAGAAGAAGCGGTAAAAATGCCTTTTAAATTACATTGCTTGATGTTTTTCATCCCCTCTTCCTCTTTAAATTTCTGCACTGCGCTAGCCTTTCAGGTCTAAACTTTCTGATTGTCGTCTGCCAGATCAGGGGAGTTCGATACCTTTTGTTTCCTTCTAATGGTGTGCTTTCTTATAAAGATAGCCGTCAGACGCAGTGGTGTGTATTTGTTCTTCTTGCGTCTTCTTTTTTTCGCTGTGTCGATTTCAACATGCATACAATGCATCAGCGGAGAGTTTTGAATATAGTCGGCAAAACAGCAGATAAAGCAACACCAGTGACACGAGGGCAAGCACAGGCTTCCAACCAAAATTTTCTACAACATACAATAGATAGCCTCCCCCCAAAATAATAACTTGCGCATGGCAAGGAAAAAATATTAAGTGAAAGTGCACTGAAACAAACTGTAAATTGTATGTATAATTATATGCATAACTTGTCTTTAGTTTTTTTTCATTTGATAAAGCACGTGAAGGGATTATTTTCATTTAAATAATATTTGAAATCAATTTCTGCGGTGGCGAATGAAGTTGGACTGCGCTTCTATCTCCTGGCTATGCCACTGCGAAACTGTAAGCAGCTATAGTTTACCTGTTAACCATGAGCCGTTACACTAAACCAGTTCAGCCACTTTGCCCATATCTAACTGTAATAGAAGGAGTGCTTAGAGAGGCCACATTGCACGCTCGAAATTGCAGTGCCGGATACAGCTTGATCCTCTATGCTTCGGCCTCATTTACTGAAGCTCGTTCTAAGCGTCCCACTGTTCTCACATATACCTAATTCTCTATGTCTGTTTTAGAACACTCTACACCAAAATTTGAAAGGTCCCCAAAAGTGTCTAAGATTCCGAAAATATAGAATTGTCCCTAGCATGACTGAAAAGACGCTCAATTTAGCGACTTTCTTGCTACGTTGACAACACTGCTATGATCACCAGGTTTTCATTATCAAACGCGTCTAACTCCGCAATTACAGCACCGTTTCAAAAAATTCTCACAAATCTCAGTGCATTGTACGCTCATGCACAACTTCTCCACCACAACTGAAATTTGACCTCTGGTTGGATTGGGGGGCCCTTTAAGCTTATGGCAGTGAGCGCTGTGCGTGCCATACAGTACATGTGACACCTTCGTACGTAAACAACTCTTCTACCGTATGGAAGTGAAGTCACTCAATAATCATCCACTAGTTGATTAGGTACAAAGTTTGATTGGCCAAAGTAGCAAAATACTGGCTTCCTTCAATCTTCGCATTGTACGAAAGCTCAGAAAGTGTGCAGCTTGAGCTCCATTGTGCAAGCGAAAAACTAAAATATAAATGACAAATAATGAGGTGCTGACACGGTGCAGGATTCATGTTCTGCCTGCTCAATCTGTGCTGTTCACATAAGCTTCATTTAAAGGTTGTGAACAGCACAAATAGATAGTTTAAGAGGCAGTCGCATCCTTTGACATGTAGACACAGCTGATACATGTGGGTGGTTTCAGTGGTGCCAACTCCAGTATTACGCAGCCATTCACAAAGAATGTTAACACTGCCACGAATGCGCCTACACACCCAAGACCACACATTACTAGCTGACAACTTCTATGCAACAAGAAAAAAATATTTGCAACAAGTTAGGTTAAGACGTGTCTGTTTACGCTGATTAAGCTCTTTGGCCTTCGTCACATCATGGTTGCACACTATTCTGCATTTTTTACTTTAATGAGGTCGACGCCTCAATTTATTCATTCGAGCAATGTGGTCCAGTGAAAGAAGAGGTAAGTATTGAAAGGAAAGGCAGAAAGACTGCACATCTGCAATTAGCAGCGAACAATTTGGATGCAACATGAAACTAGGAGAGGAGGTAGCACCAGCCGTGAGCACACTACCTTTTAGACAAAGAAAAGTTGTGAAGGCAGCGAAACCTTAGGCAACAAACTATACCACTCACACACATTTAGTGCATTACCCGGCTAGATCAACATTACCTGAATAGAGTAGCATAAAAGGCCACAAGACACGCTAGAGGCAGACACCACTGCCCAGCTAAAAGAGCGAAAGTGCCCGAAGGCAGCACTATTAGCCCCGAGAACTCACACTGGCGTAACTGGGGTCGCGCCGATGCGAAGTCACGGCAAGGGCACTTTTTCTCCACCGCAGCTTGTCTGCTTTTTTTGCACCCGTTGCACACACACACTTAAACGATACGTTGGGGAGTTCTTCAATTGTGTAACGCAAATTTTCAAGATACAAAGTTAGAGGTTTCATAACTAGTGAAATTTATTAAGGCTGCAAAAAGTTCTAATTGTTTGACTCAGGAGAGGCAGACTTCTGTTCGAACGGAAGATTTACTGTGAAAATATTTGTTTTCGTTGGACTACGCCGAGAAATAGGAAAATTGCTAAGTGGTATCAACATAATTACAACTAGGCATAGACTCCAGGATAGGATATGTATATATGTGTACCGAATTATTACAAATGAAATTAGGATGGTTCCGAATCAATAAATACATTGTGCTTTACTATCAAGCTACGCCTGCATCTGCAAATAATCTAATTGGTTTGACCGAACTGTGCTTACTCCAACAGGAGACTTTACATGAATCTGACTGTCATAAGCACAAACTTCACATATTGGGAAAATAAATGAAATAGCACTGCCACACAAGCAATGGTTTCGAAAATGTTGTGATATGTCAGTTTACTTGGATCATATGTTCATGTTTCTTTTTGACAGTCGCTGGAGAACGTGTAGTCTCATACCGTGATTTGCGTGAAGCGCTGAGGTGATCTACTGCTGCGTCACAAACAGTAATGTTTACCTTACATGGGAGCACCACTGATAGCACTGACTCCAACACAAGCGCCAGAAAGTCGAAATGACCTCTTTCGATGGTGCAGTCAGCGATGTGGCCCAAGCAATAATTTAAAGCTTCACCTCGATGAGGCGATGACTACTCTCTTATGCCTTGACCACGTACAGGTAATTAACTGCAAGTAAAATTCGTAAAATTCGTTTATGAGGTGGCTACTTAAACGGGTAGTTACAATTGGCAAGGCAACTGCTATGTCATGAGGATCGTTTTCAGGCGCTTGACTTTTAAATGTGCCAACGCCGTGCAGCCCGCTAAAACGTGGCTTTATTTCAAATCGGCATTTTCTTGGCACAAAATTGCACTTCGAGATTTTGGTATCCTTACTGAAATAATCATTATCAACATAATATTTACCTTCAGTGTTATTTGAAACAGATGCGAAACTTCTGTGCTTTGCACGTAATACAAGGATGAAAGAGAAAGGCTTTGCTATGACTTTATTGTTGCAACAATTATCTATAATGTTGCATGCATGAGCAGCTCCTATGATGTAGCAGAATGTCAAGGCTTACTATATGAAGCTCAGACAAACCTTGTTGCACCTTGGTGAGTAGTGTTGCAGTAAAAACAATATTAAGTGTTCTGTCAGACCTGAAGTACATTGTATGAATTCGATCCATAACCACTTGAACTAGATCACAGTTGAGCTTGCCATGAACATTGATCATGTTTTTGTTTGATGCAGTGTATACTTGATTGTTCCTGGCAATGTTTGGTAACATCTGTTAACTTTTTCTTGTTTGAATTTGCAAAATCACATATGTCCTCAAGATTTTTCTAGCCTGTCGGAGCAAAATAAAGCTGTGAACCCAGCAGTAAATTATGTGCTAGCTCTGCCTGTTTATCCAGTCAAGCCTGCTACATTTTGGGACTATTTTCTCAATTTGCACAGGGTATGCACAAGGCGTCATTTTTGGGGCCTTTGGAGAAAAGCATTATGACAGGCACTCAACATAATTGTCTGATCAATGAAATTTTGAGTTTATGTGTGCAGTATTTCCAGCGGTCTACTAGTGCGTGTTTACGCTCGGCTCACCTGTAGACTTAAGCGTTGCAGTCAAATGCCTCCACAACAAAACAAATAGTCCTGCTCATGTACTTGGTTGTGCTCACAAGTGTGGGCGTGCATAAATTTGGCTCGACGTGGCTGCTGCCTTCTTAAGTTGCTCAGGACTATAGAATCAATCCAGCAGTAACGTTTGATATTACTTTTCCTGCCCAAAAAATCATGCAAAAGTGGGCTGTTTGACACTGCTGTCAAACATTGCCAACAACCACAATTGCTTAACAATGGTTTCCGAGACTTGGCAACATGATAATAAAACGGTTGGGATTTATTGAAAACTTTAACTGTGGTAGAAGCCCGCAAATTTTGGTTGAAAGGACACAAAGTAATAGTACATGTATGCAGGTGTCTCAGCCCTGCTTTTCGAATGTGGCACAAGTGCAGGTTGAACAACTTATAACTTGTCTAATGAGATTAGAAGCTCTACATTACCACCAGTTAGTGTAAACAGAGAGAATATTTCATGTACAGGAGACCAACTCTTCAACGTCGTAATTTGTAAACTTCTCACAAATTAGCCGCTCAACGATTCTCTGCCTAATAATGGTTGACAGAATTTACTTACTTTACCGTACAACTTAGGAAATGGTAGTACTGAAAATATGAGCTCATCAGGGTACATTATTTTTTGACAGTAAGAAAAAAATGCGTGGAATATTTAGGCAACTTGTTTTTCTTTACAGTTACTGAAGCATCAGAGAAAGCCTAATTTATTTGCAAATATGAACATTATGAAGGATAAATATCAGGTGACCTGTTGCACTGTCCTGGAGAAACAGAAGGTTGAGTGCATGTGAACATAAAGCAGTTAGTTAATTTCACTTCCCGGAATTTTGTGAATAAAGAAGCTTTGAAGTGTGCATATATACATTTCGCTTAACTTTGTAAGACTTACCCTTATTAGATGAAGAATTGCATTAGCAATTATGAGCCGGGTACAATGCTCCAAAAATGGGTTTTATTTTCTCTATAAGCTATGCCGAAACTGCTTAGACCAATAACGTCACTGAGCAGTATGATGAATCGCATAGGCATTATTGACCAACAACAAGATAAATATAGTCAGTTGTAATTCTAGCCTTAACAAAATGGATAGTGGAGGTCAAGTTCTCCCAATACACTAACAGCTTACTTACCGTGGTTTGATTATTTATTTATTTTTCATACTGCAGCCCTGTAAAAGGGCTATTGAAAGAGTGGCGTTATACAGTGAGAAAAAATCGCAAGAGAAAAGATACATAAGAAGTAACAAGAAAATAACAATGAAACACTTTTATAACAATAAAAGAATTAACGATAAACACAATTAATATAATAAGAAATTAGGCTTCTGTTACATGATTTTCAACAAGAATGGTAACATAATCATTCAGGGGGAGTGATCGATTGTGACCAGGTAAACAATTTTATAATTCAATTGTTCGTGGAGAGAAAATATACTCGAATGTATTTGTGCGTGCAAAAAAGGTAGCAAGATAGAACTTGTGGAAGGGACGGGTGTAGGCAAATGACAAAAAGACTGTGTTCGAGATGTGATATGACTAGTTGATTATGTTGTGCAAAAATTTTAATAATTCTACGACGACGTACCGAAAGAGGTTCCAACTTTAGCTCCTGTAATGCTAATGACGGTGAGAAGTAGTAGTTGTACCTGCGTAGTAGTAGTCTTTTCTTTCTCTTTGGTCCTTCCCTGTCCTGTATTTTTTCTGGTGTTGCGCTGGATTCACGATGGATTTCACGATGAATTCACCAGTCAACTTCCTGGTTCGCTTCCTCCATTTTGTACCGACATTCTTCATGTAAAAGTAGCTGAAAACCTTACTAGCCCAACGCTCCCCCCCATTTCTCTCAATCACTTCTCAAATTTTATCTTGCTGCTAGCTTCTGTGCCCTGAAATGATGTCCATGCCATATCAACTTGTACATCTTGATTTGGTGTATTCCCGTGAGCTCCTAAAGCAAGCCTACTTATTCCACGTTGCTTAATTTCTAATCTTGCTTGAACTTCTGATCTCATGCACAAGACCACATTGCCCAATGTCAGCCCAGGAACCATGACCCCTTTCCATATTCCTTTCATAACCTCATAACTATTGCAATTCCACAGTGCCCTAATTTTCATCACTGCTGCATTCCTGTTACCTTTAGTCATCACGTATATTTCGTGTTCCCTTAGGTACTCGGTCCTATTGCTTATCCATACGCCCAGATATTTGTATTTATCTGTTATCTCTAGCGTCACTTCCTGTATCCTAAGCGCACAACCTTTATTATTATTAAAAATCATGATTGCTGATTTTTTCTTACTGAATCAAAAATCTAACCTATCTCTCTCATTACCGCTGATGTCCATCAATCTCTGCAAATCTTCCTTGTTGTCGGCCATTAGCACTATATCATCTGCGTACAATAATGCTGGTAGGGCCTGATCAATGAGTTTTCCTTGTTTGGCTAAAGAAAGGTTGAAGCCAAGTCCACTTCCCTCTAATTTGGCCTCTAATCTTTGTAGGTACATCATGAATAACAAGGGTGACAGGGGCACCCCTGCCTAAGCCCCCGTTTGATGTTTGCAGGCTTGGATACCTGTTTTTCGCACTTTATAACTACTTTGTTACTTTTATAGATTTCCTTTAAAAAATTAGTGACTCCATCTTCCACACCCAGTGTGTCTAGTATTCACCACAAGTCCTCTTGAACCACGCTATCATACACTCCCTTGATAACCAAAAATGCTAGCCACAGGAGCCTGAGTTCTTTTTCTGCTATTTCGATTCACTGCGCCAGTGAGAACAGATTGTCTTCCAACCACCTGTGTTTCCGAAACCCATTCTGCAGTTCCCCCAGCAATTCCTCATCCTCTATTCATGTCTGCAGTCTTTCCTTTATAATCTGCAATGCCAGCCTGTAGACCACTGATGTCACTGTTATAGGATGGTTGTTGTTTATGTCATTTTTGTCCTCTTTCCTTTATTGATCATGCTCATCCTGCTAGTTTCCATCCATAAGGGACTTCACCATCAATTATTGTTCTGCTCACTGCCTCTCTCAAAGTCTGTTTAGAGTTCGGACCCAATGTCTTTATCAGCATAACTGGAATGTCATCTTAGCCTGTTGATGTACTACTTGAAACCCCCTTTTCAGCCCTTTCGCACTCTCGTTGTGAAAATAGAGCCATCGTGCCCCTTGATCCATCCCTGTCTATTGTGGTGCATAAGGCCCTTCTTTGTTGAAACTTTTCTGTCACCCTTGTTGTTATACATTCAATAGCTTCCTCCCCTTCTAGCCTAATACCTTGAGCTGTAGTTATAAACCTATGCTCTAGGTTTGTTTCATTTCTTAGTGAGTTTAGATTGCTCCAAAATTTCGCAGCTACCTTTCGGTCCTTTTTATGTACTTCTCCCAGCCACTAAGCACCCTTTCTTCTAATGTTTTCATTGATCAAGAGAAATGCTTCCCTTCTACAGCTTAGAAAGATTTCCCATTTTCTTTACACATCATCTGTCGGTTCACCCCGCTGCTTAGCTTGTCAGTATTCCCTAGAGGCTTCCTGGCATTTCAATATGGTTCTCTTAAATTCCTCGTCCCACCAACTCTTAGGCTTGTGTCTTCTTTTCCGGTGGACTTCTCACGTGCCTTAGCAAGCTCTAGCCCAAACAGACCAATTAGATTTGTGTATGTCCACACATTTTTGTTATCCTCAGTGATTACTTTGTTTAGCAGCAATTTATATTTGCCTTTCTGAATGAAATTTTCCTGTAGTTGCTCATCTTGTCTCCTTACCACTTTTGCTGCTCTTCCAAAACTTAGCTGGATACGTTTGTGATCACTACCCAGACTTCTGTAGAAACCTTCATCTATGTGCATTCCCCTGACCTTATCATACATCCTATGTGACATCAGTGCGTAATCTATCGTTGACTGCAGCCTTCCTACCTCCCATGTTATTTGCCCTTCACACTTCTCGGTACTGTTGCAAATGATCAAATCAGGCCTTTCACACATATCCATGATCATTTTGCCTGTTCAGTCAGTATACTCATCTATATCTTCTATGTCTGCATTCATATTTCCTAGTATAATTATCTCGCACTCTCCTCCTAACTCCTCAATGTTTTTTGTATACACTCTACTATTGCCTGGTTTTCCTCTCTGGCCTTTGCTCCCGTCCACAAGTACACAAAACAAAGGAGTGTCATTTGCTCTGCCACTTTTCCTTTTAGCCATAAATGTTTTTTTCATCCCTGTTTGACTCTTTGCCAACCCATGCTCCTATGTATGAATGCACCAATTCCACACCTCTATTTACTGCCTTCTATCCTATTGCAATATTCCCATACGTAGCCCGGATTGCAGTGTGGCTGCTCCAGGTTCCGAAGATGTGTCTCCACAACCCCATATACCATCATCTCCTCCTGCCTTAACTGCTCCTCTATCTCTTCCCACTTTAACCTATTTCTACCACCCTGCATGTTAATATAGCCTACGTCTGACTTCGCTCGGCCCTTGTGCTTAGGTCGACTTGTTCTCTTACAGACTTCGTGTGGCTTGAATATTTGTGCCCCTTTAGCCCCGTCTTTGGCTACACTGTTGGCCTCAGGGCTCTGGGCCCCCTAAAAAAGCTATGGCGTGGTGACCCATTCTGTTACCGACCCTCCTGCTCGTCGCACCACTGTAGTGAATGACATTCTGTGCAAAGGGGCGAGCGCCGGGCTTTTACACGTCTCGGTTAACTTCCATTGCGCTGTATCCAAGTTGTCGGTTAAAACCCTTGATCACACAATTAGCCTCCACTACCCTCCTTTCAATCACACGAGGGTGCCCCCAGACCTCTGGGACTGTGCATATGGTCACATACACATTCCCAGAGGCTTTTTGGAGCTTACGCATTTTATCCTCTAGCTTTCTCTGATGGTTCTGATCCTTGCCCTTCAACACATCATTGAGTGCAGCATGAATAATGACTAGATTTTCGCCCTCTAATCTGTTTTCTACAACCTCCTGAGCTTTGAATAGTGCATTCACCATGCTCTTCCCTGACTGTGCCTCCACCCTGACTCTCCTATCTTCCTTCACTGTCTTGAAGACACCATCCCTCACTCTGGCCACGTTAGAGCCCCCCACCACTAGGACCCTTCTATGCTCTAATCGCTGGCTTCCTGTTTGTGATGGCGCCCCTGTTCGCATCACCTGTTTCTCTCTCTGCCGTCTGTCCTGTGTTTCTGCTATGCTTGAAGACTGCTGCGCCACCGAGCTATATGATCTCGGAGCCTCCGTGGTGTGGCCAGACACTGCGCCCCCCTGACCCCCCTTCTCGCCTGTTCCTTCCCGCCTGTCACTTTCCCGCCTGTCACGCCTTCCGTCTCAGACCGTTCGGGACTGTGGCTAAGCGCCATTAGCTACTTTAAACGCTGCTCTAGCTCGGTCTTCCCTTCCTGTTCTTTTCGAAAGTCGCCCTTCATTTGCTCTAATAGGCTTGCGGTAGCCTCCTCCCGTTCACGCGACGCTCCGTGCTATTTTTGGAGTTCTATCCTCTGATCCCGTTCCGCCCTAAGCTCCCCCTGAAGCCCCTTGATGCTAGCCTCCTTGCGCTGCGCGGCCGCCTTCAGTGCCTCGCACAGCCTGCACACGAAGCTCGCCTTCTGCGCGTCAGCCAAAATCGTGAATGCTGTCTCATCTAAGTAGCACCAGCGCTTGCATTCTTCGCACTGCACCAGCTCACACATGCTCGTGGTTTTCCTAGCCTCCTTAGCCATCACCCGCCCGACCATCGAACCGAGTGCCCGACAGGCCTACGCTCAATCCTAATCTCCCTATCCAGCCGCCTCCGTTAACTCTCCTACCTCAACAACTGTTTCAAGCGGCCGCCTACACCACAGACATACGTGTTCAATTTTGCTGGTAGCCTCTCACTAGGTCCCCTTCGTGTTCACCTCTAGCTCTTTAACAACTAACCGGGCGCCCCGATCTTCTTCAACGCAGCCGCCTTGCCCATTCACGTGGTCAACGTCACTACAATGTTGCCCGTGTCTCACACCTACAGTACTCGCAACGCTAATTATTGATTAGGAACGAAAAAATTAATATTGGTGTTCACAAACACAAAGAAGTGAAGAGTAACTCATCTCTCGTTGCGCACTGCTTCTGCACCAACCGACCTTGCATAACCTTGCACGACCTTGAATCCGCCGAACAGGTGGAGCGCGCGAAACCACTTCCGCACATTTCGGAAGTAGGGAGAGAAGTGAATCTCGTGTGGTAGCACATTTATTTTTAACGCTTCTACACGAGATTCAACGAAAACTTAAAAGCATGGCTTCCGAGATGTCAGCGATCCATAAAGACGGTGTACTGTCAATTGCTAGCGGTCGTCGCCCACTGACTCGCTTAAAAAAAACAACTGAAACTAAACGATCTTCGGTAAGCGGGCAATTATGCAATTGATAAAGCTCCTGAACATGAATGCCAAGGTCTGTCATTTTCAAAGCTCACCATTCCAAGTGCGTGGTCAGTAATTTTCCTGCCGTGTGTTGGGGACTCAATTTTTTATGCTGAGTTAGAAGCTGACGCTGTCGAGCATAGCAAGGTAGCTTTGAAGAGACTCATTCAGATTAAGGAGCAAGCTGGTGAAAGTGCTGCGACCGCCGAAGTTCTCATCAGAGAAAAAAGTGGTGCCAAGAGGAACTCGGAAAAAGGAGAAGAGGCAGAGTTACTGATAAACAATGTAAGCAAGTTGACTTTTTGCCCTGGCGTGGGACTGCAGCCTTTAGCTGGCAAATGCCCTTCGTTTATTGGGGAGTTGTTTTCGAAGAACGTCATGCTTGTCGTAGCAGATGCCCTCGGTGCTTGTGTTCACTGTAAGTATTAGAGGAAGCTGATTCTCAACCATCTTTCCAGAAGACGGCGTCAGAAGCTATCTGCCAAACAAAGTCCTTGTAATATACGGCGTAATATACAGAGAACAAAAGCCAAGCTTAGCAACGCAAGAATTAGCTTGAGTCATATGAAAACAAAAAATGAGCATTTATCGGAAAAAGCGGTAGCTGAAACAATTAGAGGCTTTCCTGAGAAGCAGCAAGCAGTTGTAAAGGCGTGTTTTGAAGCAGCACAGAGAAAGTCAAGAAAAAAAATGAGGTATGAAAATGAATGGCTTCTTGAGTGCGTGCTGATGCGCATGCGAAGCCCTAAGCTGTAGGAAGACATGAGAAAGCACGACAATCTGGCTTTACTAGGCCGCATTTGTCTAAAGAGGGCAATACAGCACTTTCAGAGCGGCTTTGGTTTTAACCAAAGTGTATTCAAAGGTCTTCAAGAAAAAAAAACGAAGGGCATGGACAAGCCAGACGGCATGGCGTCATAGTAATCGACGTATTGAAGCTGTCTGAACACATATGTCAAGCCTTCTGGTAAGTGTTAACAGTTAAAGTGTTTCATTATTTTTAATTGGATGGTCCATTTGTTTCACCGTATGTGCTGTTAGTCTCTGCGTGTTCATTCATCTCGGCTTGCGTCTTTACCTCTTTCAGGCTTTACCTTTTCAGGCTTTCTTTACCTTTTTCAGGCTTTTTACCTCTTTCAGGCTCTTTCAGAAGGTTTTTGTTGATCTGGGTCAGTTCGAGACTGAAGGCTTCGGAAAAGAACTTCCAGATCACGGGCTACTTGTAGTATTTCAGCCTTTCACAGGTACAGAGTACAATAAAAGTTTGAGCATGATATCTCTCTAAAAAATTTCCCGTATTGAGCCATAGTGTTAATGCTTTTTGTGGATTATGTTGCGAGATTTATAATTGTATAACAATCTTGCTTCTCATTTTCAGGTCAGTGGACATTTGCGGCCAAGGGCATGGTAAAAGCCAACATTCTTGCAAAGATCATCCTCGAGTGCACGTTACTCTGTGAAAATGCGGGGCTGCATGTTGACGAAGTGACTTGTGATGGTTCAAGTTGGAACCGTAGTATGTGGAGGATTTTTGGCGTACAAGGTAAGATTCGCTGACTTTCGAGTAGGATGCTTGCTTTTCACGAAAAGTACTAAATATTTCTTATCTACTTCTGGTTTGGATACCCCACTGTACAGTTACAACATTCCCTCTTTTTAAGCATAAACTCCGTGAATTATACTGTTTCCAAATTTATTTTGAAATACAGGATCTGCCTCAAGCACCAAGTCCAAGTGCACTCATCCTGTGGATGACACCTGTCCCCTGCATTTTTTTCTGACATCGCGCACCTGCTTAAGATTAATAGAAATGCTTTTCTAGACACTGGGTTTAACATGCCGGCGGGACGACTCCATGCAGATTACATCAAGAAAGCAGGAAAATAAGATAATGAAAGTGTAACCTTGAACGTTATGCCACATTTCAGCAGGCTGCATCTTTTTCCCAACGGTTTTGAGAAACACAGTAGGGCCAGCACTCCTCCTTTTTAGTGATGAGGTACTTAAAAGACTGTTCCTCTACCGAAAACAAATTGAAACACTCTATGGCCCTGGAAATGTGACAGAAGCTTTCGTTTTGAGATTTTCAAAATCATTCAAAATAATGGCGTCGTGTGTGCCAGCAACAGCATTCAGACCAGAATCTTCTGAAGCTGACTTTTGAAGGGAGTTTCTAGTGTTTTTTAACGAGTGGGAGTCGCACTCTCATAGCCCAAAATAAGGATTTTTGAGCAACAGCACTGCCGAGGGCCTACGGGTTACCATTGTCTCAACTGTGGACATCGCTGAGTACCTTAGCTCACAGTGCAGTTTCCGTTATCTTCTAACCTGTAGGCTGAATCAACACAAGTTGGAAAACTTGTTTGGGATTGTGCGACAATGCAACGGTTGCAGCGATCACCCAACAACTACCCAATTCTTGGTCCCTGTGAATTCACTGGCTTTTTCTGGTGTATCACAACCACCAAAGACAGGAAACTGCAGCCCTGAAGTGATCAATTCACTAGTTGGCCATTGCAATGCCAGCTTAAACCAGGATAAGCAAAACCCCATAAATGCACTTGACTGCCTTTTCGATGTTGGGAAGCTCGATGACGTTGAAGCTGTTTTGAATTTTCTTCCACCTGAAGATCATAGCAGGTGTGTCACTCACAGCAGCTCAAGCCGCCTAATACATTATGTTGCAGGCTGTGTGGCTAGAAAAATTGTCAGAAAAACTGCTTATAGTACATGTAATGGGCTCTTGACAATGAGCAAAGAGCGGGGTCATTCAAATACCAATAATTACTTCATTGGACATTGCAATTATGGCGGTCTGTTATACCCACCGTCTGGGCTTTCCGGTCTTGTAAGCACTTTGAAGAGTCATTTATCGTTTTCTTTAGTTAAAAAAATGAACGCACAAAGCATGCTAGACTTTGTCATGTTCCTTCAAAGTGTTGACCTGCCAAAGCCAGGATGTGACACACATCACAAAGAGCTGACACTGAATATAGAGAAATTTTATGTACTTCTTCGTTTTCGATTCTATGCTAAGTCACTGAACAAGGAGCGCAGCTCTAAGCGACAACAGGCGAAACACCTGAAGCTGAGGCGATGTAATTGAGCAGCTTTCTGGACAGGTGGGGTTAGTAGTTGATACTTTCTCGGTTTCTGGAGGGTTTCTGCGCCACCAGGGGACCATAATTTCTAGGTTTCTGAGCCACCAGAGGGCCAGTGGCGCCCTCTGGTGGCTCGCGGAGCGGTCATCACAACAAGGACCCTCTTTCCGGCGCCACAGGACACACTTCCCCTTTTAGTACACTGTAGTGTTGCATATATTGCTGCCAGACTTTAAGGGTCAGTGTTGCCAGACTGCTGCCAAATTTGGCAGAGAAATTCGCTTCTGTCGTTTAGGCTTCTCAAGATCCTTGTGCAATTCGCTACAACACTCTAAAAATCGAGCAAAAAGGGTGTCTTTTTGTTCCACATGAATAATCATCAGGCTTGCGTGCGCTTCCTTTCTTGAAAACTCGGCGCTGGCCACTTTCCTATCGAGAATGCAATCTAACCCTGATAATGGGCATGTCGATCGTGACCAGAATGTACCGGGCGCGGGGCGATAGCGCAAAGATGGAACGCAATGTATATGACGGTTATTGTTTTGGGACAAAAAGACACCCTTTTCACTCGCTCTTTTTTCAGACTGAAATGGCACTATGCATTTTCAACGTCATCCCTGACTCAAAGTAACTGTTCGTTTATAAAAGCGTACTATTTATCCCGCGCTGCAAATGTGTGACAACCACGCAATCTGGTTTACAGTAATTGTGATAGCGGCTAAGCTAACCCCTGTGATAAGCACTAGCGCATCAGTGGAGATATTCATTTTTCTTGTTATGTTCATCTATTGATTGTAGTCCACGCCTAGCAGCTTTTTGAATGAATAAACATGTTTGTGTTATGACAACTCGACAAGATCCTCATCCAGATGTACAACTAAAATACTTTACTGGTGAAAGTTTATGGTTAGGTCAAATATATGTGCGAGTATCTTTTTTGTACTTCTCTTGTTATCTTTACTGAGAATAAATGAGCAATCCTACATTAAAATATTGCTCAGAGGCTTTTGTGCTCTTGGCTAGCCTGACTGATGTAATAAATGTGCGTACGTTTTCAGCAGGAACACGAAAAAGCAGGCTAAATGGTGGAATGCGTATTTTGCCACTAAAGAACAGAATCGCAAAGCAGGCGGCTGTGTCATCTTTTTGCATGCGTGTTGTTTAGCAGCAAACTATACAATCAATCTTGCCAACTGGGCCAAGATCAAGTTCTCCTCAAACTCAGATGCACTGCACTGCAAGGAAGCAATGTTGATACTATGTGCAAGCATGCTTGACATAAGACTACAACTCAACCTAATACTTCAAGAAGTAATATACCTGCCGAGAAAACCACGCTTGAAAGAGTGCTGACACATATATTTCACAGAATATCTTTTACTCATATAAATGCATCATCATGATGGTCGCTACATCTTCAGCCTATATGCACCCTATTCCCAGAGTAGGGAATTATTGCACGCAAATTCTCCCCTTTTTCCAATGTTGGGCTCAATCACACAAGCTTGTATAATAATAGCCCCTTCTAAATCTTAGTACGCTTTCTCTCGGGGCACTGGGCTCCAGCGGTGCAAGTGGTTGAAAGCATTCTGCACGCGATAAAAGCCACAAACGATCAAGTGCTCAGCCAATACGGTGGGCTTCACTCGTGTGTTGTAATGCTCCCTTTCTTTTTCCGCTCCTTCGAGCTCGCGTGACTAACAAAAATGCACTGTGGAGGCAATGGCGTCAGCTATAGGTCTCACGTGCGCAGCGCGACATTACCCAATGTCACCTAGACTACTGAAGGCCCCCACACTCCTCCGTGACGTCACCATACACAGCCCGTACGCGGTGCGTCTTGACTGCGGTCGCTTTACCTATAAACGCAGCTTTTTCTTTAATTCACGTTGAATAAGTCAACACGATGACTAAGAGGCTAATAGAAGGCTGGGTCATATCTTGGGGCATTCCACCGTTGAGATGCCTTTTGTCTCGACCGCATGTGTACATTCACACATTTAGCTCTAGTGCGTCCTTGTATTTTTTGCTGCATTTATTTGTTATCTGTTTGCGAGGCATGACAGCTGGTGCTTCTCACCGAATGCTACGCACGACACATTTTTATTCTAGTGAACAAGTCTGAAAGCTTTTTTGTTGTTTTGTAGTTGGGTTTACAGGCTGGAATATCTTATGAGTTGTAATAGCTCGTCGCCTTGGTCAATGGAATTTACCAAACATAATTCTTACAGCATGCAGAATTCTGTCATCACTGTTCTTTATATCTGTGCACTATCCACATTTCCAAGCAGTTCGGAGAGAGATACCACCCGTACAATAGTTTCAGAACAAAAAGTAAATTTTATTTCGGGAGTGATTATACATGCACAAACACTGCTGATGTTGTCGGGAGATGTGGAAACTAACGCTGTCCCTGGCTGAAACGATGCCGCGTTGACAAAACTTCGGAAAATAGCCGCAGGCCAATCCAAAGTAATTACCGAAGTACACAGCCTCCAATCTCAGCTAAACACTACTGATAGAACATTAAGGGTTTATGCAAACAGATGACCGACCTAGAAAAACCCTACAGGCCCTTATTCCTATCCGAAACAACGACATCGAAAAGTTGAAGGCAGACACAAGCAGCATGTCGCGCAAGATCGAGGAGTTAGAAGACCACCTATACGACGCGGATAATCGATCACGTTGAAATAACCTCATCTTTTATGGCATCTCCGACCCTACTGGCAGCGAAACATGGAACGATTCCGAAAAAATAATTATCAATTTCTGCCGTAATAATCTAGGAATAACCGTAGGACCTCATGACTTCGAAAGAGCTCATCGCCTCGGTCGTCATTCACTCGGTAAAAATCGTCTAATCATCGTGAAATTCGCATGTTACAAAACAAAGGACTTCATCCCTTGAAATGGCCGGAAATTATGAAATACCAACTTTAGCATTGCAGAGGACTTTTCGCTCTCCGTTCGACACTCGCGAAAACAATTAATAGCATTTGCCAAGGCTAAATCTGCTACGTTCTTCTTGCGGTATAAAACCCTGCACATCAGTCCGAAACGTTATAAATTTGATAAACTTTCTAGCACAGTTAAAGAAATCGCACAGCAATCGTCCTGTCACCTTGTACCTACAAACCGACAACGCCCGTTACTTGCCAAACCACTCTCATTTTTCGTGATATTTACTAACATCTGCAGTTTCCTTTCAAAGCATGAACTCTTATCGAACATTGTTTTGTCATCCGGAAGCAATATACTAGTACTAACTGAAACTCTGCTCAACGATAACGTTTCAGGTGCTGAAATTCTGACTGACTTACCTGAATTCCGCGTGTATTGTAGCGACCAAAAGTGTACTCGAGGGGGTGAAGTTCTGGTCGCAAATCACCAAGGTATATTATGTTCCGTTGTACACGTCACATCCGACATTGAATCATTATGGTTCATTTGTCACGCTCCTCCCCTAACAGTACTTCTTGGCGTTTGTTATAGGCCACCGCATACTAATTGAGGCTTCTGTAGCCACCTAATTAGTAGCCTAAGGCAACTTGTTGGCACTTACCCCAATGCTCGCATTCTTCTCTTTGGTGAATTTAATTACCCGAACATCGAATGGCATAACTTAGGCATTTTCTCATTATTATGTCATGCAGAGGCTAAAACTTCATTGGCGTATGTTTAAATTTTAACCTGAGTCAGTTAGTCTCGGAACCGATCCACGTTACACAAGAAACAGCAATCATCCTAGACCTAATACTAACTAACAGTCCTGAAAACCTTTCATCTATCAGTTATCTCCCAGAAATCAGCGACCATAAAGTCATACATGCCCTATTCTCATTCAGCTCAGCTCCAAAGTACACATCCGCAAAAACAATATGTCTTTACGACCGGGGAAACTACGATGCAATAACTGAAGACCTTAACACCTTTTTTTCTGAGTACAAATCAGTGTTTCCCACTCGCACAATACATGAAAACTGGTCAATATTTAAAAATACATTAAATGTGCTCACTAACATGTCCATCCCGAGGGTTACCTTTTATACTAACCACAATAAGCCATGGTTTTCTGTACGTTTAAAAAGACTGGAAAATAAAAATAAATGGTTGTTCCGTTCGGTCAAACGCTGTGACACCCGGAGTGACTGGGATAAATACTTCGAAGTTGAGAAATTATATCTAGTTGAGATCCGGAACGCCAAGCATACATTTTATCACGATGACTTACCAAAGCTACTAATCAGCAACCCCAGCAAATTTTTGGACACTTTTAAATCCAAAGCAGACTCACGACATCAAACTGACTAACGAGGCGCACGAGCCAGTGACAGACCATGAATGTGGGAAAATATTTAACACCGAATTCGCGTCAGCCTTTACTCAAGAACTTGACGCACCTTCACAGTCCCCATCAATCTTAACATCGATGCATTCATGCCAACTGTCTCGTTTTTCGAAGAAGGCATTGCATCCGTAATCAATAACATGAAGCTTTCATCATCAGCCGGTATGAACTCAATTATTTCTAAGCTACTGAAGAATGGTAAATCGATTTTTGCAGCCTATTTATCTTTGATTCTTTCACAGTCACTCGCCTCGGGAATTATTTCAGAGGACTGGAAAACGGGGAAGGTCGTTCCAGTCTACAAATCAGGTAACAGAGACTTGCCCTTGAAATACCGCCCCATTTCATTAACTAGTGTACCCTGTAAAATCATGGAACACCTCATTTACTCTCAAATCGCAAGTTTCTTGGACTCATGTAATTTTTTCATTGATGACAACACGGATTTCGTAAAAGTGTCTCCTGCGAAACACAATTACCGCTCTTTCTTTACGATTTGCACACTAACCTAGGCCGTAACATGCAGACTGATGTAATTTTTCTAGACTATGCGAAAGCTTTCGATAAAGTTCCTCACCGCCGCCTTTTGCTAAAACTTTCACGCCTGCACCTAGACCCTAAAATTCTTCGTTGGATTGAACAGTTTCTCACTAACCGTTCTCAGTCAGTCTTCGTTATTCGTCACCTATCTAACTTTCTCCCAGTCACATCAGGCATTCCCCAAGGATCTGTTCTTGGTCTCCTTCTATTCCATTAGGAATAGAAGGAATATAGGAATATATTAGGAATATATTAACGACTTGCCCGATCATGTATCCTGCAGAACTCGCATGTTCGTGGACGACTGTGCCATTTATCACACTATCAGTAACCAGCATGATCACATGTATCTCCAAACCAATCTTAACAGCATGCTTAATTGGTGCAACACATGGTCAATGACACTTAATCCTTCTAAATGTAAACTAGTGTCTTTTTCCCGTCTTCACGGCCCATATCGCTTCAAGTATTTCATCGTTAACACTGCAATTGAATCAATACCATCTTATAAATATTTTGGAATAACCTTGTCTTATGATTTATCATGGCATACCAACATCACGAATGTAGTTTCAGCATCTAATGAAGCACTTGGTTTTTTTAAATGCCACCTTCGCCTAGCCCCCATACAAGTAAAATTACTTGCGTACAAATCTTTAATCAGACCGAAATTACAATATGCATTTGCCATATACAGCCCACATTAGGCATATTTATTCAATGCATTAGAAGCGGTACAAAACCATGCTGCCAGATTCATTCACTCATCTTACTCATTCGATATCAGTATTTCATCTTTGAAAGCGAAATCTGGACTGCCCCCACTTTCTTTGCGCCGCCGCACTGCAACTCGCATGCTTTCTCACAAATTATTTCATTCTTCCCTCTATCAGCCACCTTATATAGCAGCCGCAGCACGCATATCTCATTGAACCAGTCATCCATTTCAGGTTGCCCGCCCATCATCGCGCACCACTGCTTTTTCTGCCTCGTTCTTTTTTCGAGCAGCCACTGACTGGAACGGCCTCCCCCGGGACATTGCAACATCGCCTCATCATCTGCCTTTTTCTGGCGCACAGACGCTTCGCGCTTTGCTGATTTCTAGTCGCTTGTCAGACAAGAATGTCTTGAAAGAAGTAGCTCGACGGGGCACATGGTTTGTCAGTCGTGTGCGAGCGAGCGACGTCCGCCTCACCGCTTCTTGCTTGAAATTTTTACGTTCTTGCATGTCTTAGTCTCTGAACATTCTGACGTATTTCGCGCACTTGGGCATTAGCTGCTATTCGGAGAGCTATGGCTTCTACGGGGGAATGTTTCAGAGACAAAAGTGCTTCTTCAAACGAAGTCGATATCCCGCGCGCCAGCTTCACGGACGACATCGGAGCCTGCCGGTGGGTGGATGAATATGCCTGTCGAACGAACACTTCCTAGGTTGTGGACTACGTACAATCAGCCAAACGGTGCCACAGATACAAAGATTAGTAGCATGCATGCTTGACCTAGAACAAAGAAAAAGAAAACGACACTTCAGGCAACTTTCGCGAGCCAATTTCTTTGAAATACTTGTTATATACTAAAAGAACTCAATTTTATTCCAGTAGACGGCTGAAATTCGTTTAGTGGTGGTGTAAAACACTTAAAAATCTAATATCACAGCCATTCAATCAATGCGCCATACTGAATCGAGCGCCTGGGCGCAAAAAACAAAGAGATACCGAACGAAAAAAATTAATCTTGCAGTAATTTTTGTGAGTGCGCTCAGAATAGGTGGTTATTACTTTTGTACTATTCATTTCACACAATTTTACACTCTAGTAAGTTCGTTTTTATTTGGATTGCACATATAGGTGCCAAAAATATTCGGCAGGTTCATTCTATGCGAAGTTCTCAAACTATTTAAGCGACATTATGTCATTCATTCAAAAATAACGGGCGCTACTTGACTGCGTTTGAAACAGTGCACAGCTAGCATGTTTAGGACAAAAAATCATATGAGAAACTGTCGTCAAGTGGTGTTGACGAAAAAAAACCTACGCTACGCAGATCATAACAAAGCCTCGTATACTACAGTAGTAGCACTCGTTCTTGAGCTCCTTGGTGCAATTCGGGAATGAGGAGTCAAGTACGCGTCACAATCACACGATCTTGATACGGACATACATCATAACAAGATGAAGAGTGCTGCACAGTGCCACAATCAGCACCAGCGTGCCACGATCAGCACGCTAGGGCTGATCGTGGCACTGCGCAGCAGAGAAACCTGGGGAGGCACACAGCACGCAGTGATGGACCGGTGTTTCCTGCTACAACGTACCAATCGCTGCTAATGGGCAATGAGAGACAGAAGACCTCAATTGGACACAGAGACAGGCAGTCCGCTCTTAGTTTAAGCGCACGCCATGAAGAATTTTTATTGTTAAAAAAATGCACAGGAGAAATCCCCCACTGGCTCTACCTTGCAGGTCAAGATCTAGTGCCTATATATACGGGATGACCAGTGAACGGTTCTGCAGCGTGAGCAGTCGGTTTTAAACAGGAAAGTCGATAGCAGATGCTATTTGCGACGGCGTTGCGAGGAGAAAGAAGCGCAAAGCGTACAAGTGGGAGGGGTCGCGCATGTGCAATGGGGGTGAAAACGCCTCTGGGAGGGATGCCTACAGCAGAGAGAGGGGGAGTAAGCTTAGCAGAAGCTGCGTGGGCCAGCGTTGCGAGGAGAGGGAGTGGGCACGGATGTGCTGTAAGTGTGATCACGACACACACTGGATTGAGCTCGACGATAAGACTTTTAGCATCTAAAAAAGTTTCGCCGAAAGGCCGAAGGAACGAATGCGACAGCAGCAAGGCTAGCATCTCGTGTAAGAAGGCGCCGGTTTAGGGAAGAACGCCCTCTAGACGGCAGGCGTTGAGATCACAGCAATTTTTAGCAGTCTCCTGATTTCAGTCGACGGCGCGAGCCAGGCCTCACGATCACGCTGTCGTGAGGGTCATTCCATGCGAAAAAATCCAGTGCTTTTCTGACCATCATGAATATTGGGAAACAAAATCCACTTGTGTCTTGAAGTGCAAAACTCGTCCTGCTAGTTCGTTTTTGTTGCCAAAAATATTCCTCCCTGAGTCCCTATTCATGAGAGAGTTCAGTTTTGCGCCGACGGAGCTATGAGGCGTCAAATAAACATTTTTTCTAAGCACATCTTTGGAATGCACTGAATAAAATGTTATTTGCGGCAAGGTAACGAAATGCTGTAACTGTAAAATTAATGACTTACTTATGTATATCAGCTCTTTTAGAGCTTTTGCCAAGAGCAATATTGATTAAAGTTATCGAAATTGGGATTTTTCTCCTAGAACATGGAAAGCTCAAATGACACAAATAAAATATGTGCTAGTGGAATGTTTGAGAGACTACAAATTTCACATAATTTGTGTGCCGAAGTCAGAGGAAATAGTTTGAAAAAATTTTGAATTTCACTTTTTTGGGGAAAATCTGTATTCAGCGTCAAAAAACTTGCCATGGTGGTCGGACTAAAATTATGCACATTATCTGATTCGAAAGCCCCACGCATTCGCTAAAGATACAAGAAGTTACTAGAGGGTATTATTTCTTAACTTAAAGGAATATTTTTCTGAATAGTGCAGGTCTACAAGGTTATCTCCTACGTAACTCAAGGGGCGTGCCGCACTCGCAAGGGCAATCTTAAGGAGAAGCCCACTGACCTGGAATGCAAACAGTAAACTTGGTTCTCTTTATAGAGCAATCGTAATGGCAATGGGGTTATCTGCATTCCATTGCCAACTGAAGTGCATTGCAAGAAATGCGGCCAGTGTGTTGATTTTTATAGGAGCCATGCAGCTTTACAGATTTAAAGCCACAATTTATACTTTCTTTGGGAGTTCTGCAAATGCCAAAGGTGTGTTTTATAAGCTTTAAAAATGTTTAATCATATTCAGTACACAAGTTTTATCGAGCGCTAGTAGTACTAAACTATCTCTTCTAGTAGTAGTAACTATCTCCTCTAGTAGTAAATTATCTCTTCTGACTTCAACACCTAAAGTATATTCAGTTTGTAGTGTGTCAAACATTCCAGCAGCACATATTTTATTTGTGTCATTTGAGCTTTCCCTATTCCAGGAGAGAAATCCTAAATCTGGCAACTTACTTCAACATTGCTCATGGCAAAAGCTCTCAAAGATCTGATATACGGAAGTCATTAATTAGACAGTTAGATCATTACTTTACCTTACCGCAAGTACCAATTTATTCAGTGCATTCCAAAATTGTGTTTTTAAAAAAATGGTTGTTTGATGCCCTCTAGCTCCGTCAGCGCAAAGCTCCAGACTGTCGTGACAAGGAATGAACATTTTTGACAATGAAAATATGTTGATGATGTTTGATGTTTTGTGGCGCAAGGGCCATTTCACGGCCAAAGAGCGCCAGTTCATTTTACTAAAAATATTGACAATGATTGTGATAAGCGGCTGTATAAGGGCCATAAAACTCCTCGCGGTAAGGCGGGTAAAAATATACAAGTAATAAAATCATGACCATGCCGTGAAAGGTGTGTGTTGTGAGAATAGATGACAAGATTTGGTGATTATAAAAAACGATGGTGGATATGAATGGCATTAGCACAAGTGCCTCACTCGTTCATACCCTTGCGTCCAAGGGCCGTGAGGCAAGTGCTTTCTTGTGTAGCCACCGCAGCAAAATCTCTCTGGAGAGGTTGTGCTACGGAAATTCCCGGGTATATAATATGAAAACTATGAATTTCTTTTAAGAACGCTAACAATGATTTATGACTAAAAAGCGGCTCCCTACCGACGAACATTGCAGGGTGTAAAGGTATATGTTGTCGGTAGGGTAACGGAAAATGCTGTTTTCTTAGAGATTCTAAGTGTTTGCACTGAATTAACATGTGAAGGACTGTTAGTGCTTCACCACATCTGTCACACAATGGTGGATTGCCACCGGACAAAAGATATGTGTGTGTCGTGTATGTGTGTCCTATCCTGAGTCTCGTTAGTATTACCTCTGTATGACGCGATTTCGATACGGGCAGCCAATAACCAAGGTGTGGCTTGATAATGTGTAGTTTGTTTTGTGTGTGTGTATCCCACTTGC
The DNA here is from genome assembly GCA_013436015.1 of Rhipicephalus annulatus. Classification (NCBI taxonomy): domain Eukaryota; kingdom Metazoa; phylum Arthropoda; class Arachnida; order Ixodida; family Ixodidae; genus Rhipicephalus; species Rhipicephalus annulatus. The sequence continues at coordinate 161,199 of WOVY01009437.1, forward strand.
TCTGCCAGTAGTCCCTGAGGTTTCGTTTGAGAGACGGCTTAAGATCAAGGGCCGGGATTGATATGGGTGTAGCAGTAGTGCTTTTGTGGACGGATGCAACGAGCTGATCCGCCCTCACGTTGCCTTGAATCTCACGGTGCCCTGGCACCCAGCACACTACAACATTTTGTTTGAGTGTGTAGAGTGTGCATAAAATGGAGTAAAGTGAGGCAATGAGTGGGTTTTTTTTGTTTTTTAAGAGTGTGCAGAGCCATTATCACACTGAGGGAGTCCGTATAAATTACTGCTTTTTGTATTTGTAATTTTTTTATGTGTTTAGCCGCCACAAGTATCGCATAAGCTTCCGCTGTGAAGATACTTGTGCCTGGATGTAGAAGGCCAGCATCTGAAAAGGATGGGCCGACAGCAGCGTAGGACACAGAGGAGTTAGACTTGGAGGCATCTTTAAAGAACTCAGGACGTGTGTATTTGTGTTGAAGTTCCAGGAAGTGTGTTCGCATATGGGCAATAGGTGCATGTTTTCTAACTTCTAGAAAAGACACATCGCAGTCTATAGTCTGCCATTGCCACGGTGGCGGGTATGTTACAGGAGCCATTAAACTGTGTTCAAGTGAGACTCCAGTTTCCTCAACTAGACTCTTCAGGCGAACTGAAAAGGGCTGCCTCATTGAAGGCCTGTTTTGAAACAGGTTTGAGCTCGACAAATCATTAATAGTAGAGTATGAGGGGTGCTTCTCGTCTGCTTTCACCTTAAGTAAATAAACAAAGGACATGTAAGCTCTCTGCAGATGAAGCGACCACTCATTTGACTCAACATAAAGGCTTTCTACGGGGCTGGTGCGAAAAGCACCCGTAGAAAGGCGGATGCCCAAATGGTGCACGGGGTCTAGCATCTTCAAAGCACTTTGAGTCGCAGACTAATAAACAACGGCTCCATAATCTAAGCGGGTGCGAATGAGGCTTCTATACAGGTTCAAGAGACATTTCCTGTCACTACCCCACGTAGTACGTGACAACACTTTTAAAACATTCATGGCTTTTAAACATTTTGTTTTTAGGTACTTGATGTGCGGTACAAAGGTCAACTTGTTGTCCAAGATTAATCCTAAGAATTTATGCTCCGCATTAACACACATACGTTGACCGTTAATTCAATGTCGGGTACTGAGTGCATGCCTCTCTTTCGGGAGAACAAGACACACGTGCTCTTTTGTGGGTTCAGTTGGAATCCGTTTCCCTCTGCCCATTTGGAGACCTTGTTTAAACCTAACTGAACCTGCCGCTCAGACTTTACCAGATTGCAAGATCTAAAGCCAAGTTGAACGTCATCGACATATGTACAATAAAAAATATTGCGAGGGATGGACAAGCGCAAGGAATTCATTTTGATGAGAAAAAGTGTGCAGCTAAGTACACCACCTTGTGGCACGCCTGTTTCCTGGACAAATGTTTGGGAAAGAACCATGCCCACTCGGACACGGAATGTCCAGTTTGACAGGTAACTTTCGATTATGTGAAACATTCTTCCGCGCACGCCAAGGTGGGACAGGTCCCTTAGAATTCCGAAACGCCACGTTGTATCATAAGCCTTTTCGATATCGAGTAATATCGAGAGAAAATATTGTTTATGGACGAAGGCGTCCCTGATCTGTGCCTCGATGCGAACAAGGTGGTCTGCGGTGGATCTACTTTCTCGAAACCCGCACTGAAATGGGTCGAGCAACTTGTTTGTTTCAAGGAAATGTACAAGCCTGCAGTTTATCATTTTTTCGAAGATTTTGCACAAGCAGCTTGTAAGTGCAATAGGCCTATAACTCGAAGGTAAAGAAGGGTCCTTGCCCTCTTTCAAAATGGGAATAATAATAGCCTCGTTCCAGGAGTTAGGGATAGTGCCAGAAAACCAGATAGCATTGTACAAACAAAGTAAGGTTTTTCTTGTTTCGATTGGTAGGTTTTTTAACATTTCATACACCACACGGTCAGAACCTGGGGAAGGAGTACTGCAGGATTTTAGAGACGTTCGCAGCTCAGCTAGACTGAAAGCTTGGTTATATGCTTCGTATCTAGTGCATTTGTGTTCGAGTTTCTGCTTTTCTATTCTTGTTCTGTATTTTTGGAAAGTGTCAGTATATAGTGGGATGAGCTGGATACTTCTTCGAAGTGTGCACCAAGGAAGCTTGCCTGATCTTCCAAGGTATCACCTTGAGTGTTTACGAGTGGAAGTGTGTGTACTTGTTTTCCTGCTATCCTACCGACCATGTTCCAGACTTTATCCTCCTATGTGTATGAATTTATCCCTGACAAAAACTTCTGCCAGCTTTCTCTTCTGGCCTGCCGACGCGTTCTCCTGCCTTGAGACTTTATTTTCTTGAAGGTGTCAAGATTTTCGGCTGTTGGTGAGTTTCGAAGCAGCCTCCAAGCTCTGTTTTGCTGTTTGCGCGCGTTTCGGCATTCAGAGTTCCACCATGGCACACGCCGTTTTCCAGGGTGTCCATTTGTTTGTGGGATTCCAGGGTCTCCGTTTTCCAGGGTGTCCATTTGTTGTGGTATAAAAGTGTTCCCAGTCGGCTCTGTTTATGAGCCACTTTGGAACACGTGGTGGACACTGAGTTAGTGTATTTGTGCTCAAAACTATGGGGAAGTGGTCACTTCCGTACAGATTACTGACGACTTTCCACTGGAGTAGAGGCACAAGAGATGAAGATATTATGCTTAGATCTATGGAAAAGTAGGTGTTATTGGCGAGATTTTATTAGGTTGGTTCTTTTCGATTTAGGAGACACGCGCTCGAGGAGAAAAGGAACTGTTCGATCAGTCGACCACACGCGTCATACCGAGAGTCACCCTATAGCCTGCTATGCGCATTAAAGTCGCCAAGGAGAACATAAGGCTCCGGAAGTTCATCAAATAGAGAGTGTAAATCACGTTTTTGCACCTGATAGCTAGGAGGAATGTAAATAGTGCAGATTGTGATCAGTTTATCAAAAATAACTGCTCAAACAGCCACTGCCTCAAGGGATGTTTGGAGTTGTAAGTGTGTGCATGCAATTCCTTGATTCACTATGATGGCAACACCTCCGGATGATGTCATGGCATCAACACGGTCCTTTCGGAAAATAACGTATTTACGAAGAAAATTTGTGTGTTTTGAATTAAGGTGTGTTTCTTGTACACACAGCACTTTTGGTGAGTGTTCGTGTAAGAGTTCTTGGATGTCATCAAGGTTTCTGAAAAGGCCCCTGACATTCCGTTGTATAATTTGAGTGTTCATGGTGAATGTAAAATAGTGGTGTGTGTATGAAAAGCGAGTGGCTATTTAGACAGGGAGTTTGAGTTCACTTAACAGGGCCGTCACCAGGCCCTGTTATCTGCATTTTTGTTTTCTTGGCGCGCTCCAAGGAGCCACGCCGCTCTTTCGGCATCAAGGGTACCGACGTATCCATTGCCTCCTCAGGCACTGGATGCCCGCACGTGCGGGCTGTTAGTTCGAGTTTCGGGCCTCGCTTGGCGAGGTGAGGCCGTGAGACCCGAGGACTCTGGAGTCTCCGGTCTCTGTTTGGCAGTAGGCGGTGTAGCCTGGGCAACAGCCGCCTTGGGGACAGGTGCCACAACCACCGGCTCGGTATGCGCGGGCCGAAGGAGTGGTGAGGGCTGGTGCGGAGGTGCCCCCTGACGCGCCGCATCAGCGTATGTAGGTCCATAGAATGTAGCGACTCTTCGCCGTGCTTCTTTAAATGTAATGTTCTCCTTCACCTTCAACGTAATTATTTCTTTTTCTTTTTCCAGTATGTGCACGAGCGTGAATATGCGGCATGTTTTCCTTCGCAGTTTACACAGTGTGGCGGTTGTTTGCAGTTCTCAGACACGTGGCCTAGGACTCCACATTGTGCACAAGTCTGGCGACCACGACAGGTTTTAGAGCCATGGCCATACCTCTGGCACTGAAAGCAACGACTGAGGTTTCGTATGTACGGCCTGATAGATGTCTTCGTGTACCCTGTTTGAATAGATTCAGGTAGTTTACTGGATGCAAACGTCAGTATTAGGTGTTTTGTCAGTGTTTCCTTATTATCTCTTCTGATGATGATTCTCTGTACATTAGGGACATTTTGGCTCTTCCATTCCTCCAAAAGTTCAGTCTCAGTCAATTCAAGTAAGTCCATGTCAGATACCACTCCGTGAGTTGTGTTCATTGATCTATGTGGTGTTATGGTTATTGGTATGCCACCGAAATCTGAAAGACGGTCTAGCTTTTCAAATTGTTCTTTGTCACGGATTTCGAGGAGAAGGTCTTCACTAGTCATTTTGGTTACCTTGTATCCTGTGCCAAGAGTTTCGGTAAGACATCTAGAAACCAGGAAAGAAGAGACGGTTCTGGCTTGCTTTTCAATTTTTTCACAGTGGATAACATGATAGTGAGGTTATGTTTCTTTGGGATGGTTCAAAAAATTTATATCATTGGTGCGTACCCGCTTTAAGCCGGTATGATCAGACAGTAAAGGGAATGCTCTGTGCATGCTTGTCTTATTTTTGTTCAGCAGCGTTGGCGGCCACCCACCACGGAGCCCAACGAGGGGACGCTACAAGTTTGCGGATGCTGAAACCTGCAGACGCCAGCCGTACAACGCCACTATAACCCAATGCGCCCAGACCAAGGTAGGCTATTTGCAGAGGGTTAACCCTAGCCGCCAGGAAGTTTGGAAGTAAACGGAAGAGAGTAGAAGACAGGACAGATAAACAGTAAGAGATAAACACGAAGATGTAGGGAGAGAGAGATAGGAAAAGGCGACTGCCGATTTCCCCTGGGTGGGTCAGCCCAGGGGTGTCGTCTACGTGAAGCGGGGGCCAAAGGGGTGTGTTGCCTCTGCCGCGAGGCCTTAACGGTCCAATCACCCAGCGTCGGCTCAACCCCCAGGATCCCCTTTTTCCCGGACACGGCAAAGCCACGCACGGCTAGGCGTGGGAGGGAGTCAAAACTCCCCCGTTAGCTCGGGTCCGTGGTGCCGCTACACACCAAACGCCTACTTGCGCAGGCGCCCCTGCGGGGTTGACAATGAAAATAAACGAGCAGGTTGAGTTTCGCACTTCAAGAAACATGTATAAATTTTTAGCCATACTCGTGATGGTCGGAAAAACGCTGAATGATTTGGCAGGGAATGCCCGATGAGCAAATTTTGCATCAGGCGTTCAAAGGACACAGAGTGGCCCTCCCCGACTCTCTTCACGAGACAAACTACGGCCGGAGCATCTTCTTTGTGCTTGTAAGACTGTGGGCCTTGCATGAAGGTCGATTGTATGGCATGCGCATTTCGAATGAAGGATATGGCAGGCTCATTTATTGTCTGCTTCAGTCGCATTCATCCCCAGCGCTGAGTGTTTTACTAATGTGCATGAAAATCGATAGGCAGACGACGTTACTGACTTGGGACTTTTTAGGCGATGGTCACAGCGAAAACCAGCGGACAGTGTTCATATAAATGCTGTCAGAGTAACTATGTCATGAATTCGAGGCGATGTGTGTTTTCGCTTCATGTTGAGAAACTATTTCCACCTTGTGGTGCCCTACTTACGAAAGAAACGTATACCTCAGTCAAAGCTTAATAACTACTTGTTCTTATTTCACCCATTTTATCATTGCATTTTTCATTCGAAGAAATAAATTAACTTTAAGTTGATTTTCTACTGCAATCTCTCGGTTAGATCAAGTGGCAGCTTCTCCACCTGATGAAAAAATATATAAACACCGGTTACGTGCTTCAGTGCACAATCCCTGATTAGGAATTTTTATGTCAAGCTTCTAAGTTATCTTTCCTGTTGTTTTTTAAGCTTCACCACTTGACATGCAGGCGCTTTCACATTATGCCCGATGAAGCACTTGCACAGTAGGCAGGCACTTTCCTCTTACATATATTACTTGGGTGATGGAAATTGCCATGACTGGGACTGTCAGTCTTCTTTCAGCCTGTTATCACATGATGTTAACAAACAACCACCAGATAAACAGAATTCAGTGACACATAGTTTTCACGGCATAGTCTCTCTAAACCCAACTGCTTTCTTGGTTTTTCCACAGTATTATTCGTAAGCAGCTTATATTCCGTTGGAAAAGACACTAGGTGTTCCATAGCATTATAAAATGAATGTCCCATGCGGTGAAGATTTCATATATATGCATGCAAAGGCTGCCGACAAGGATGACTCCAAAAAATTATTTTGTTCCTGCAAACAACAAATGAAATAATAAAGTAGTGAAACAACCAAAAAAGTAATTTCTTTCAATTGTAAATCCGACTTAGATTGAGATACAAAATTGGAGTAATTTCATGATCTTAAAGTGCCAACAATACAGCAGTGCACTCTGAGAGAATTTTCGGAAGCTTATGTTGCAAAAAATTTTGCCGAAAATTGTTAGAACTTCCAAGATGTTAAAATGGACACTCAATTGATGAATGTAGGCGAAACCAAATAAACTACTAGTGAGCTCATTTCTTCGTCGAACAAAACCTATGAAACCAATAGATAACAAGACTATAAGAAAGGTATGGGGAACATTAGTTGTCGCTTTCAACTGCAGGACAATACCTATAACATAAAAGTGGATGAAAAATCAACTGCCACTTAGTAGGTAGACCACATTTCACCCTGTCACGAGAAACTATGTGCTGATGGTATATGTTAAGACGAACACCCAGAAAACATTCCCCGAAATTCAGAAGGCTTCCACACAACTACCACCTTTTCAATGCAGTAAATAAGCACAAAATTGAAATATACACGGCCAGATTCACATTGTATACAACCAACTATGTAGAGCAATCTTCAGCCTTGTGTAGCCTTTCAGCTTGTGAGGACACACGTCCCACGTTACCAGTCATTTCGGCATGTCTATGCACTGTCGTCCTTTATGAAAAAGAAAGCGTGAGCACTTGACCTGCGCTCAGCGGCGACTGGCTCCAGTACCATCAACCTACAGCTGAAGAAAGCGTGCCCGCTTCTGGTTTCATCAGCGCCTATCCAAAGATCATAATTCATTTTTTTTATGCAAATAGATGCTTTCAAAAGGGTATGTGCTTTGTTTAGCGGTTGTTTTGGTTGTACCAATTCAGATAGTTTTGTAGAAGATTATGCACGCCCACATGCACACTTGTCAATGCACTTCAATATTCACATCATTCATCCACTTCCTTTTTTCTGCATCTTGTTTTTTTAAACATGTGAAATTATTACTTAATTTCTGAGCACATATTTCTATCTGTTCCTGTGCAGTGTTTTATTATTATTGTTTAGCTGTAAGCTTTTTTTTCTTTTTTTGGAGATGTTTCCTTTTAAATAATGGTAAGAGTTCCGACACAAAAACTGGACGTGTCATTTCTTCTGTTGCAATGAATGGCTAATGACCCAGTTATCTTGACTGCAAACCTATTCTAATGGAGCACACAATAGTTAATTTGTTTAAAGACATTTTCATAATGCACTGCTCGGGCATATGAACGTCGCCTCACAAGGTACCACAGTGCTGCAGACTTGTGAGACTGCATATTTTTTTGCTTGTTTGAGAAAAGAAGTGCAAGTGCTCGTTTAAATGTACATGTAATGTGTGTCTGTTGCAATAAATTGTCCTCTGTGCCATGCTTCCTATCCTACATCCTCCTAAGAATATACGAATTGAAATGTGATGCACCTAATATTACAACTACACTGACTTTCATTTTTCTTTGGGCCAGGTGAATGAGCTGGTCAGCTACTCTACATTATTCTTGTTAGTTTTCTGTTTTTGGTATTCAAGTTACAATAAGCAGCGAAATAATTTTTCGCATACTATTGAAGTATGATTTCACAACAACAGTCTTACCACGACACGACGCTTGGCAAGTGCGAAACCGGGCAAAGAAAATGTCGCACCGAACACCGTGACATCATTAATTTTGATGGCGTTTGCTGGGTTCTACGTAGCTTATAATCAATAAAATTGAAGGACATTGTCATCTGTGCGTGTCGTAGACCTATCATAAAGTTTCAGAAAATATCACAGAGCCAATCGCAAAATCATGAAAGATACATTTAAAAACTTCTCACGTCATGCATGGACATTTCTGCACAACCTTCAGTAGTAAAACTTCAACCTTAATTTTCTCCACTAATAATGAACTTGGGATCGTGAAACATGTGGCATTGGCATTACAGTTTTCAGGGTGCAGTTAGTCAATCTAAACAAGGTCACTGTTTCTCTTCAGTATCCTTGTAATGCTTTTGTGAAATACACACAAGAAGCTTGTGAATCAAGTGCCAAGCTGCACAGCAAACTGGTGTTGGGAGTACGGAGTTTGTACATTGTGATTTCACCACCTCCCATTGATGCAGTGAAGGGAACCAAACTGCCCGAGACTACAGCAGCAGATGCCTATATATCCCTCCAGAGTTTCCTTCCACAGTTTCAACCACATTGGTTCAAGAGTGGTAAAACATAACACTTATTTCTCTTGTTTTTTACAACTCTATCATAAACAGAGACTCACACGTGCATTTTTCTTGGTTTAAATGTTGTTTTTTGATCATTCAGTGGATAAGTTGTCTTGAGTTAACACTGATGTTATTGAAAATAGAATCGTTTTGAAGAAGTGATCAAATAGCTCTGCTGCCAGCCTCCTTTCTGACATGCATTCACGACAATCACATTCATTGGCAATCGTAAGAAGTTTCACCCTAGAAGTAAATTTACCATGCATCAACATTTCAGCAAAACTAACTTCCTGGTTATGACGGCATTTGTAGAAACATTTTTTCTAGTGAGGTATAAAAAACGACAAATGCTCCGCCCATACCATAAACATATAGCAGGCAATGCCAATCAGAGAAGAAAAATGAACAGGGCAGAGCCATGTTAAATTCTGAGAAAGAAGAATGTGCAGGACAAGAGTCCACCCCCAGTCGAACCGGACAAAAAAAATCTTGGTTTGGTTTACAATGTTGTTCTTGCTGCGAACATGTTTTGGCAAATTTATTCTTCAGTGGTGAATTCTTGTGATGCACATCTTAATGGGGCTGTCTTGGAGTTCTTGCTTTTACAGATAAATCAAAGGTTACGCTCTACATAATGCCACCTAATGGCCAACTATAATGCATAGAATGCACAAGCCATTATTTACGAAATGGCAAAGAAGAAATATTCGTAATACAGGCAAAGCGTTTGAGAAGCGTGTGTAGCGACAACGATCACAATGCTCACCAATTAAGCAAGCTAAAGGAGACATTGGCGAAATAACCTGCACAACATTCTGAACAAAATCCAAAATAAAGCTTGAAAATTAGGAAATTATCACTAGCTGAACATGTCCCATAGCACAGCCTAACCAACCGCAAGCATTTGCAATCAAATACTGAAACGCACTTTCAAATCTAAATATTATCCTTTGCAAGAATTACCCAACATTAACAAGCAACGAGCCGCTTCGGAAAACGTTCTCCTAGATGTTAGAGAATGCAAAATAAACCCACATTTTTTGTACACATAATACCTAGTTGTCATCCATGATTTAAGACCTGCAAACACCTTCAAGATTTTGTTAGAATTAAAAGCACTAGAAGGAATTTATGTATAGTATAAAATCTATATTTAGATTCACTAGTTTAAACATTATTAACATGAATAAATATACACATTGTCACAAACAGGACAACATGTTAAAATGGTGGAGTAGCACAACTTCAACAGGGACACGGAGTACACGTAAACACGACACGGTTTTCTTGTTCTCTGTGTCCCCGTCGATGTTGCGCTACTACAACACATGTTCAAATAATATCTCACCAACTAGCCCAGCTCTCAACCCTGCTGAACAAACAGGACAACCTGTTAACGTTTCATTAAATAGGCATCAAGAAAGCATGGCAAATAACTGGAAGCAATTGCGCAGCAATTTATAGTGGCAGGACATATCTTCAACGATCTTAAAAACCCTAAAGACAGTAACCACCTTTTCGAAAAAAAATTACCACACCTTATTAAAAAGTTTAATACATTCCAGCCAATAAGTATAAGTGTTTCAAAGGAGACACTTGAACCAATTTGACATGGCACAGACACGACGAAAACCCATAAAGATAAGCCGTTTTCAAGGGATTTCTTAGGCTAATTATCCCCACTGTCAGGTGGTTCTTCCTTTAGGCAAATATAATTCAGCGAAATGTTTTCTCCTTTTCTACCCATCCATGCAAAATCCTTGCTCCCTCGTCCCCCTCATTTTTTTGTTTCATGGGATTTTGATTGATTGCCCCTTTTACCCTGGCGCCACCCATCACGGGGGATCGGCTTTTGACTCACCCAGTTCAGCATGCCGACTCCTCGTTTCCATCTCCTCGTTTTCGTATGTGGCCGTCCTAGCTTTGTTTAAGTTGTAGGAGAGGGTATAAAGAATATACAAAATGCACTACGATAGGTAATGGATAAATTGTGGCCTTGTTGGTACAACATATGTGAAGTGTTTTGTGGTCATTTGGTGATTGTTAACACCTGTGTATGTGGCTTTACTTCATCTTGATAAATCTGCCTTACACAATTCAGATAGGTCGGCAGTTGTAGCCTTGAAGAAGTCTGCATGTTGAGACGATGGCACTAGCGACCACCCATGTTCACAAATGCTTCGTCTCTTTAAGCTTGTCTTCTTGTCAACTTCTGTGTTTTTTTTTCATAACATGACACTTCTGATTAAAAAATAAACACATTGGTACTGGCTTGTATATTCCGTGTTCATAATAGCTCATTTTTGTCTGTATTTTGGTAGATTTTCAATGCACCCATTGTCTTGGTTTCTTTTGAGCAATCATTTGACTGAGTTAGTGAACCAACGATTGCTCTTCATCGTTTATACACTGCCATCTTTTGTTTATTTCCTGCCACTTTGCGTGTACAGGCTAGTCAGTACTATACTAAGACCTAAATTATGAAAAAAACAAAAAGAATGATGTTTTTTACTGTAGCACAGAAATAAGCATACTTAGTAATTGCGTCTTTTTACTTTATTACCAGTTAGTCAAGTGCCGGAGGCATGACTGCTAGCTAACCAATGGAGAGTTCATTCCTGGGCAAAAGTGAAAAGCATTTTCCCCTTTGCCGACGTTTATCTGCAGTTTGTTTTTGGTGGTTTATTATTTTAAATAGCATAAAAATTTGAGAAGTGGGTTGAATGCGACGTATCACCCTAATTTGTCATGTGGCAAGAGCAGCTGACTCGTCTGTCACTCAATGTCAGTGCAGCTGATTTTACCTGGTTGAAATGCTCTCGCTGCAGATCGAGCACAGCAGAAGAGCGACACGCGATACTAAAACCAGCAACGTGTTTAAATTACACACACAATGAATGTACGTCATGAATACACGTATCGCAACAAGAGAAATACGCAACACGTACGGCGGAAGTACGGTAAACAATGGAAGTCTTACTTTTATTGTCAATATTAGTATTAGCGTTTACAAAAATCTCATTAGGCTGCTGTACAAACCGAGCAACTTGTGAAGCGAGAACGTTTTCGAATTGTGGTACATTAAAACAGAGAGGTATCACCATCACTACCCCGAAATAATGGTGCAAAAGTGCATTCACGTGGAGATTATTTAGAGGTTGACAGCTTACCCGTCGTTGACACGAGGTGCACTATCAAGCTGCGAACATTTGCCTTCACTTTCGTCACTGAAGAGTAGATTATGCGAGGAAGACTGCTTGCGGCAAATAAACACATAGCTTGAACTTCACGTTGGTGGGTGGCTAGAATGAGGATGTGTGAAAAGCGGCCACCGAAACCGGTCCCCAAAGTGCGCCGATGCCTTTTGGAGCGCTGCGCGCACCGGCGCTGCACGCACCTTCGAAAAAAACGGGAAGGGCGGACCGAGCTCGAGCAGCGGGTGAAGGATCTAATGGCGCCTCTCCCCGGCCCCGAGTGGTGTGAGACGGAAGGCGTGGGTAGCGGAAAAGGCGACAGGCGGGAAGGAACAGGCGAAAGGGGATGTCAGTGGGCCGCAGTGTCTGGCCACAGAACGGAAGCACAGAGAACATACAGCTCGGCAGCGCGGCAGTCTTCGAGCAGGGCAGAAACACAGGCCAACGGCAGAGAGAGAAACAGGTGAAGCAAACAGGGGCGCCATCACAAACAGGAAGCCAGAAATTGGATCGTAGAAGGGTTTTGGTGGTGGGGGACTTTGACGTGGCCAGGGTTAGGGATGGAGTCTTCAAAACAGTGAAGGAAGATGGGAGAGTCAGGGTGGAGGCCCAGTCAGGGAAGAGCATGGTGGATGCACTGACCAAAGCTGATGAGGTTGTAGAGAACAGCATGGAGGGCGAAAATCTTGTCATTATTCATGGTGGGCTCACTGATGTCTTGAAGGGCAAGGATCAGAACCTTCAGAGACAGTTAGAGGATGGCATGCATATGCTCCTAGAAGCCTCTGGGAGTGTGCATGTGACCATATGCACAGTCTCAGAGGTCTGGGGGCAGTCTCGTAGGATTGAAAGGAGGGCAGTGGAATCCAACAGTGTGATAAAGGGTATGAGCCGGCAACTCGGATACAGCGTAATGGAAGTGAACCAAGACGTGTACGAGCCCGGCGCTCGCCCCTTTGCACAGAATGGCATTCTCTACAGTGGTGCGACGGGCAGGAAGGTCGGTAATAGATTGGGTCGTCAAGCCACAGCTTTTTAGGGGGACCCAGAGCCTCTAGGCCAACAGTGTAGCCAGAGACGGTTCTAAAGGGGCACAAATATTCAAGCCACACGAAGTCCGTGGAAGCAGAAATCGACGTAAGCACAAGGGCCGAGCTAATTCAGACGTAGGCTATATTAACATGCAGGGTGGCAGGATTATGTTAAAGTGGGGTTAAAGAGGGAAAAGATAGAAGAGCAGTTGAAGCAGGAGGAGCTGATGGTATATGGGGTTGTGGAGATACATCTTCGGGACATGGAGCAACCACCGTGCAATCTGGACTACGTATGAGAATATTGCCCTAGGACAGAAGGAAGCAAAAAGGGGGGTGTAATTGGGGTATTACTACATAAGAGCATGGGTTGTCAAAGAGTCAAGCAGGGATCCATGGAACAATAATGTTTAGGAGCGAGAAAAGCTGGGCAGATGACACTCCATGGTTTTGTGTACTTGCGGACGGAAGGAAAGGCCATAGAGGAAAACCAGGCAATGGTGCAGTGTATATCGAAGGACAATAAGAAATTAGGAGAAGAGTGCGAGATCAATATACTAGGAGATATGAATGCGCACATGAAACATATAGATTGGTATACTGACTCAACAGTCAAAATGGTCATGGATATGTGTGAAAGGCATATTTGATCATTTGCAACAGTAGTGAGAAGTGTGAAGGGCAAATAACATGGGAGGTGGGAAGACTGCAGTCAACGATAGATTACGCACCGATGTAATGTAGGCTGTATGATAAGCTAACGGGAATGCACATAGATCAAGGTGGCTCCAGAAATCGGGGCTGTGATCGCAATTGTATCAAGCTCAGTTTTGGGAGGGCAGCGAAAGGGGGAAGTACAGAAGATGAGTAACTACAGGAAAGTTCCATTCAGAAAAGCAAATATTAATCGCTACTACACGAATTGAGAAAGTAATCACTTAGGATAATAAAACAGTGTGGACATACACAAATCTAGTTAGACTGTTTGGGCTAAAGCTTGCTAAGGCACGTGACAAGTCAACCCGGAAAAGAAGACACAAGCCAAGAAGTTGGTGGAATAAGGAAGTTAAGAGAGTCATAGCAAAACGTCAGAAGGCCTCCAGGGAACACAGGCATGCTAAGCAGCTGGTTGAACCGATAGATGATGCTGAAAGAAAATGGGACATCTTTCTAAGCTCTAGAAGGGAAGTATCCCTCCTGATCAATGAAAAGATCAGAAGAAAGGGTGCTGATTGGCTGGCAGAAGTTCACAAAAGGACAGAAAGGCACCTGCGAAACTTTGGAACCATCTAAACTCCCTAAGAAATGAAACAAGCCCAGGGTAGTGGTTTATAACTACAGCTCAAGATCCTGGGCTAGAAGGGGACGAAGCTATTGAATATATAAGAACAAGGGTGACAGAAAAATTTCAACAAAGAAGTGCCTTATATCTATAAAAGTAAGAAGGTAGTTATAAAGTGGAGAAAACAGATATCCAAGCCCACAGAGGTGAAACGGGGGCTTAGGCAGGGGTGTCCTCTGTCAGCCTTGTTATTCATGACGTACTTACAAGGATGAGAGGCCAAATTAGAGGGAAGTGGACTTGGCTTCAACCTATTTTTCGTCAAACAAGGAAAACTCATTGATCAGGCACTGCATTAATGTACGCAGATGATATAGTTCTAATGGCCGACAACAAGGAAGATTTGCAGAGATTAATGGACATCTGCGGTAATGATGGAGATAGGCTAAATTTCAGATTCAGTAAGAAAAAATCAGCAGTAATGGGGTTTAATGAAAATGAATGTTGTGCGCTTAGGATACAGGAAAACACGCTAGAGATAACAGATAAATACAAATATCTGGGCGTACGGATAAGCAATGGGACCGAGTACCCAAGGGAACACGAAATATACGTGACGACTGAAGGTAACAGGAATGCAGCAGTGATGAAATATAGGGCACTATGGATTTACAATGGTTATGATGTTGTGAGAAAAATATGGAAAGGGGTCATGATTCCTGGTCTGACGTTCGGAAATGCGGTCTTGTGCATAGATGAGAAGTTCAAACAAGATTAGAAATTAAGCAACGTGGAATAGGTAGGCTTGCTCTAGGAGCTCACGGGAATACATCGAATCAGGGAGTTCAAGGTGATATGGGATGGACATCATTTGAGGGCAGGGAAGCTAGCTGCAAGATAAAATTTGAGAAGCCATTGAGAAAAATGCGGGAGGAGCATTGGGCTAGGTAGGTTTTCAGCTACTTGTACGTGAAGAATGTCAATAAAAAATGAGGACGCAAACCAGGAAATTGGCTGGTATATACTTAGAAAGCAGCAGGTGGCCAAACCAAAAAGAACTATCGGTTAGGAAGAAAGTGAAGGAAACAGAGACTGACTTGTGGAGAATCGGCATGATTAAGAAGTCCGCACTAGAAATCTATCGAACTTCTGAACAGGAAATTGCCAAGAAAAGGATCTATGATAATACTCGGGGTAGTTCTCTACTGTTTGATGCCAGGACGGGAGTATTGCGAACCAAGACATATCGGGCCAAATACGAAGGGGTAGACACGGTATTCAGCGCATGTGGAGAGGAGGAGGAAACTGCCGAACACCTCATAGTGATCTGTAAAAGGCTTCACCTTATAGTTCAGGATGATTGCGCAAAGTTTTTCAAAGCACTGGGGTTTAGGGACAGAGAGAGCAAAAGAGACTTTAAGGGGGTAGAATTAACTGGAAGAAGGTTATTTGATTGGTGGCTAAAGTCAAGGCACGAGTGAAAATTGAACCCTTCACTGCAGAGTACCAGTTCTTAACTTCACAACATGAAGGAAAAAAGATAAATCTAGTGGTTAGTTCACTAAGTATTACGGCTAAGTGGCGTGGGCTGGCACCCGATCTAAAGGGTACAGCCACATCCATCCATCCATCCATCCATCCATCCATCCATCCATCCATCCATCCATCCATCCATCCATCCATCCATCCATCCATCCATCCATCCATCCATCCGGGTAACCTTGGGGAGACAAACGAGATGGCACGCGCCGCTCTGCACAAAAATTGCTCCCACGCTGTGTGGTAGGGACCCGTTTCCGATAAAATTGCTTTCATCAGCCACTGTAGGGCAGTACATGGCCCCCAAGCCCTTTAAAGTCTCATCTCTGAAAACCATTTTCGAAAAGGCCTACGAGCAAGACTCGATGCCCCCTTTTGTGGACCTAAAGGCCATATTCGGCAATATTTCGACCATGTCAAGGTAATTTTGTTTCTATGTTTCTGAGGCACTCTTGTCCCGAGATAGCTGAAATGCTCAGGAAATTCTGAAATAATTTTAATAAGCAAAAAGGCATGAAACTAAAACCCTACCAGGTACCCTTTCTGCGTATGGCGTACTATTTAGTAAGAACCGGAGGCGTATACTGCTCCCGCCAGTGCATATAGTATGAAAACTGTGAAATCGAGACCAGAGAAGCACCGGCCAAACACCTCTCAAGAAGGACGAAAGCTTTCCTGTGCAATACCTGTGCCAAACACACCCCGGGCGCCTTGTGGCAAGCACAATAAACGATGTAGCATCCAAAGTAGCGTTGGCGTTAGCTGCGTCACTTCCGCGTACATGCCAAATATGACGTCACACAGACAGTGTTGCCAAAAATTCTGGCAAGCGAAGTGAGCTTTGCGAGGAAATATTTGAAATTTATTTGCAAACAATCAGCGCATCTCTCAAGCCTATAAATTGGTAAAATGACGAAAATGTGGAAAAGAACTTACCCAGTGAATTTTATTGAGATCCGGTGACCTCAAAAAATCGCCGTAGTTGGCTTGTAATGATATTGCGGTTATTCTTGGCGGAGCTTCCGGTGCACCGAGAAGTGTTAATCACTGTAAGGCTTCATAATAATTGGAACATACTAGATTCATTCAACTACGCGTGGAAATTTCGGTATCAGAGCCTCGCACTGTTCCAAACGCATAATCTTGCGCAAGCCACAACTTGAATACTCACTTAGCGTTCATTATCGGCCACCGAATGTAACAGTTTTAGTGGCGTACAGTTACTCATTCTCAGACTTGAATGCACGTTTAAGAACCCCAGGTGGTCGAAGTTTCCGGAGCTCTCCACTGCGGCGTCTCTTATAATCATATGGTCCTTTTGTGACGTTAAACACCACATATCAATCAATCAATTAATCACAATTACACACAAATAGCGCAATAACTGTGTTTCCAGCAGCATACATGCAAACAGTTTTTACAAAAACAGTTTATTTTCATGCATGTCAGGTGTTCATGCACTACAACACTCATATAGCTTTACCATTTGCTCTTTCTTTTAATGTTATGGTTGTTCACGCCTTTTAAAAAAGGAGTGGTACCGAGTGAGTCCATAACAATGCACTAAGGGAATTCGACCAATCAGCAAGGTTCCGCTGAGATACCACTTCTGCCTAGACTGGAAGATTTCCCGGCGCATTTAGTTTACAAACCAGTAGTGTTGTATATATTACCGAAAAAAGTAACTAGATAGGTTACTCGCTACGCTAACAATAAGTATTCGCGTCACCACTCTACGTAGCCTACCAGAAGGGCAGCTGGTTACCGTTACCGAAATAAAAATAACTTACGTCTTCTTCAATTATATTCCATGATTTATATGTGTGGTTTAACGTCCCAATACCACCATATGATTATGAGAGATGCCGTAGTGAAGGGCCCCAGAAATTTCGACCACCTGGGATTCTTTATCGATTATACTCCAAGATCAGAAGTTTGAATCAATGCGCCCGCGCTGCGGGAGCCGGAATATCATTTCAGTAAAGCTCGTATTTATATTTGATATGTCACAAAGCATTCGTTAAACATGGTTCTAGTACCATATAATCTTGCTTATATAAATGTATACCCAAGTGTTTGTCTCACTAGGCACTAAGAAATAAATGTTTATTTTACCTATCTCTAGAAGCGTTTAGGATGAGCATTGTCTTACAGGCTACCTTGCCTATTAACCTTCTAAAACCACAAAGACTCTGATACTTCGTGTCTACTTATGCCATTGAGAACTTCCTATGAATCTATTTGAATATTGCAAGAAATGACGCTAAACCTGGCTGTCTTGCGCTTTTTAATTAATTATATTACTGTATTGTATCTTTTACTGTGATGTCTCTGTGTACCAGTGTATAGTTTTGATCTTGATAATTTGTCACACTTCATTATAATATTATATCTAATTCATTCCTTACGTTTATTGTCCAACTAGGGCACTGTAGATAAATGTAATTTTAAATAATCAAAATCGTCACATTAGATGCTTCGCCCAGTTCATTCACTTTCCTGAATAGTACATCTCCCAGGATTTTGGTTACCCTACTTATTGATTTTTGCTTTTCATGTTCATGTCACATCATGATACATATGTATTGCCTCGTTCTCTATTTGTGGAGCTTTGTTTCATAACTTTTGTATTCGTACGTGATGTCAATTTATACTTGTAAAGTTTATTTTTTTACATGTATGCATGTCTGTCATTTATTGCTGCTTTGTCAACTTGTGACTGGGTCGGTACTCTGTCAATACTTCGAGCTTTTAGTCCCGAGCTCCTCGACCTATTGAAAAAAAAAGAAATGAAGTCTCTGACCGAACAAACTATAGCTAATTTAGGTGAATTAAACTGGGAAATTTTTCACAAGATTTCAGACGTCTCTCATTGTCACAGAAAGCCGAAATATTTCACCGTCAACCCTTTCCTAAAAGATATGATCACTGACCTAAAACAATTACACTAATTCTGGCAGCTTGCATCTGGTAGCGGACCACAATCGCAGGTATTTGCAGTGTAAATAATTTTTGCCCCTTTAACTTACTCAGAGCCCACTAGAGTTACAACTACTTATGGAATCGTGAGCCTTGCTTTTCCAGGTACTGCAAACTTAATGCTTCGTGACCTGTACTATCAGCAGAAGGAAATTTTATTTTGAAAACGGAACTCATAAATAACGCTACTGTTGCAGGGGCGACTTGCCAACAACTACAACTCGCACAATTTAAGCAGGAGCTCTATTTCTACATATATAACGAGAGCGTCAAATACTAAATGCCGAAGTGACGAACTAAACCAGTGATGGTGTTACTTATAACGCGTAACCAACAACACTGGAAACAAGACAGGCGTTCTTGCATTCATCTTGATTATTGCGAAGTACCAGATTTCTCACAGCATAGCTTGCCACATAATATACAGGGCGACCATCCGCCGTTCAGCGGTGTACAATTCATGGGCGACAGACACTGCTAGTGCATCAGATGGAAGTCTTTCATAGTCTTCCTCATTTTATTCCATCTCATGCAGCATTTTTTTTCTACAGACAGAGAGACTCCTCCACTAAATGATGCACGCTGCCACCCTTGGGACTCTTCAAGAGGCTGAGCTGAAGCATTAAGTTTTGCAGACAAGAATAATGCAGCGACGCTGGATCTACTTTTTTTGTCGTTAACACCTTCAGGCCTTTCATTGATACCCAGCGCAATCCCCTACTGACGAAGTACTTGTAAAGCAGCTACCACCTGTGAGAAAAAAGCAGCGCACCCGAGGAAAACCCTGCGAAGTATGCCAATCACTACCCATGCCGCTGCCATCAGCGCTTCTAGCATCGGCGTACCAAAGGGCCTTCTTCGTTAAGTGAAAAGCACCGCGCTCATCACACCTCCCCATTCTAGCCACCCTAGCACTGGTCCAATGACAAAACCGGAAGCCGCCTTGACACTTTTCCTCACAGGAAACAGGCGCAGTGCCAACGAGCCAACGAAAGCCTTAGTTATTGCGAGCAAAATTCAACGCAACTACCACCTCAGATACAGGACAGATAATCTGCAATTTGCGTTTGATACGTTTTCCTACAAATTTTCATTTTAAATATTTGACGAAAACAATTTTTTGCATTCTTGAATTCCATAGTCAATATCATCAGCAAGCCTGCCAAAATTGAATGTGGAACTTCAAAGCACCCAAAAATGTCATTTTTTTAAATATTATTATCATTTGCAGAGAAACTGCAAGGCTCCTCTCAAAATGGAGCTGAGCCACTGTCACGCGCTTTCTCAGCTGTGCCTTAGAACACTCGTAAGCGAGGCATTAGAACAAGAAACAAATTATGACATAGAGGAAATGAACAAAACCATAACAATATAGGTACCTAAACGCAATTGCAGTTAGGCTAAAGCACTAGGTCAACAAGTAAGCAAACTCTCCCAAATTGCAAAAAAAACAAAAAAGAAACAATTATCTACATCTACAAAAGCTACCCCCTCAAGATCTAAAGTTGAATTAACTGAGCTAAAAAGGCTGATTAACAAAAAGAAAATTACCAACATGGGAATTTATAGCACCAAAGAATTAGGTGAAGAATTCAAAGAAAGGACAGAGCGTGACCACAGGAAACTACTTAAGAATGCACACTCCAACAGATAGTGTAACATAATCAGCAGTCTCAACATCTACAGTAAGGCGGCAGAAGACGTACTACAGGTCACGAATAAGCCACCTAACAGAGAAAGAAGCCAAAGTTCAACAAAACACTTAAGTTCCATGAGTAATTATAAACAAAGTTAGAAAGAAACATAAAATCAGAAGCCCAACCAGAACGAATCTCCTTGGATACCCTACCTAGAGAGAATGGAATAGAACCCTACAAAACATGACCAACGAAAAATCATCCAGCGAAATTGTGGACCTGCTAAAAGATGAAGATCTTGTGTTTAACAAGCTTGTGACACTTTCTGCACAATGCCTCACGTACTGGCGAATCAAATATACAACCGAACTGTAAAAATGTGAACACTAAACAAATACAGAAAAAAGAGATGAAAGATTTAAACAATTATACACAGATTAACAGATGTCCCACTGTGGATCATAACCATGCGCTGTCAAACTGAAAAATCTGCAAAACGGAACACAACCATTTTCTTAGCTTGCACAGACTAAAAAAAGACATTCGACTCGGTCGAGATACCAGCAGTCTTAGAGTAGCTACTGCATAATGCATGCATGAATACCCTAGCCAACATCTACAGAAAGTCCACAGCAGACACACAATGAACTTTATTAAGGTCTTGACGAGCGACTAGATAATTACCTTTATGGGGAAGGAGCTGTCACAGAGCAAAGAATTTTATTCGTGAAGTGGATCTGGCAAGGAGACGAAATCTGAGCAATATTGACAGCATGCTTAGCAGACGTATTTGAGCTACCATGTTGATAAGAAACACGAATAAACATTTACATAGAATATCTCGGTACTTATGCTTTACAAATGACATTTTACTTTTCAGCAGTGGTGCCGTTGAACTACAATGAACTGAGGGTCTAATCCGAGAAAGTGTTCAAGGAGAATTACATATAAATAAGTAAAAGACAAGAATCTAATGTTAGGAGACCAAACAAGAGAGCGAGAGTTCGCAACGGCACACTAGAATCCCTAAATGATATATGTATTTAAGTCAGAGATTCACAGGACACACTATTCATAAAAAGAAAATTCACCAAACAATATGGATGGGTTAAAGCTATAATGACAGACATTCCCAAATCTTAAAAAGCAGTTTACAACTGTCCCTAAAGCAGAAAGTCCTCAAGAATTGTATGCTGCGAGTACTGTCATAAGGTGCAGAAACGTGAATGATAGTAAAACAAGAAGAAACGAAAAAAGTTAGGAACAGATAAAGAACTATGCAAAATAGAAACAAAAAATGGTTAGCATAACATAGAGATATTAAAAAAGCAGAGCTCGATAGAGAACAAACAGGGCTAGATGACATTCTAGCTGACAATATGAAAAAAAGTGGACCTGGGCAGGTCAAGCAATGTGAGGGAGAGACAAGTGACCAGTTAGGGAGATTGTGTGGCTACGGAAAGATGGAAAAAACAGCTGAGAAAGGATGAAGGCTAGAGGGGACAATGAATTGAAAAATTTGCACGCATAAGATTGAATGAGATTGCACAGTGTAGGAAAAATTGTAAGTACCTGGGGGAAGCCTTTGTATAGCATTGGACATAAAAAAGGCTGATATACAAGAAGGGCATGTGTTAGAGAGCTGTTGCACATCGCAGGTTGGTTTCAATACCAACAGGTTATTGAACTCCCATCGCAGTGCTACTGATTACGTATTGTACTTGTACTACCAACTGCTTTTCGACAGGTTTCTAGCAACGTTGAAACATACCTGGAACATTTAGCAGACCCATATACAGCCATGTCCCCGACTCAGTATAGTGCATCTGCAGCTAGGCTTAATCCGTGGTACCTTGCAGAAGTTGTGGGCTCCGACGTGGTGTGTCCAGGAGCACGCGTGACCTAATAAACATGCTGGGCTGCTTTGCACAAGAGTGACCATGTTGAAAGGTGTTCCTGCTTATTCGTAGATGCATGGTTCCTCAGGGTGCTTTGAGCACGTGAACTTTGAGAGATGACGCGTTTCGAATGATAACACATGCCTGACTACGCACTTCTTATTGTGCCTGGTCAAGTATGATATGGTTGGTATTGCAAAACTTCTTTAGCTTTAAATACTCCAGTTCCAAACTAAAGCACATTGCAAGAACGAGGTAAAAAATAAGCGCATCTGTCACCACAATTCGGATTTTAAAATTTGGCATACTTGCTAACACAACCAATTGAAGCCATGACTTCCCCGAAAGGCCATGTTCTACAAGAAGTGAGTGCTCTTTTTGGGAAATTCACACCTTCATTTGGTCATGTTACGAAAGTGTGTGAAATTATTATTTGTGGCAGCGGGTGTGCTTTCTTTATTTGCTTCGTGCACTTTGCTTCAGTTTAGACCTCGAGTGGCTGGCACTGAAGAAGTTTCGCAATGCCAAGCGCTCAGCAGCCCACATCACAGAGGCCAACTGGAACCTGAAGATGAGGTATGTCCACTGTTTCATACTGAAGAAGCCTGTTCGCGCGACCTGGGAAGGCCTCAATTGGCTGGAAAATTTTCACATTGCAGAAAGTGTACGCTATGTACTTAACACAGGCCCAAAATTTAGCCACGAACCTCTGTTGCCGGCTCACTAATTGCTGGCATTGCACCGATGAGTGGCGACAAAAGTCGATGTCGCAGTTAGGGATTATTGCTTACAAGACAGTGCCTAAGCTCTAGCGAAAACAGGGGAAAAACCCTCTTCGTCAGGAGGATACGTTAGTGGATGTTGTCATTCTTCAAGTGCTTCAATTTGTGTCTATTTCAAGTAGATGAAGTAGTGGCTCCGTAACAATGGATGTAGATTTGTGTAACGTCAAGGCAAGACAAGCAGTCTACGTGAACTTCGTTAACAGTCATCAAAACAAGAGTTTTGGAAAGCAAGGCAGTGACTCTGAGTAAGGACTTGGAACTTGCACAACTAGCAGAGACTATTGCATACTGCAATACGGCCAAGACGCAGAAGCCAGGTGTTTCATTCAGGACAGTTGTGAGCGATTGAGGTATCTGGCAGAACGTGATTAGACAGTTTTTAATGAAGCGGCTAGACTCGGTTGTCTTGAGAGACCCATTTTAAACTGAGAATTTCCCATGCGTCATCCACTTCTTCAAAGAATCCTTCGATGGGTACTTGTTCTTGGTTGATGTTGAGGACCTATTTTATTTTGTCCTGCACGGTGAATTGTTTTTCTACATAAGAAGTTGCATAGACGAGACTGGTGTGGTCGCCTTCAAGAATGCCACGGGCATGGCAAGATAGGTTTTTATGGCCCTTCTCAAGTTTTATGCTAAAGTCAGCATCATTAGCACTTTTATATTCAAAGATGAGGCGTTTTCATGGGCTCGTATGTTGCTCCTGTGTGGTACAATTTCATATGTTTGACCGTAACCGCTTTTATTACGTTCCATCAACACTCTAATTAGTGGGAGGTTTTGGAAGTTCTTACTCTGATGATATTTTTTTATTATTTTAAAGCAACTAACCGCCGTCACATATTAGCCCATTGTTAACAATGTTCTAGCAGGCTTTCGCAGACTGAAAAAGGTTTGTTGTTTACACACGAGTTGAAGGCTTGTGGCTCTTTGCAGTTTTTGGCTTAGCGCATTACCTTGCAGAGTCATCACGGTTCTTAGCTTTTTTTGTCTAGGTGTGCTAAAAACTACTTCCATACGAGTTGACGCATTCTAAAACTGTGAAAAGGGCCATAGCTGAACAATTCCCACAGTATGAATCTGCAGGGTCGTGCTCGCACGTCATGCGGAAGACTTTTCAAAACCAATTGAACAGGTTGTCTATGGTTGGTTTCTTTCGCATGCTCCTGAATGTTGTAGCTGAGTTGCTCCACCACACTATCACGAAATGGATTGATTGATATGTGGGGTTTAACGTCCCAAAAACCATATATTATTTTCACAGATGCCGTAGTGGAGGGCTCCGGAAATTCGGACCACCTGGGGTTCTTTACCGTGCACCCAAATCTAAGTACACGGGCCTACAACATTTCCGCCTCCATCGAAAACGCAGCCGACACAGCAGGGATTCGATCCCACAACCTGAGGGTCAGCAACCGAGTAACTTAGCCACTACACCATCACGGCGGGGCACTATCAAGAGAGAACACCACGGTACTAAGGTTGAGCAAGAGCGCAGAACAGCGAGATCGGAGGTTGTACCATGCATGAACCGAGCTGCACACGACCTAAAAATGGTTGCAATCAGAGATGGCATGCAGATTCTTTTTCTGCGCCACGAAAATTATCTCAGCTTTCTCCTGTATACTAGTATACTTAGTATACTATCTGATAGAAGCAACAAAGGTGGGTACGGCAAGAGGCACGCCAATCACACAAAATGTGTCAATAGGGTCGTTTATGAATTTCCACTATCCTACCGCGAAAGATGAATGTTGGCCGGGCAATAGTATGCGTGAATGAGCATGCAAAGAAATATGGGCTTTCGTTAAAAGATAAAAGATGAGGCACCTTTGCTGACGCATTGCGATTCTCATAAGTGTGAGCCGTACCTGGATAAGGTTTGGATTATTGGCATAAGCGGATACACAACTACTCCAGAATGCATGGATGCATTCTGTATAAAATCACGAGGTTCATTAGGTATCAGTGATTCTTTTTCTTTCTGGTAGGTAAAGAACAAGTTCACAGATTGCGATTAGTTAGTATGTTCTCAATGTGAGCCTAGCTTACTCCACGCATGTGTGCCTATAATTTTCGATGCAGGATATGATGAATAAACTTTCAAAACTCTGAGCTCCCCTAGACCTCTTTCTCATTAATTTGCCATTAAAAATAGCCATATCTTTGTGGCTTCTACAAGAACACAGACCGATTAGAATAGCAAAGAGTACTTCTAGCCTGTCCATTCTGTTTTAAAAATTCGTAGGGGCGAATTCGACATAGAAGAGGGACACCGTGTCTGGGTGATGCAGACCAGAGAGACATGAGGCTATGAGAACTTACCATTATGCAATGACAAGGAGAATGAACGCAGTGATTGTGCAAGCATTCCAAGCTAGAGAAAGGCTAGGGGTGATCAGCGCTTTCTGTCGCATAAGCCATGAAATATCAAAATCAACCTCCGTCACCTCTGCCACAATCTGTAACGTAAGAGCACTACCAAAGGCTGCATCAATTGTTCTTGTGCACAGGCTTACGGCATGCAGCTCCATAAAAGTAAAGCTAGGGCACATAAATGCTTCAATGTGGTAGTGTCAGAGCGCATGCTCAAACCTGTTGCAGCAAAATTATAAAAAACACTGCTGTTTTACCTAGTCGTTTTAAAAAACCTTTAAATTGGTCTGAAGACAACGTTACATTCTACAGATTTTTGCTGGTGAATGGAAATTTTTTGTTAGATTAGAAACTTCGTAAAATGGTTTGTTAGATACAGTTTCATTAGTATTTGTTGTTAAAAACCACACATTGCGGAGCCATGAAAATTTTGTAAACAGGGTCTAGGTTTTCGAGACGCCATTTGGACAAGTGGGCTTCTTTTACAAGGCTCAACAAAATTTTGAGAAATTTAGTTCAATACAAGAACCATATTACTTTATTATTGTGCCTATCCCAATAAATGAAGTTTTTATAATGTAGAGGAGACGAGAAATGTAACTTGATGCAATTCAATATTGCACACACGCACCAAAGAAGACCAAAAGCTTGTATCGTGCACTGAATACTAAGCGGGGACAAATGTGCTAATCTGATAGTGAAGTAAACATCACATCCTTTTGCTACAAAAACAACACGCATGAAAACTAGTAATAAGACCCAAAATGACTTTGTACTTCCTAAAGAAAGAAAAGTCGTCCAATTTTTTATGTGATACTTGATTTAGCAAGACCGAACACATACATGTGCTTGAACGTATTGTAACACACGGCAGGACAACACGGATACTAGAGAAGGGAAATCGCTGTTGTGCCTGCATAGTGCTGCGCCGTGTGAAATATGGTAAAGTACTGTCACCAACTGGTCCAGTTTTCAGTCTTTTTGTGTACATGTGCTTATTTGCGGACGTCCCATTATTACAGACCTAGCTACCCAGTATGATGCACCTTTTCTGCAATAAATTATTTTGATAGAATAGCTTTGTATATGTAGCAAACAGTTTTTCTTGCATGGTCGTCTACTGACCCAACCAGCAGCCAAGATGCTAGAGAACACAAGAGCGCACAGAAAGGGCTTAAGCATTCGCACGTGCGATCATACCGGTGTCACATGGGCACTTTTGATTGCAATCAGCTTGGGCGTCTGCGCCAAACTCAATCCGACGCAGCAGCGACAGACCTGTCGATCTCGGTCAAAAGTATTCGAGTGACACCAGTATTAGTCACCGCTAACTGCCCAAACTAATCGGATAAAATAAGGTGCAGCCGTAATCTAACAGCGATATAAAAGGGTACGAAATAGCAAACAAGACCCCTCTGACAGTGGTGTTGTCAGTACAGTGTGTCAGACCCTAAATCTCCTTGGAAAGTATGTCTGCACAAACATGATCACGCCTACGCGGGAGTAATTTAACGCTACGTCTCCCATGAGCCAGCCAACACTAACGTATCATCAAATGTGCAGAACCAAGTTTGTCAAATAAACCATAGCACAAGCACACACAAGACAGCCAGCACTTGAGCATATCACATCTAAGTATTACGGTGGTGGCTAACGCCACCAAGCCGTAATACTTGTAAACCAAAAACTAGGTGTATTTTTTCTATAAAATAGCGAGGTTGAGGACTCGTACTTTGCAGTGAAGGGTTTAACTTTCACTCGTGTCTTGACTTTGGCCACCAATCCTATATCCTCCTTCTAGTTAATTCTATCAGCTTAAATTATATTTTGCCCTCCCTGTCCCTAAACCCCAGTGCTTTGAAGAACTCTGCGCCATCATCCTGAACTATAGAGTGAAGCCCTTTACAGAACATTATTAAGTGTTCGCCAGTTTCCTCTTCCTCTCCGCACGCACTGCATACCATGTATATCCCTTCGTATTTGGCCCGAGAAGTATTGGTTCGCAATGCTCCCGTCCTGGCCTCAAACAGTAGAGAACTATCCCGAGTATTATCATAGATCCTTTCCTTGGCCATTTCCTGCTTAAAATTTCGATAGACCTCTAGTGTGGACTTCTTAATCATGCCGATTCTCCACATATCGGTCTCCATTTCTTTTACTTTCTTCTTAACCGATAGTTCATTTTGGGTTTGCCCCCTGCTGTTTTCTTTGTATTTACCAGTCAATTTTCTCGTCCGCTTCCTCCATTTCGTATCGACATTCAAGTACAAGTTGCTGAATACCTTCCTATCCCAACGCTCCTCCCCCATTTCTCTCAATCGCTTCTCAAATTTTATCTTGCTGCTAGCTTGCCTGCCCTCAAATGATGTCACTGCCATATCACCTTGTACTCCCTGATTTGGTGTAATCCCGTGAGCTCCTAAGGCAAGCCTACCTATTCCACGTTGCTTAATTTCTAATGTTGCTTGAACTTCTGATCTCATGCACAAGACCGCATTGCTGAATGTCAAACCAGGAACCATGTCCCCTTTCCATATTCCTGTCACAACTTGATGACTACTGTAATTCCACAGTGCTCTGTTTTTCATCACCGCTGCATTCATGTTACCTTTAGTCATCGAATATATTTTGTGTTCCCTTAGGTACTCGCTCCCAATTCTTATCCATACGCCCATATATATGTACTTATCTGTTATATCTAGCGTGACCTTCTGTATTCTAAGCTCACTACCTTCATTATTATTAAAATTCTTGACTGCTGATTTTTCTTTACTGAATCTGAAGTCTAACCTATCTCTCTCATTACCGCTGATGTCCATCAATCTCTGCAAATCTTCCTTGTTGTCGGCCATTAGCACTATATCATCTGCGTACAATAATGCTGGTAGGGCCTGATCAATGAGTTTTCCTTGTTTGGCTAAAGAAAGGTTGAAGCCAAGTCCACTTCCCTCTAATTTGGCCTCTAATCTTTGTAGGTACATCATGAATAACAAGGGTGACAGGGGCACCCCTGCCTAAGCCCCCGTTTGATGTTTGCAGGCTTGGATACCTGTTTTTCGCACTTTATAACTACTTTGTTACTTTTATAGATTTCCTTTAAAAGATTAGTGACTCCATCTAGTGTGTCCGCTAGATGGATACCTAGTGTGTCCGCTATTCTCCACAAGTTCTCTTGAGCCACGCTATTGTACACTCCCTTCATATCCAAAAATGCTAGCCACGGGGGCCTGTGTTCTTTTTCTGCTATTCCGATGCACTGCGTCAGTGAGAACAGATTGTCTTCCAACTTCCTGTGTTTCCGAAACCCATTCTGCAGTTCTCTCAGCACCCCCGCATCCTCTATCCATGCCTGCAGTCTTTCCTTCATATTGTGCATCGCCAACCTGTACACCACTGATGTCACTGTTATGGGACGGTAGTTGCTTATGTCAGCTTTGTCCCCCTTTCCTTTATAGATCATGCTCATCCTGCTAAGCTTCCATCCATCGGGGACTTCACCATTGACTATTGTTCTGTTTACTGCCTCTCTCAAAGTCTGTTTAGACTTCGGACCCAATGTCTTTATCAGCATAATTGGAATGTCATCTGGGCCTGTTGATTTACTAATTGGAACCCTCTTCTTAGCCCTTTCACACTCTCGTTGTAAAAAGGGGTTATTGCGCCACTTGATCCATCCTTGTCTATTGCGGGGCATAAGGCACTTCTTGGTTGAAATTTTTCTGTCAACCTTGTTCTTATATATTCAATAGCTTCGCCCCCTTCAAGCCTAGCACCTTGCGGTAGTTAAAAACCTCTGTTCAAGGCTTGTCTCATTTCTTCAGGAGTTTAGATGGTTCCAAAGTTTTGCAGCTCCCTTTCTATCTTTTTTGGATACTTCTGCCAGCCACTGAGCCCCCTTTCTTCTAATCTTTTAGTTAATCAGAATGGATGCTTCCCTTCTACACCTTAGAAAAATTTCCAAATTTCTTTCAACATCGTCTGTCAGTTTACCTTGCTGCCTAGCATGTCTGTGTTCCCTAGAGGCTTCCTGACGTTTTGCTATGGCTCTCTTAACTTCCTCATCCCACCTACTCTTGAGCTTGTGTCTTCTTTTCCAGGGCGACTTGTCTTGTGCCTTAGCAAGCTCTAGCTCAAACAGTCTAATGAGATTCGTGTATGTCCACACTGTTTGATTATCCCCAGTGATTACTTTCTCAGTTTGTTAAGTAGCTATTTCTATTTGCCTTTCTAAATTAAATTTTTGGTGTAATTGCTCATATTGTTTCCTTCCCACTTTCACTGCTCTTTCAAAACTTAGCTTGATACATTTTTGGTCACTACCCAGACTTCTGGAGCCTCATTAATCTATGCGCTTTCCCCTGAGCCTATCATACATCCTATGTGACATTAGTGCGTAATTTATCGTCGACTGCAGCCTTCCTATTTCCCATGTTTTCTGCCCTTCACACTTCTTGGTACTGTTGCAAATGATTAAATCATGCCTTTTACACATATCCATGATCATTTGGCCTGATGTTCAAACGTGTGCCAGCGCTACCTGGTGGTCTCCTCTCAAGGCGTTACGCGCTAGTCGGTGCGTTCATCACATTTCTCTATTCTAGCCACTGTAGCATGGGCTCGGTAATGGTGGCTAAAAGGAGAGGTGTCAGCATTGTCACCGGCCACGAGTTTACAAAGGCGAGCGGATAGACCCCCCCCCCCCCGCCCGCAATGCACTGCGCCAGGCGCTCTTACAAGGCTGTCGGAAGCTACGCACCCATTGGTTTGTGCGTGTTGTCGTCAGCAAACATGGCTGCGCCCAACATGGATGCTGCAGGGTTCGTGTGTTGGGCGGGCGCACAGCTGATGAAGACGCCGGATTGAAAGCCAGAACAAAATTGACGCTCGCACGCATACTGTCGAACCCCTACGATGAATGGGAAGACTGGGCTATCAAGTAGTTGGTGCTACCAAGGTGCTACAGAAACGCTGTACACACGCCTGTGTCGACGCTGCCGCAAGACTCGTCGCTCCGTTTGCAACGATCGCCGAGAGCATCGAATTCGGCGCAAATATGCAGTGAAAAATGGATGATGACGGTTTGAAGAGTTCATGCGCGGACTATATAACAATAATCGTAACTCGATAAGTATTTGTTGCAGCTCAAAGAGCCGGATTCGGAGCCCTTGAGTGCCTACGTCGCGCATGTCACTCGATCGCTCAGCTTCCACTCACTCTGGTATATCTTAGGCTACTCGTAGTGAATGCCACGGCTACTAATTATGAAAGCGATGCGAAATTAGAAACACGAATATCTATAGCAGCTCCTCGATAGACCTGCAAACGAATGTCTTCGTAGTGTCACTCTATCAACACGCCAATCAATTCTGTTCACATGAGGAGTGAGCGGCTGCACTAATATTAGAAGAGAAGGACGCGGGTGACAGCGTATTCCCTCCAGGCCAAATACACTTCGAAATCTACTGTATGTTGTGCATGTAAAAAACCCGCCTCAAGCCAGCGTTTTTTTTTCTTCCTTCACCACGATGCACGCATGTAGAGCGGTGAAGCGTTGACAGCATGATCACTGTTCTACTACAGACACGCGCAAGCAAGTGGTTTGCGAGTAGTAAATTTCAGAAGCGAATTCAATATGAATCTGAAAATCGTGTAACCAAATATAACGCTTAAATGAACCTAATACTTTTCTGATAGTTTTCAAATAAAAAGGAAACATTTATAAAAATAATCTTAGCACTCCACAACAGTTTATTTGAAATAAATATTCACGAGCTGTCACCAAATATTACTACAATTATGAAAACTGTGATAAGCTTTTACACAGCTGCAACCACAGCCTTTGAAATATTTTTCAACTGTATGTCAAAATACTGCAATAACTCCATTATTCAAGTTGAAGCTCTGTTGCCAGCTTTTAGGTAAAATTTCAGCATAAAATCTAAACAATTAGAAACCGAACACCATGCATTCAGCTAAAGATTTATTGGAACAGGCAAAATTATCACAACATATACCTTGGCACAGAGAGCATGTAAAAATCAAGTGTTGAAAGCTGTATCTGTAAGAACAATTTACGTGAACAAAAGACTTACTAGCATGTGTTTTTATTTGTGAAGTTAAATTTAGTCTTAGTCCCTAACTTCAATGATGAAAACCGGAAAGGATTATTGCGATGCAGTTCCACCACAGTGAAAACAAAGTGAAAGTGCAGTTTGCAGTAAAAATGCTTTATTTGGTAATCGTTATAGAATGAATTATGCTGCCAATAGTTGGGCTGCATTCATTGTGGTAGTTCAGGGATAACAAAACGAAAAGAAACCTTCAGCTGATCCCATGTTTCGCTGCTTCAGGTTTGTCCCATCGGAGCCAGTTATTTTTTAAATATTGGGTATTTTGCATATGTATAATTAACTTTGACTAGCAAATGCCATTTTGTCCGTTATTTAAATAATTGCACACCCCTAGTAGTGTTGTCGCTACCAATGACCCTACATCTTTTTGTGCGAAAGTGATTGGGCATATGTAAACATCACGAGTGCTTTTTTGTTTTTTGTGATGTATCCCATCTCTCATTGAACACACCCTTGCACCATGCCTCAAGTTACGTAAATGAAAAAAAGGAAACGCACGTGGCTACATCATCATCATCATCATCATCATCAGCCTGTCTACGTCCACTGCAGGACAAAGGCCTCTCCCATGTTCCGCCAGTTAACCCGGTCCTGTGCTTGCTGTTGCCAATTTATACCCGCAAACTTCTTAATCTCATCTGCCCACCTAACCTTCTGTCTCCCCCTACCCCGCTTCCCTTCTCTGGGAATCCAGTTGGTGACCCTTAATGACCAGCGGTTATCCTGTCTACGTGCTACATGCCCGGCCCATGTCCATTCCCTCTTCTTTATTGCAGCTATGATATCCTTAACTCCCGTTTGTCCCCTAATCCACTCTGCTCTCTTCTTGTCTCTTAAGGTTACACCTACCATTTTTCTTTCCATTGCTCGCTGCGTCGTCCTCAATTTAAGTTGAACCCTCTTTGTGAGTCTCCAGGTTTCTGCTCCGTAGCTAAGTACCGGCAAGATACAGCTGTTATATACCTTCCTCTTGAGGGACAGTGGCAATCTACTTGTCATAATTTGAGAGTGCCTGCCGAATGTGCTCCACCCCATTCTTATTCTTCTAGTTATTTCAATCTCGTGGTTAGGCTCTGCGGTTATTACCTGCCCTAAGTAGACATAGTCTTTTACAACTTCAAGTGCACTATTACCTATCGCAAAGCGCTGCTCCTTTCCGAGGTTGTTGTACATTACTTTCGTTTTCTGCAGATTAATTTTAAGACCCACCTTTCTGCTCTCCTTGTCTAACTCCGTAATCATGAGTTGCAATTCGTCCCCTGAGTTACTCAGCAATGCAATGTCATCGGCGAAGCGCAGGTTACTGAGGTACTCTCCATTAACTCTTATCCCTAACTGTTCTCATTCTAGGCTTCTGAAAACGTCCTGTAAGCACGCAGTGAATAGCATTGGGGAGATTGTGTCCCCCTGCCTTACACCCTTTATTGGTATTCTGTTGCTTTTTTTATGAAGCACTATGGTAGCAGTTGATCCCCTGTAGATTTCTTCCAGAATGTTTATATATATTTCATCTATGCCCTGATTCCGCAGTGTCTGCATGACGGCTGATATTTCTACTGAATCAAACGCCTTCTCGTAATCTATGAAGGCTATGTATAGTGGTTGGTTATACTCTGAGCATTTCTCT
This sequence comes from Rhipicephalus annulatus, assembly GCA_013436015.1. Taxonomy (NCBI): domain Eukaryota; kingdom Metazoa; phylum Arthropoda; class Arachnida; order Ixodida; family Ixodidae; genus Rhipicephalus; species Rhipicephalus annulatus. The sequence continues at coordinate 194,138 of WOVY01009437.1, forward strand.
ATTACCTGATTGATAGTATGAATGTGGTCAATTGTTGAGTAGCCTGTTCTAAATCCTGCTTATTCCTTTGGTTGATTGAATTCTAATGTTTTCTTTACTCTGCTAGCAATTACCTTTGTAAATAGCTTGTATACTACAGAGAGCAAGCTGATTGGCCTGTAATTCTTCAAGTCCTTGTCATCTCCTTTCTTATGTATTAAAATGATGTTAGCGTTCTTCCAAGACTCTGGTACTTTTCCCGTCAGGAGACACCTCGTAAATAGAGTGGCTAGTTTTTCTATCACAATCTGTCCTCCTTCTTTCAGCAGATCTGATGTTACTTGATCCTCACCAGCAGCTTTGCCTCTGTGCATGCTCTCCAAAGCTTTTCTGACTTCTTCTATCATTACCGGTGGGGTGTCGTCTGGGTTACTGCTAGTTCTTATAGTATTAAGGTCGTGGTTGTCTCGGCTACTGTACAGATCTCTGTAAAACTCCTCCGCTATTTTAACTATCCTATCCATATTGGTAGTTAATTTGCCTTCTTTGTCCCTTAGTGCATACATCCGCCTTTTGCCTATCCCAAGTTTCCTCTTCACTGCTTTGACGCTTCCTCCGTTTTTCAGAGCATGCTCAATTCTCTCCATGTTATACCTTCTTACATCGCATACTTTACGTCTATTAATCAGCTTCGAAAGCTCTGCCAGTTCTATTTTGTCTGTTGTACTTGACACTTTCATGATTTGACGCTTCTTAATTAGGTTCTTCGTTTCCTGGGAAAGCTTGCCGGTGTCCTGTCTAGCTACCCTGCCTCCAACTTCCACTGCACACTCCGTGATGATACTCGTCAGATTATCATTCATTGTATCTACGCTAAGGTTGGTTTCCTCGCTAAGAGCAGAGTACCTGTTCTGCAGTGACACTCTGAATTCCTGTACTTTCCCTCTCAGTGCTAGCTCATTGATTTGCTTCTTGCATATCAGTTTCTGTCGTTCCTTCTTCAAGTCTAGGCGGATTCGAGCCCGTACCATTCTATGGTCACTGCATCTTACCTTGCCAACCAGTTCCACATCCTGCACGACTCCTGGGTGTGCAGTCATTATAAAGTCTATTTCGTTCTTATTTACGCCATTAGGGCTCCTCCATGTCCACTTGCGGTTTTCTCGTTTTCGGTAGAAGGTATTCAAAATACGCAGATTATTTCGTTCTGCGAATTCTACTAGTAGCTCTCCTCTGGCGTTTCTAGTGCCGATGCCATAATCTCCTACTGCCTGGTCTCCAGCCTGCTTCTTCCCTACCTTTGCATTAAAGTCGCCCATTACTATAGTATACTGTGTTTTCACCTTACTCATTGCCGATTCCACGTTTTCATAGAAGCTTTCAACTGAAGCGTCATCATGGCTGGATGTAGGCGCGTAAGCCTGTACTACCTTCATTTTGTATCTTTTAGTCAGCTTAATTACAATGCCTACCACCCTTTCATTAATGCTATAGTAATCCTCTATGTTGCCAGCTATGTTTCTGTGAATTAGGAACCCTACTCCCAGTTCTCTTCTGTCTGCCAAGCCCCGATAGCAAATGACGTGCCCATTCTGTAGCACAGTATAGGCCTCATCTGTCCTCCTAACCTCACTCAGCCCTATTATATCCCATTTAATGCCTTCTAGCTCCTCGAATAATACAGCTATACTTCCCTCACTAGATAACGTTCTAACGTTAAACGTTGCTAAGTTCACGTTCCAATGGTGGCCTGTCCGTATCCAGAGATTCCCAGCACCCTCTGCTGCTTTGCAGATCTGACCGCCGCCGTGGTCAGTTGCTCCGCAGCTGGTGGGGACTGAGGGCCGTGAGTTAATTGACGAATGCCTACGGGAGGGGGTGGCCAGATACTGCACCAAGGTGGCCAATCCTTCTCTGGTGAGATCATCGGTGCGTACCGGCTTTAAGCCGGTACGATCAGACAGTAGTGGGAATGCTCCATGCATGTCTTCCTTATTGTTGTTCAGCAGCGTTGGCGGCCACCCACCACGGAGCCCAACAAGGGGACTCTACAAGGTTACAAATGCTGAAACCTGCAGACGCCAGCCGTACAACGCCACTATAACCCAATGCGCCTAGACCAAGGTAGGCTATTTGCACAGGGTTAACCCTAGCCGCCAGGAAGTTTGGAAGTAAACGGAAGAGAGTAGAAGACAGGACAGATAAATAGTAAGAGATAAAGACGAAGATGTAGGGAGAGAGAGATAGGAAAAGGCGACTGCCGATTCCCCTGGGTGGGTCAGCTCAGGGGTGCCGTCTACGTGAAGCCGGGGCCAAAGGGGTGTGTTGCCTCTGCCGGGGGGCCTTAACGGTCCAATCACCCAGCGTCGGCTCAACCCCCAGGATCCCCTTTTCCTCGGACACGGCAAAGCCACGCACGGCTAGGCGTGGGAGGGAGTCGAAACTCCCCCGTTAGCTCGGGTTCGTGGTGTCGCTACACACCAAACGCCTACTTGCGCAGGCGCCCCTGCGACCCGATGTTATTCATCTATCTCTAAATGTGAACAAGTCTGCATTATTAGTATTTCCGATAAAAGACCCAGTATACATATCTCTCTCATACAAAACTGATACCATCCACAATTGCAAATCCTCAAATATCTAGGAGTAATATACGACAGCTCTCTAGTATGGCGAAACCAGATCGAATATATCGCAGCAAAAGCTGTTCGGGCAGTCGGCTTACTACGGAGGATAAGCAACAGGCGATTAGGAATGCGCAGAGCCACGTTATTATCCATATACCGCATATATGCGAGGCCGATTCTAGAATTTGGATGTGTTTTATACTCCGAGGCACCTGCCTATAAGCTATGTCCCCTTGTTGTTCTGGAGAAACAGGCACTGCGCATGTGCTTAGGCCTACCTTAGTTTGTAGCGAATAACGTTTTATATATAGAAGCTAGAATTCTCTCACTCCTCACCAGATTCAAAATATTGACTGTACAAATGTGTTACTACTGCTCTTGGCTTGTGATGTTCTACAGAAACTCACTACCCTTGTGACCCTATCATTCTTAAGTTCTTGTCGTCAGTGAGCTGGCCAAGATGACATCATTCCCACTTGGGAACGGCCTGGACTGCTTGCCTAGCAACAGGTCTTTTTGAACCAACTTCTTTGCTACCTTTGCTAATAGACCCCTGCGTCTACATAATAAATTGGTTTATTTGTGGCATTGAAAACTTTGGTGATCATATAGGTTTTACCACATGTGCTTGCTGTGTGATCTCTGCAAATTAGCCACAGTAAAGGTCTTAAAGAAAAATTTGGGTTTTTAAGGCATACTTTACGAATTGTTCATCTTTAAGTGTGCAGTATAGTGTATCAGGAATACTACCGTCGGCATCACATTGAGTTTCTTTGGCTTAATGTATAAGTTGGCAAAGCTATGAAGTTAAATCTTGTGAAATTAGCTTTACAAAGCATATACCACTTAAGTCTCCTAATGCAAATGAACCATGTTCTCCTACTCCCTGAAGTTTTCAGAGTTGAAAGACTAAGCTTGAAAAAATACACGTGGCTACAAGTGATGCCAATTCGTGACATGCAATGCAAGTAAAAACATAAGTGTATTTGGTGAAAGTTGTTCTTAATCTTGCCGTTCATTAGCAAGCAGGATCAGTTTATTGCACATCTTTATTACTCTTAGCTTACATCAGTTAACTAAGAATAAACCTGTTCAACAGAACTTACTTGTTTATTATTGCATTATTTGTGCAATAATGACAAAAACGCAAGGTCAGACAGCGCAAATAACTCTGCTGAGATAGGAATAAAGTTAACTAAGCAAACGACAAAAAAGTACATTTTAATATTCAGCACATGCTTGACAGAAAATGCAGAGTGCCAATACGTCGGCGAAATTCTTGCCTAAATTGCAATTGGCAACCTGGAACCTATAAATGTTCTGAGAAGCTTTGGAAGCATCCATTTTCTGGCTCAAGTTGAGTCAATTGCTTACATACTCTGGGTGCTTGGTTGCAAAGCAATAATAAAAACATTTGTGAAACATCACACCAAAACTTCAATGTTGTGTTGAAATAAAAAAGAAAATGCCGTATGTTAGTTGTTTTCGCCAGAAAATTCTGGATATGAAAAGAATAAATCAGGCTGTCATAAGACGTATTGAAAATTAAAAAAAAAATTGTTTGCCACTGCGAACTGCTTGGAGAATGTTCACGTATATTGTTACTACAGCTATGTGAATTGCTTTATATATTTCTCACAGCAATACCACATGCAGCACAACACGCCATATTCAGATGTTTTTTTATCTTTCGGGATAAAAATATGCTTTTACTTGGGATAAATTTAGCAAATAATTGACAAGCCAGACAACTAATTACATGCATATTGCGACGTGTGTTTTATTTCGATAAAGTCGGGTTTCACCCACAAAGACCCTAAGCAACACTCGGCGCAGCAGTTTTTCAGGAGCTCCATGATAACTTGAGATCACACTGTTAAGTTGGTGGACAGGACGTGAATAGTCTAGTGTTTAGGAAGCCACCAGCAATAACCCCAGAATTTTCGATAGCACTTGTATAAAAGCAGATGCACTGTACTGCTAGTCAGATTATTGATGGCCGAGGCACTGTTTACCCTATCAGGGCAGACTATGTATTGCTTGTAGTTTGGCTTTCCATACTTCAGGCAAAGTTTCACTGAAATAAAAAGTTTCGTCTAAACCCCACCGACTACTGCAATCTTCACCATCATGACCACGTGACAATATTAGTTTTTATGTCTAACCAAGAGGTGTGTACATCTATAAATTCAGAAAGTTGAAATTTCATTTTTTAGAAATGTGCAGATGTACAACTGCAAAATTATGAAAACTAATAATAACAGCTACCTTTTTTGTTTTATTGTGAATTCATTTGGTGAAGCAGAGCAGTACACAAGTGCCACTGTTGATAGAGACAATGTGACAAAGCTCATTGTTCCTTAAAGCAGCTTGCATCTCAAGCTGTCTAGCATGGTGCACGAGTGAAGGTTTCTAAACAAATTTCTAAATGAGGCAATTGTTGCGAATGACTGCGACTGCGCGACAATAAGCAGGAGAACCAAAGAGAAAGAAGAATGGGAGGGTACGAGCGGTAGAAATAAACATGGACGTTCCTGGTGTAGGGCTCTGGTCTTGAATACGCGACAGCAATGACGTGCTGCTCACAATAGCCTGCTTATGGTCCCCCATGTTCTCAGATTAGCAAAGGGATGAAAAGAGCTCTGATGATTGCACAGCAGAAGTCCTTAGACACCATTATTTTTAAAGAACTGGTGCACAGCTGATAGTTTAACAATTCACACAAATAAAACACAGTTCATTATCTTCCATTCGAGTCACAATGCCCTTTCACCTACCCCGGCTATTACTATCAAGAGCCACAGACATCTTTTTTCTACTAAGTTCAAATTCTTGGGAGTACTTCTAGATGCTCATCTAAAGTCTTATCATCACATTTCACTTATAAGACAGAGTGAAATGGTATCATAACATTATTTAAAGAATGACCATGCTTCAACTTTGCTTAGGCTATACTACGCCATTATCCACAGTCATATTACCTACTGCATCACATCATCGGCAAACACCTATCCATCTCATATCTTCGCACTTCAACGTCTCCAAAACCAAGCCATTCGCATCCTAACATTCAGTACTCTATTCACCAGCGTGCGCCCTCTTCTTCAGCAACATAGTGTACAGTGTGTAATTTATTCAAACATACACTGGGGATTCTTGTATTTAAGTGTTTTAACAATTCCATAACAGCGCATGTCTTGCAAAAATTTCAATTGGTAAACGCTAATCCCACCAGGTTCACCTCTAACAACAATCTTTTACTATCACATACACGCACTAACTACGGCGCACACACTACCACATTTGCTACCATACATTGTTGGAATTCAGTACCGCTATGAACTAAACAATTGTCGTTCAGTACTTTCAAGTAGATTTGAGTTTTCCGGTGTATCATTAATTGAAGTTTCTTTTGTTCAATATTTTACCGCCATCTTTTTCATAGCCGTGTATAATTACTAATGATTGTTTTATAATTATTTCAGCTGCAATTTACATTACAAGTTTGTCTTGTCATTATTTCTATCATTATGACTGACACCTTTTAGTTGCCATTATTTTTCTATAGTTGTCAACATGTATAATTTTCAGGGGAGCCTTGAGCCTTTAAGCCTTGTGCTATGGGAGCTCCTTCTGTATATACTAACCCATATTCGTTTACATATTTTGCAACACATAAACATTTTTGACCGACTGACCTACATAGCCAAAACACAGCAGACCAATTGACAGGACAGATCAAATGGCTTACCCTATGTAATTTTAATAGTTTAAAATATCAACAGCAAAAAGCATTTCAATTCAAGGATTATGAACGTGCTAGAAATTGAAGTCTTTGCGCAGTGGAAAGTACACCCAGCCCTTGAAAAGTTGAGGTGGGTTCGACTTCGATTTCACCTCTGATGACACACAGTACTGTGGTGTAACTGTGCTTGCAGATGACGTAACAGACCAGATTTTGCTTGTTTTAGGTTAAGTGAAAGCGAAAACATCCAGCACTACAAACTGTACTTGCAATTTTGTTCATTCAAAGTAAATATGAAGACTTCATGGGAGCAGGATTGCTGTGGCAATTCAAGGATTCATTTTACATTTTAAAATGTTAGCAAAGGTTATATTGCACAACAGTTTCTTGTCAAGCAGAATGAGAAATTATGTGTACTGAACGCCTTCAGAAAAAGTTTACAAAGGCGGATGCTGTCCTTATTGCAGCACTCGTCCACACTGGGCCGAGCAGCAGTACGTGGCAGCATCCCAGCTCCTGTCACTGATCCACATTGCTTCAGGGGCCAGTCTAGAAGTAGAAGAGGATAAAACAGTATGGTTTTAAATTTTGAGTTCAGCAACCTGCTGTCTAGGGACATTTGTAGTTCTTTTTTAGGACAGTTGCATGCGAAGAAGTCAGCACTTTTAGGTGTGTCAACATCACAGAGCAAGACACAGAGATGGCATAACAAAGAGTACAAACCCGACAGCTGCAAAAGTGGCTAAATCAAAGACTGAACGCAAGGAATGGAAGCAAAGAGAAGTTTGCATTGTTAAAAAATTATGTGACGTGATCCGGTATTTAGTCTACTAGACTGCTCTACCATTCAAGCTGAATACACATGAATCACAACAGTGAATAGGAGCGATACTCTAATAGCGAGATGAAAAACTGCCAAGTAGTTTCTAACTTTGTGTGGTTGGCTGCCGCAGCTACACGTTTAACGAAACGAGAGTGAATCGCACGACAACAAAGAAAAAAGCACCGGCCATCCTAAAGGCACCCAGAAGCTTCCACGAAAGATGGTGGTGCAGTATCTGTATTGGGGATCCCACTAGCTGATGTGTGAAACAGTAAATGCTGTCAAGCTTTGAGAAGAAACTGAAGCTCTTAAACTGACACAAGTAGGATTAATCACAGTGCCATTCATGCTAATTAAAAATATTCAATCTTTATCATAACTGCTGTCGTTTGGGTGGTCATGATGGCATCCAGTGGACATACACGAAGCTAACCAAGCAGTTCACATGACCTGGCATAAAAGAAGAAACAACAGTATAATCATAACATGAGCGCCAGATTAATAAAGTAAAGTTTATGCAGTTGACTGAACATATGGTACAATCACAAAACACTTTTCTGCACCGTTGGAGGTCACTCACATAGACTTTAAGAGAATTTTGTAAAGTCCAAAGGTTATGGCTTGTAAAAGGTTGGTGGCAGCAAAAGCAGAAAAGGCCATACCAACAGTATGATTGCCTTTTAAACTAAAAGATGTCTAACAAAAAGTCAGCGTTAGTGATTAATGGGCTAGTGAATCCAGCTAATTAAGACATATTGTAATACTTAAGCATGTGTCCAGACTTCCCAGAAGGATGGAAGAGCTGTCTTTAAATGAATTAGCTCATCGTGCAGAGCCATATTTTTATGGCTCTGCACGATCTCTTCGGTGCACAGTTTTTATGCATTTTTACCTACTGCAGCCTCAATGAAGCTATTGCAGGAGTGGGGGGAAAAACAAGAACAAAAATAAACAGTCATGAACGGACTTTTGACAGCTCCTGCAAAGCAACATATTTACCAGCCAACGTGGCTGTGATTTTAAATGATGGTCAGCCTGACTACTATCAGCCTGAAGAGAGTACTAAAGAGAGTGAAGCTAGGTACAGAAAAAGAGTGAAAATGAACTTCGACAAAAAACTGAATACAGCTGTAACAAGAATTAAGGTTCGGGACTTGGTGCTAGCGATGAAAGAATTGCGAAACTCAGCAGCGAGTCACAGAGGGCCATTCTCTTCTGTCAAAATGGCAAGTGAGCAGGGACATTTAAAGATTGTCCGATACGTGGACCTCAATAGCTCCTTTGAATTGGCCTCCACAGCCAACATTCTAAAGGAGTACAACACCACTTTTCAAAGGTGAGTTTACCCTGCCCTGCGAATTTTATGGATACAAAGATGACTCTGAGCAAAAGAGAAGCAAACAAAATTGTGATAAGATATATTATTTCTTATATTAAAGTCAGGTTTCCCGTGGCACATCAGATATTTATGGGGACTTTATGCTGCAAGCTGGCTAGTTGTGATGACATCAGGTATCAAAACGGCCACTCAGCCTCACAAAACCTATGAAAATGACTGCTTGTGGGTTCGCAATGAAGCCACAGTGCGTAGCAGCCGAGCGAGTTTCACAATTTCTCGCACAAGCACAAGACGAGGAGCTCATATTGTGTTACGATATCAGGGCACAGTAGATATGGAAACTAGCTTTTAAACCGATACCGTAATTACATTTGCGAAGTGCACTCGCACTTTGCAGTACACTTTCTACATCCTTGAAGGTTGGGCTTTTCATTTCACGCAAGAAAATAAAAAATGCAGTTATTACCCCTTTATCATCCGGGGAGGTTTAAAACAAGTGCTGCAGAAGTGAAGCAAGCTTCAGCGGTTGCAAAGGACAAATGATTTCTTACTTAGGCAACTAGGAGGACTGAGGTATTGAATAAAGAAGTTAGAAATGACAAGAAGAGAGTGTGTCTCTGTATTATGTGCAATCTTTTTACATACCACCTGTTAGCAACTTGTATAATAGGCCAAGGTTAGTCCACATTGAAAGAAAAATGTGAACTAACTTTTGCAAGATCAGTAAAATTTCAGTATGTTTTTTAAAACAATGCTTAACAAATATGTGTGAACAGCATAGCATTGTGCCACTTTGTTAGTTACATTTTTGAGTATAAATATGGTAATAATGTTAGCATAATCTGTACAAATCAAACATTACCTGTCAACTTGAAGTGTCCTTATGTTTTCTTTTCTTTTTCATGGAGCCAGAACTAGCAGTGTTTCAAAGGGCCCAAGCAATTTCTCAGCAAGGTGCTGCAAACAGGTTATAGACGTTTCATAAACTGATCATTCACAGCCCTACAGCTAGTGTAGCATTACCTGTCACGTGCACTCGGCACACAATCATAATTCATTTGTCTCACGCGAACATGCATTCTCTGTAAAAGGGGATGCCGAGGAGTGTGCATTTTATAACACTACGCGCAACTTAGCTGCAGCTGGTTATTCTGTTCATTCACAGGACATTTGTCAATTATTTACGTGTAAACAATGCAAGCTCAAACCATTAACGATTCCGGATTGTAGTTCTGATGTGCATACTGCAGTATTTCCCACACTAACTGTAGTGATTTGCAACATAATGCTTACTTTGGGCACGCGATCGTAAAGATTCACACATGCCTTCCCCCAAATACAAAGCAGCTCTGCGGTGAAGCCTCAAGTAACGCGTGGGTACTTTTTTTTATTATTTTATAGCTTTCAACGAACACACAAAGCTGTGGGTCGCAGTTTAATTTTCTTTTTTGTTGTGGCTTAATTTATTCCACTGAAGTATATGCGCACTAAATGCACTGTGCAACAGCAGCATTTGTCGTGCTCGCGCTGGGTAGCATAGTAACCGAAGCTGTGCCTGCCCAAGCATCGTTTGCGAACTTGAGCGCACCGACGGTCTCGCAAGCAAGCATTTTATGGCTCTGTTCGGAACTGCAAAAAAGAACTTACGGAGACCAGCATCTCGACGTCTTCTCAATCTTTACTGGATACGACTGTCCACTTCTTGGTGTCTCCTGCAGTCGTTGAAAGCGGTCCAACACTGCCGGCGGCAGTGAAGTGCAGCTTCCGTAGAGGCACGCTCACAGCGTTTCTCGGCACACTTGAAGTTTCCACGCGTCCCTCCAAATGTTCGAAAGGCGTTTTTCACGATCAAGATCGCCTCAGCAAACACAGCGCGCTTATTTAGTCTTGCCTGGATGCTGCCTAGCATCGTCATGTGCGCAGCCATGTTTGCAGACGACATCACGTACGAACCAATGAGCGCGCAGCTTCCGAGAGCCTTGTAAGAGCGCTTGGCGCAGTGCATTGGAGGGGGGGGGGGGGTGGTCTATCCGCTCGCCTTTGTAAACTGGCGGTACATGAGGCCGCGCCTAGAAAGGAGGCGTGCTGGTATTTTAATCTGCCGTGGAGCGGCACGAAAGTCGCCACCGCGATCGGTCGACAGCGCTTGCCAGCCCCTAGTGCGGCACCTTTAGTCGCTTGCTCGTGTGCTCGCAAGCCGCAACGTCTGCGCTTTGCCTATTTGGACTTGTTCGGGATCAATACATGTCAATGTGACCATGCCATAGTGTTGGGTAAACAGCAACGACACTGCTTTGCACCTGGATGCAATGCGGGATATATTTTGGCCCGCAAACACGTAAAAAAAAAGCTTTCTCTCTTCTCTGCTCCCGCCGACGATGAACAGCGCAAAGCCTGGGAGCGTACGATTCCTCGTGCTGACAAACCACTGGAAAAGGACTGCGTTGTGTGCGAAACTCATTCCGACGAAAGATTCATCATCCGTAGCTACAAGCATGTTATCGACGGGTTCTTATCAACTCGGAATAAAGCTCTACGTAAGGAAGGTGGGTTCCTGAGCGAATCAACTTCCGAAGGACTCCGCGTCACCCTAAGCAGCACCCTTTCCATCCGACACTATGTCACGAAAACCTTGGAGTATAAGTACATGATGACGTCTCGGCTCTGCTAAGACGTGCTTGAAATTTTTTTTTCGGAATTCTGAAGCAAATGTCTGGCTCAAATGGTCATCCTTCGGCGACACAATTTTTGATCTCTGTAAATTGCCTCAGTTTTTACAGTTTGGCACAGTCATCTTTCTGTGGGAACATACCTTCTGGAGTTCTGAGCAGCTTTCTATGTCCGGGCATCCACAATAATTCAATAAAATTGCAGAATAAGCTGGATGAGCTGCTAGATGTGGGGCGCCTCAATAAGGTTCATGAAATGATGGTTGCTTGTGAAGCCCTCCTGACCACACTGATCTCTTTGGACGCGAAAGTGACTCCCGGATCACATTACGTCAGTGGCTATGTGGCCCGGAAGATGGTGAAAAATTCAAAGGGCAACGAATGTAGTATGTTGTTGCTTCACTCTGAGAATTCCAGCTTGCTTCCGGCAAAATCGTGCCTTCCGTACCCATCCGAGTCTTTAACAGACCTGGTCAAAGCTAAGGAAGATGCATTCACCTATTGCTTCAGTTTCAATACGTTGAAAAGTGACCGCATAACAGACCTTACCTCTTGCCTGTCTGTTAAGAGGTTAAATATGGTCGGCTGTGAACACCACAAACTGGAAGTGACAAATCAGATTATTCAATTTTTTTACACTGACCAGAATGCATTTTCTCGTTACTGGAGAAAATGCGTCCAATCAAAACAAAAGAGAGAAAAAATGAAGTTCTTGAACTTAAGACGTATAACTGAATTGTCATAGTGTTAACTCGGGGAACAAGGTTTTATTTTATGTTTTGTGCATTACTCACACATTGTTGTTTCTTGTAAGTTTATTATTGTCTTGTTCACATTGTTATAAATCTCCAGTTAACAACAGTGACGTCACTATCTGGCTGTGTTTCACATACGCTAAAATCATTTTTTTTTCCTGAACTGGTTTGTGACTGTATCTATGTTTGCCAATAAAATCTCAATTTTTTGTGTATATGTATGCACATTGTATCATGGTATATTTACTGTTCTCTTTATATGCCTTATTCACTTACTTTAGCTGAGTTTCATATAACTTGCAGTTTTCCTCAACCTTAATGCATATTCTGTGTTTATTTTTCCTGTTGTTTTTCGGTTTCGAGGAAATAAATGTCTTACTTGTAAAATTAGACCTTGATTGCAGAAGTCATGAAAATAACAATGGCCGATACTTTTACGTACATTGAAACTTCACGAAGAATACTGCGGCATCAAATTTAAAAACTGCAAGGACTTTGCTTTGGTGTCAAGCTCACGGCAAGTCACTTGATTCTTTTCTAAGCTTCGTAGCTGATATGAGACGAAGTGAACTAAAAACACTAATTTTCAGTGAGAATACACACTTTGCAGCGCGCCGCCAGAATCGTGACAGGTAGACTTTGTTATATTCCGCAGGGTAGCGTGAAATACTTGCAACAAAAAACGACTGATACGCGGGCGCGAGGAGCAAAATCTCGAAAGCGACCACAGCGCCGCTGCATCCGGATGAATTCTCGCTCGCTCTCCGGCGCGCTGATGCTAACACCTTTCTTTTAGCCACCATAGCTCGGTTCCATCTTCTAAGCAGTTTGCGCAGACCATAGAAATTCCTAATATACACTGCAGGGAACTCTGGTGCTAGTGGCTATGGGAGAAGCAACGCACGGCGCTTCAGTGAGCATGAGAATGATGGGTAGTAAACACATTTTTCTAATCTTCGTACTTATGGCCTGCTTTTGGCTCCCTGTGTGTTCGTGTGGCTTCGAACTGTTTTTTTCACGATACGAAAATCAGCAAATGTTCAGCGCCTGCGCATAAACACTTTATTCTTTTTAGACTTACCTTTGCAAATCAGGTCACGAAGTTCAAAAGGGCTGAAATTTTTTTTTCAAGACAAAACATAACACAGCAGTATACGAAGCCGCAAGTACGATCGTCGTACGCAAGAATAAAGACTAGACAAATGTGTGTACTACCCCCTACTCATAAGACAGTGACTAATACGACCCGGTAAAAATAGCGCAAACGCTATTTTCACCCAACTTGGCTTAGATTCGTACAAACACGGAGGAAGGAAAGGTAGGAGAGGCCTTGACGTCACTCGTTGTGAAGCCGCGATAAAGCCGGAAGTCGGTCATATTGACTCGGCGGATTCTCCTCTCTTGTTTACATCCGAATGTAAAGCAGAAGGCACGACCCTCTCTCCGGCTCAGAAAGTACGGGAGGTGCGTAGCGCGCGTGTCGTGACGATCCGAAACTAATAGAACGGGGCTCAACACTCCAGGTCAGTGCGACACCTTCGGCGAAATCATTTCTTCCGAGTATTACCAGCGAGTAACAGCTCACCGACAACGAAGAAAGTACAAGAGAACGCGCGCTATAGATGCACTGACAACGGCGGGTGTTTTCACGTCATTAATTCAGCAACTGCACAGACAACACGATCGGTCGTGCGCCTTCTACGGTTGCATTCCGCCACGCAGCTGACGCAGCGTCCGGCCACTGTGTCCGTGTTCCGTGTGAAACTCACCGGCGTCAGCATTCTGCGACCATGGGGACTTTGAGCACGGTGCAGGTGACACTTGAACGCGGTTGCTGTTACGTTGAGATTACATGCAATGCTGGGGGAGAGTATACGAAGCGGAACAGAAAAGGTGTTTTTATACGCACATGCAAGTTTTTACTGTACACACAGAATACGAAACTACGTATGTGCACATGGTCCTCACTGCGTCTTGCTGGGCTCAACAGCGTGGTCAGTTGTCACAAGCAGGAGCACTGCCCTACCATCACTGACCTGCAAGGCGTTCGTCTTCGTTCCGCTTCGTCATGGTGCCCAACGCGATTTTGCTGAACACTAATTGCTTCATCAGCGTAATTCGCCGCACGACACATAGATATGCGCTCGTTCTACGCACTGTTCAGGCCCTGTGGGGGACGAAATGCTTTGTTAACGCTGCTAAGAGTACAATAACCCCCAGGAGGACACTGTGTAACCAATAACGCGGCGCAGAGCATGGATATTGTCCGCCACGGCTCAGTATGAGACCTGGGGAGGTACACATGCCTCCGCCAGCCGTGGCCGCTAACTGCTACACCAGCACCACTGCGCAACACGTAACCATAGCAACGCCGCCATTGTGCCCAGTGAATATGGCCGCCATGATGTCATTTCCTCCACACTTTTCACGTAGCACACCGGCTGGGAATGCCCTCTCCTATCTTTCCTGACTCCGTGCGTACAAAGCTATGGCTTTTGGATAATGGTGGGAAAGGCAACATTAGGTTCTCTGCAGAGTTAAATCTCGTTCTCTGGGCATATTTTTTTCGCGTGTGGCATGCTGTGGCTTTTGGTTACAGTGGGTCAGGCAACCTCAGGTTCTCTCGGCGTATGGCGTGTGTGCATGCCATGGAGGAAGGAAAAACTGGGGGGGGGGGGGGCCTATCCTATCCCAATGCATTGCGAGAAGTGTGGCGGAAGTGACACCAAATTTATGGGGCAAACAAACCGGTATGGGGCAAACAAAACAGCAGACGATCCGCGGCGTTCTACGCGGACTCATAGCCCTGGCGTGAACTTTACGCGTATTGTATGGTTTGCATGCAGTAAAATGTTACGAGCAAACCTTTCCGTCACTGTTCGTGTGTGGCAGGCCCGAGCACGACGTGCTGAAGTACTTCGTGGAGTATTTTTGTGCAACAGCAGAGAGCACCGGTACGTGTCGTAACCAAAATCGTTCGGCCCCTACGTCATCGTATTCGAACTCACCTAGCAGAGACTTACGCGTTCTGCTCGCCGCAAGGCCTTTTTTTTATTTTCCGGATTTCCCAATCTACGGGCCGATTAGCAGTTCTTTGCACATATATAGTGTCAATGTGGCAATGCACGATTTTAAGAGCTTGCTTCATAGCTATTCCGTGCAATGCCAACCTATTGCTTGACGTACTTCACGTCGGTAAGAAGGCACCACTGTATTGCATACGCGATCGTGCCCGTGAAGTGTGTAAATCCAGTGCACACACAACTAACACGCAGCGAGCGCACACCATCCAATACATAGCACATTTAGTCCGATAACTAAAAACGTTTATTGTCCTTCCGCATGAACGACACAATTCGTATGGACGACAAAAGCGCGACGCGATGCCTACAACACTAAAAACGAAAGTTCGCGTGTGTCCTCAGTTGACACGGTGAGGAGCGTACAGCTGAGAGCTCCACATGAAAAAAGCATGCATTATTGATCAACAGTAAAGCGAACATACGTGACAAGTGCTACCAGGTACATCCGGCGATGCACGCGACTCACACCGAGTATACACTATAGCTGGGCATCGCGCAGCTTTCCTAAAAAACACGCAAACGAAGCAGTACTCGTGAATTGACTCGCTGCCGGCAGAGAACACCCCCCAGCTTCCACTCCGCCGGCGTCGCTTCCGAAGGCCACCAAGGCGGCTGCTCGCCGGAAATTGCGAAGTGCTTGTGTACTTTTGATTGATTTGTGGGGTTTAACGTCCCAAAACCACCATTTGATTATGAGAGACGCCGTAGTGGAGGGCTCCGGAAATTTTGACCACCTGGGGTTCTTTAACGTGCACCCAAATCTGAGTACACGGGCATACAACATTTCCGTCTCCATCGGAAATGCAGCCGCCGCAGCCGGGAATCGAACCCGCGACCTGCGGGTCAGCAGCCGAGTACCTTAGCCACTAGACCACCGCGGCGGGGCGCTTGTGTACTTTTCCGCTAGGAGGTAGTGCGGGTGTTTGCGATGCATTTACACAACGAGAATGGGGAAGGGCTGAGAAGAGGGTTCCTAGTAGTACATCAACAGGCGCAGATGGCGTTCCAGTTATGCTGATAAAGACATTGGGTCCGAAGTCTAAGCAGACTTTGAGAGAGGCGGTGAGCAAAATAAAAACCGATGGTGAAGTCCCTGATGGATGGAAACTTATCAGGATGAGCATGATCTATAAAGGGAAGAGGGACAAAGCTGACATAAACAACTACCGTCCTATAACAGTTACATCAGTGGTCTACAGGGTGGTGATGCAGATTATAGAAGAAAGACTGCAGCGATGGGCCCCGCCGCGGTGGTCTAGTGGCTAAGGTACTCGGCTGCTGACCCGAAGGGCGCGGGTTCGAATCCCGGCTGCGGCGGCTGCATTTCCGATGGAGGCGGAAATGTTGTAGGCCCGTGTACTCAGATTTGGGTGCACGTTAAAGAACCCCAGGTGGTCTAAGTTTCCGGAGCATTCCACTACGGCGTCTCTCATAATCATATAGTGGTTTTGGGACGTTAAACCCCACATATCAATCAATCAGACTGCAGGGATGGATCGAGGATGAGGGGGTTCTGGGGGAACTGCAGAATGGGTTTCGGAAACACAGGAGGTTGGAAGACAATCTGTTCTCACTGACGCAGTGCACCGAAATATCAGAAAAGGAACACAGGCCCCTGTGGCTAGCATTTTTGGATATCATGGGAGCGTACGATAGCGTGGTTCAAGAGGTATTGTGGGGAATACTGGACTCACTAGGCGTACAACATGTAGTCACTAATCTTTTAAAGGATATCTATAAAGGTAACAAGGTAGTTATAAAGTGGGAAAAACAGGTATCCAAGCCTGCAGAGGTCAAACGGGGGCTTAGGCAGGGGTGTCTCCTGTCCCCCTTATTATTCATAATGTACCTACAAGGATTAGAGGCCAAATTAGAGGAAAGTGGACTTGGCTTCAACTTCTCTTTCGTCGAACAAGGAGAACTCATTGAACAGGCACTACCAGCATTGGTCTACGCAGATGATATAGTGCTAATAGCCGACAACAAGGAAGACTTCTAGAGATTGATGGACATCTGCGGTAATGAGGGAGATAGGTTAGGTTTCAGATTCAGTAAGGAAAAATCAGCAGTCATGATTTTCAATGATAATGAAGGTAGTTAGCTTAGAATACAGGAGGTCACGCTACAGTAACAGATAAATACAAATATCTGGGCGTATTTGTAAGCAATGGGAGCGAGCACCTAAGGGAACACGAAATATACGTGACGACTAAAAGTAACAGGGAACAGGGCATTGTCTCTATGTACGATTAAAAGAACACTCCGGAATCTTCAAGACCAGCACGTACGCGAATTCGCCTTCGCACTACCACACGTGTGAGTGCAGACTCTTGTTCAATGAAAAGACAGTGCTCTTCAAACATATCGATCAGATCACAAGAGAACTAGTGGAAGCATTCTATATTAAAAAAGAAAAGGAGTCCTGGGTTAGTCAGACATCAATATATTTACATGAAAAAGAAGAAATCCTAATCAGTAGCATGTTTGTTTGAATGGAATATGTTGCGCCTGCGCAGTTAGCCAAAGTGCAAAAATAATAATAACGTCAACACGTTTTTTTCGCTGGCCCTCTGCACATGTTCTGTGTGTTTTATTTTATATGTTCAGATAATTTGTAAATTTATATAAATTCTTCAGTTGAGAGTGAGCGCTTGTTTGTGTCTCTTCTCCTCGTCCCGGAATTTTCCGCGCTTTCACTTTTGCATAAAGTATCACCACTAGCCCACAGAGGAAGGAAAGGTAGGAGAGGGCATGACCAGCCGGCGCGCTACGTGAAAAGTGTGGAGGAGATGACATCATGGCGGCCATATTCACTGGGCACAATGGCGGCGTTGCTGTGGTTACGTGTTGGGCAGGGGAGCTACTCTAGCAGTGTGGCTGGGGCTGGCGGTGGCATGTGTGCCTCCCCAGGTCTCGTGCTGAGCCGCGACGGACAATATCTGTGCTCCGCACCGCGTCATTGGTTACGCAGTGCTCTCCTGGCAGTTACTGTACTCTTAGCAACGTTTAAAAACCCTTTTGTCCATCACGGCGTTTAAACAGTTCATAGAACGAGTGCATATTTATGTGTCGTGCAGCGGATGACGCAGATGAAGCAATTAGTGTTCAGCGAAAATAAGATGGGCACCATGACGAAGCGGAACGACGACGAACGCCTTGCAGGTCAGTGACGGTTGGGCAGTGCTCCTGCTTGTGACAACGAACGACGCTGTTGGGCCCAGCAAGACGCAATGAAGGCCATGTGCACATACGTAGTTTCGTATTCTGTGTGTACAGTAAAAACTTGCATGTGCGTATAAAAACACCTTTTCTGTTCCGCTTCGTGTACTCTCCCCCAGCATTGCATGTAATCTCAACGTAACAGCAACGGCGTTCAAGTGTCAGTTGCACCGTGCTCAAAGTCCTCATGGTCGCAGAATGCTGACGCAGGTGAGTTTCACGCGGAACACGGACACAGTGGCCGGACGCTGCGTCGGCTGCGTGGCGGAATGCAACCGTAGAAGGCGCTCGACAGATCGCGTCGTCAATACAGTTGCTGAAATAATGACGTGAAAACACTCGCCATTGTCAGTGCATCTAGCGCGCGTATCTTGTACTTGCTTCGTTGTTGTTGAGCTGTTACTCGCTGTTAATACTTGGACGAAACCATTTCGCCGAAGGTGTCGCGCTGGCCCAGAGTGTTGATCCCCGTTCCATTAGTTTCGGATCGTCACGACACGCGCGCTGCGCAGCTCACGTGCTTTGCGATCCGCAGAGAGAGTCGTGCCTTCTGCTTTATATTCGGTTGTAAACAAGAGAGGAGAATTTGCCCAGTCAATATGGGCGACTTCCGGCTTCATCGTGACTTCACTACGAGTGACAACAGGGCCTCTCCTACCTTTCCTTCCTCCGTGGTGCATGCGTGCGTGTGTGGGATGAGCTGTACGCGATCGCGAGCTGGACTATCGGCATCAAATGAAACGCGAACACCAGAGCACATGGCACAAGCCTTATCAATGGCATAGTGCACTCCGTCCACGAGTCATTCACGCAGAGAGGCCCGCACATCCAGTGTGGTAGCACTGCGCGATCCTTCTATAGTGCAATATTTCTGCTTGTGTTCCAGGTTTAATATTTGAAAGGAACAAATTTTTAAAAAAAATTCAAGGTTATACTTCTGCAGCCAAAGGCGAGTGTTGGAGCACGGTTTGTCATCACAGAGTCAATCATCACGGAATGCCTGTCAAATTCTATTTATAGTACACCAAGGCTGGTTCATAATGCTGGCAATTTCATGCTGTTTACTTCATGCCGGTAAAGCGAAAAAATTTGCGCGCTCTCTACCGAAGAAACACTCGGCATTTGCAGTTAAATTGAAGCCTTTTTGGGTCGTTCTCTGAAAGAAGGGTGTAGGTGAAGCAGCGATGGCGAACGACATACGACAATCGTTTGAAAAATCAACCGCAAACCGATTATATTTCTTTTTTTTGTTTTATCGTGTCAAGACACCGATTGCACTGTGACGCTGCAGTAAAAGCAAGTAATTGTGAGTGATACAAACAAAAGAGCTTGGCACGCCCACAATTTCCGCCATTGTCACCATACGAAGACTAGAGCAGAAACGAAGATAACGTGCGCTAGGTGGATCGCGCAATGCTGCCACGCCGGATGCGCATGCCTGCCAATGGTGATGACTGGACGGCCAACACTATAATGTTTTTAATGGTTGAAACACGCTCTCCGCTGTTCGGGTTTCATTTGACGCCGATTGTACGCATCTGTCTGTTGCTGGACGGGCGCTGATTGCGGTGTCCTTGTAGTGGGCATGGGCAGTGCGATTGAGCTTATCGTTGTCCATGTGCTTGACGAAAGCGGACGGTATTTGCAGCGTTTGAACTTGCACTAGGGTCTTTTGCACTAGAGACCATATTCGCACTGTCACTACATGCTTCAGCGTTATTTTTGTGATTGCTAATATTTGATTTTTTTGTGTGAGGTGGAGCGTTCGTTGTACAAGTTTTTTTGAGCATGAAAGTATGTTTTTCACTGTGCTTGATCATACGCTTCGACAACTTGCTTTTGACTGTTTGGCCGCGTAATCATTGAATGGATCAATTAATCAATGAGTGGCATTGCAGCCATTTCATTGGTCAACGAGGCTGATTTTTTGTCTTGGGTAAGCCATGCAAGTGTTACACGATGTAATTTCGATTGAGATCCTGATCGTGATTGCAAAATGCAGAAGTGAGTCGTTCCTGCTTGAGAAACATGAATCAAATTTAAAGAGCCTGTATGGCACTACTCATTCCTCATACAGCTGCATACGATCATATGATGGATAGTTGTACATAAACAAGTGTTCGACGCCAAGGTATGTAGTACGTGCGGTTTGCACCTCGCACGTTTTCCTGCCTACGCGTGCCTCATTTTCCGGTGCGAAATGGCACCCTTGTAAGCAATAAACAAACTAGTATCAATTCATTTCAGAAATAAAAAAAGGAGATAGCCACATGTTTTGTTTTTTCTGTAATTGGAAAGTAAGCGAATTTCTAAAGAGAAAAACAACTTCGTCCTTGTATGATGACAGCAAGAAAAGCACTGAAAAAATGGTGACTTTTTTTAATGTATAAAAATTTTGTATATTGACATAATTTACAATTTGAGACTTGCGTATATCATTGAAGGAATGTTACTGTGGTGTATTTCGCAAAACGTACTAAATGACATTAAACTTACGAACAAATGTTGTGCACACAGATGTATGTTCAACAGTTGCATATGTTTTATATAAGCAGCTGTGTACATTTGCATAATGATGCCAAAAGCAACACGAGTGTTATCAACATCAGTTGCTGTAAGCCGATATGTAGCGCTTGCGCTCTTAAGGTTGATCGTAGCGAACACTGCTACATAAATCTACCAAAGTGTATGGCACTTAACTACAATCGACGTGAGCTGGTCATGACGGCTGCATCATAGGAGTGCATGTGTAGTTTTAAGGAAATTATATAGTTAGCATTGCAACTCCAATTGACCTTTCAAGCAACATTGTCCCTGAGTGGTGTCTATTTCCACATCAGTGTCGAGACTGGTGTGGCTTTTTGGTAGAATACTTGATTGCCACGCAGAATGTTTGATTTTCATTCCATGAGTGAATTAAACCCCTGTGAGCACACATTAACAGTATTTGTGCTATGAAGTAGATTTTCTGCTAGTAAAAACAAAAAAGTCATGACCCCCCCCCCCCGAAATGAGTGGCTGGATCCACCCCTGGCTTCACATAACCAAATTTGATGTTACGTGACATCAATAGATGACGAAGGTATATGACTGGTGCAAACATTATAAACATTACATGCGTGTCATGTGAGAGCATGACATATACCACGCTCATGAGGCAATCGCAGCCGTTTCGCTAGCTTCACATATATTGAGCTTGGCAAATATGTGAAGTAAATGAACGATGAAGGTAAATTACACGTCCAAACATGATGATCATGATATGCATGTCATGTAAAACATCATTACATGCTACGCTCATAGCTGGCTCGCGGCCGTATCGCTAGCTCTACGTATACCAAATTTGGTATCACGTGGCGTGAATAGACGATGAAGGTAAAATTAAGACATGTAAAAACATATTCATGACATGGACTCATTATTTAGCTCATTATGGGCTCATTAATGGGCTCATCAGCCTATTTCTCATTTTCTGCATTCACACTTTAACGCCTTAGACCCTGGGTGCATTATCTGGAATTGCACATGTGTGCCTGGAAGCCACCTACAAAGTGGGTTCTAATAGGCCTGGCCTACCTTCGATGTGTCTTAAATCCACTATTTGTTTAACATGCTTTCAAATTACAAGTGCACCTTCAGTCTAGCCTTCTTGCTAAATGAGCTCTATTTCATACCTGTTGGCTTCATAATAGGATGTGACAGTATTGTGTGCCCTAAAATAAAGTGATATTCATACCCTAGTTTCCTCTTGGCTCCGTTGATGCCAGAGATGCATGCATAGTCCTCGTGCAGCTCTAGCCATGTAGTACGAAACACAAACACACACACACACACAAACTCTCTTCTTCAAGGTAGAGGTACGAGTAGGAAGTGACCAATTGGTAAGGGGTTCTTAGGGTGGGGCTACCTCGCTAAGCTAGTGGGGCCTATTTGCCAATCCAGCCTCTGCCACTTTTCAACTACAATTAGGTTTTTACTAACTCGAGAATGAGTAGAGTTATGCAATTGTGTCAGCATGAAAGCATAATAAAGTAGCAGAGACCAAGGGGAGAAGCAATATTGCATCTTTACCATTCTCAAAATAAATATTTCTTTTTGTGACAGATTTATCAGGTATCTCTTCAGCATGTGACTATGCGAAGCAATCTTAATGCAAAACAGTGCCAAAATATTCTGTGTAAAATTGGGGCTGTGTTTTCTGGGGCACATTTAGCTAATGTGTAGGCTGCATTAGCATTGGACTAGATTAAGTTGTGCATTACTTGATGAGGAAGAAATTTATGAGCGCCATAAAGGAAAGGTGGGTGAAAATCACAGACACAACATGTGTGTCTTTTGCCTTCTCTTTCATCTAATATGCTGTTTGATACCTTCCTAAAAAGCCATATTCAATAGTACACCTGCAGTGTGGGCTGCCACGCAGAGTCTAAAGAAGCGCTCCACAAAATTTGGGAGAGCCATTCATTTCAGAGTACGAGGATACATTGATTGATATGTGGGATTGAACGTCCCAAAGCCTCCATATGATTATGAGAGACGGTGTAGTGGAGGGCTCCGGAAATTTCGACCACCTGAGGTTCTTTAACGGCCACTCAAATCTCGGTACACGGGCCTACAGCATTTCCGCCTTCATCGGAAATGCAGCCACCAGCCGGGATTCGATCCCGCGGCCTGCGGGTCAGCAGCCGAGTACTTTAGCCACTAGACCACCACGACGAGGAATTACGGGAGTTGAGGCACCACATCTGGCATGTATGGTTAATTCATTGATTGGTTGATTTGTTGTGTTTAACGTCCCAAAACCACTATATGATTGTGAGAGACGCCATAGTGGAGGGCTCCGGAAATTTAGACCACCTGGGGTTCTTTAACGTGCACCCAAATCTGAGCACACGGGCCTACAACATTTCCGCCTCCATCGGAAATGCAGCCACTGCAGCTGGGAATCGAACCCGCGACCTGCGGGTCAGCAGCCGAGTACCTTAGCCACTAGACCACCGCGGCGGGGCATGTATGGTTGCATTATTGAAAAAGAAAATTAGTATACTACACTTGCGAGAAAGTTAAAATAATGTCAGCAATCTTAAAGTTGGAGATCCAGTGTTATATATGTATCGGTGAGAATCAGTCAACTTTCTAGACTAGGGATTGTATTAAACATCGTACAGTGAGTGTACGCGTTGGCAGGCTTGTTGTTTATCATACTTATATGCGCAATGCCTCAAGCTTACCACGTCACATCACCACGAATTTAGTTCCCAAAGATAACGCTGACTCTTATCTACAGGCTGGAGTCAAAATTACACTGATTTAACCCAACCCGAGGTGAAAGCAGTGGAAACGAAAGTATGTGCGTCGCTTAGCCATAAATTGTCCTGCTTCAATCCGACGCAGCGCTGTACATGCAACTATCTTTATGCGAATTCACACTTGAAAAAGCACATGAAATGTCACCTTGATGCACACATGGTGTTAAATATTGCCAGGTTCCACTTCCCAAGTTTTTGTTATCGTCCCAAAACACCGCACGATTCTCAGCGCAAACCGCGCCTGCAGTTTTCTAGAAGATTCCGGACTGTAGTAGATCATTTCGATAAGATCACGCCCACTGTGCGAACGGTACAGATTGTTCTGGAACCACGCCACCGCCAGCGATAACGCTAGAACATTCGACGGCAAGAGTATAAATGCCGACGCGCTTCGCCGCTTTTCAGTTGTTGATCGAAGGCCGACGCTCCATTCGCCACTATCAGTCCGAGACTGCTATCTGTGCAAGACTGCTGCTGTAATTGGACTTTCGTTTACCGGGCACAGGTTCGCCCAAATAAACAGTTCAATCCAAACAAGAAGTCTCCTGTCTTCGGCCACGTCACGACTCCGTGACATCTGGTGGAGGTGCTGCTTCGTTCATGTACCGGACGCCCCCGTCAAGCCGTGAACCCAGCCCACGTCGCGGAGAAGACACCGACGCCAACCAGGAGCAGCGAACAAGCCGCCGACAGCAAGGGCTACCACCGGAGTACGGGCTTCTACCAGACAAGGCGCGGAAGACGAAGGCCATGACCGCGACTGCAGCGACAATGACAACCGCAGCGTCTCAGCCCACGATGGTCATGCATCAACCCAGGGAACCAGCAATTTTCCATGGGTCATCATTCGAAGACCCGGAGTCCTGGCTAGAAACATACGACCGTGTGGCCGCCCTCAACCACTGGGACCATGACGAAAAGCTGCGTCGTGTGTTCTTCTATTTGGAAGACACCGCAAGGACTTGGCTTGAAAATCGGGAGTCCACGCTCCGAACGTGGGATGTTTTCTGCGGCGCATTCCTGCAAACGTTCGCGAGCGTCGCTCGCAAAGAGAAGGCCGCTGCTTTATTAGAGACTCGGGTGCAGCTACCAAATAAAAATGTCGCCATTTTCACAGAAAAAATGACCCGACTATTCCGTCACGCTGACCCAGACTAGCCTGAGGAGAAAAAAGTTCGTTTCCTTATGCGAGGGGTCAAACAGGAGCTCTTTGCGGGACTAATGAGAAACCCACCGAAAACCGTCCAAGAATTTGTAGCCGAAGCGACCACTATTGAAAAGACACTGAACATGCGCACTAAACAGTATAATCGTCGCCTGACTGCAGACTGCGCTGCTCCTCAAGCCAGTAACTCTGGAGACCTGCGTGAAACGATCCGAGCGATCGTGCGAGAAGAGCTGCGCAAGTTGTTGCCTTCGGCGCAGCCTCAAGTGGATTCAATCGCCGACATTGTGCGAGAAGAAGTTCGACAATCGCTTCAACTTCCCCACGCACCGCTGCCCGAGCCGGAAGCTATGAGCTACGCCGCTGCACTGCGCCACAACGCTCCTCCCCGTCCACGCCAAAACGCCGCCCCATCGCACTTCCGTCGACAGACGCCACCGCCGCCACCACCCCCACCAACGTCATACCGTTCGCCAGCGGCCCAGCGCAGTGCACCGAGGAAGACTGACGTCTGGCGCACCCCTGACCATCGCCCGCTGTGCTACCACTGCGGCGAGGCCGGACACACATACCGTCGTTGCCAGTACCGACAGATGGGCCTGCGTGGCTTCGCCGTCAATGCACCGCGTCCACAGCCAGGAGAACGACCACGTGACATCGCCGACTACCTGACAGCAACTCGGTGGACACCACGAAGCCCTTCGCGTTCGCCGTCACCCAGCCGCCGCACGTCACCGCACCACCGGCAGTACTCTGGCCCAACGCGGGGCCGGTCTCCTAGCCCGTATCTGGGAAACTAAGGGCAGCAACCGGTGGAGGTGCGGTTGCTGTGCGACGAAATACCGAAGATCCTCCGACGACGACGACGCCGCGACGGAGCTTTCCGAACACAATGCCAACCAGGCAAAGCCCTGACGGCGAAAGCTCACTTACCGGAGGTGGCCTGACGACGCAACATGGAAGCAGCAGATCAAGCCGACGCAGCCGTGACCCGACGCCACGCCCTAAATGTAATGCGAGACGGCGAACTAGCGACCTCGACGTTCTTATCGACGGCCACAGTGTGACCGCTCTCGTCGATACTGGAGCCGACTATTCTGTCATCAGTGGGTCGTTCGCCGCGAAGTTAAAGAAAGTTAGGACCGCTTGGAAAGGCCCTGAAATCCGCACAGCCGGAGGCCATCTCGTAACACCTGTAGGAATCTGCACAGCGAGAGTCACCATTAACGGCCGTATTTATCCTACAGACTTCGTAGTCCTACAGCGTTGCTCGAGAGATGTCATCCTTGGCATGGACTTCTTATGCCTCCATGGTGCTGTCATCAACCTAAAAACAAAGTCGATAACATTATCCACAGAAGAAGCACTACCGCCGCGCACGCCGTCAGGACACCATGCCTTGAATGTGCTGGAAGAACAAGTCACCATTGCGCCTCGCTCAAGCGTCATTATTTCAGTCGGCGCTCCCAAATCACCTGACTTGGAAGGCGTCGTTGAAGGCAGTCAGCATCTATTGGTCACCCGAAATATTTGCGTCGCAAGAGGAAATGCAGAGCTGCGGGGAGGCAAAGCAACGGTTATGCTCACGAATTTCAGCAATGAGTACAAACATGTGAACAAAGGAACAACGGTCGCATACATCGAAGAAATTGTCGAAGCCACCAGTGCTTTCGCCCTCGCCGATTCTGCGGAACCTGCTCAGAGGAACCAAGCCCCTCCCATAGCTTTCGACGTCAATCCCAGACTTCCGAACTATAAGCAAGAACAGCTCAAGGCCCTGCTCCTGCAATACGAAGATTGCTTTTCGTCGTCATCGAAAATTTGGCAGACTCCAATCACGAAACATCGCATCATAACCGAAGAAAATGCCAGACCACTCCGTCAGACTCCGTACAGGGTTTCGACGCGAGAACGTGAGGCCATGAAGAGACAAGTTGATGAAATGCTGCGGGATGACATTATCCAGCCGTCCAAGAGTCCATGGGCATCCCCCGTGGTGTTAGTGAAGAAAAAGGATGGGACCCTACGTTTCTGCGTCGATTATCGCCGCCTGAACAAAATCACAAGAAAGGACGTGTATCCCCTCCCACGAATAGACGACGCACTTGATCGGCTCCATAACGCCAAGTACTTTTCGTCAATGGACCTCAAGACTGGCTATTGGCAAATCGAAGTCGACGAAAGAGACCGAGAGAACACGGCGTTTATAACACCGGACGGCCTCTTCGAGTTTAAGGTGATGCCCTTCGGCCTTTGCTCAGCGCCTGCAACGTTTCAACGCGTTATGGATACAGTACTGGCAGGATTGAAGTGGCAGACTTGCCTTGTGTACTTGGACGACGTCGTCGTGTTTTCCTAGAGTTTCGACGAGCATCTTCGGCGCCTTGAAGCTGTACTTCAAGCCATCAAGACTTTCGGACTCACACTGAAGCCAGAAAAGTGCAGATTTGCGTATAAGGAGCTCTTGTTTCTGGGGCACGTTATCAGCAAGTCTGGAGTTCGACCCAATCCACGGAAAACATCTGCCATCGCCGACTTCCCGCCGCCCACTGACAAGAAAGCTGTGCGCCAATTTCTGGCCCTGTGTGCTTATTATAGGCGGTTCGTGAAAAACTTCGCCCGCATCGCCGATCCGCTCACTAACCTTACCAAGGCCGACGTGGAGTTTAAGTGGGAAACGCCGCAGGAACACGCTTTCCAGGAGCTTAAACATCGCCTCCAGACACCTCCGTTACTTGCCCATTTCGACAAATTCGCCGAGACAGAAATACATACTGACGCAAGCAGCGTAGGTCTTGGCGCCGTTCTTGTGCAGAGGGCTGACGGACTTGAAAGGGTTATTAGTTACGCCAGCCGATCGCTATCCAAAGCAGAAGCAAATTATTCCACAACAGAAAAAGAGTGCCTCGCCATCATCTGGGCTACGTCGAAATTTCGCCCCTACCTCTACGGCAGGCCCTTCAAAGTTGTGAGCGACCACCACGCATTGTGTTGGCTAGCCACCTTGAAGGACCCCTCAGGTCGCCTCGCACGATGGAGCCTGAGACTTCAAGAATATGACATTACTGTCATTTACAAGTCCGGCAAAAAACACTGCGACGGCGACTGTCTCTCTCGTGCGCCTGTCGACCAACCGCTACCCGACGACCCGGATGGCGACTACTTCTTAGGAACGATAACTACCGACGACTTCGCTGAACGACAGAGGGCCGACCCGGAACTTAAGGCCCTAATAGAATACCTCGAAGGCAGGACCGCCGAAGTCCCGAAGGTATTCAAGCGCGCACTTGCGTCGTTCTTTCTACGAAACGGTCTTCTACAAAAGAAAAACTTTTCACCGCTTCGAGCTAAGTACCTCCTTGTGGTGCCTTCAGCTCTGCGAACAGAACTCCTGCAGGCCCTTCACGACGATCCGACGGTAGGGCACCTCGGTTTTTCTCGCACGCTCGCGAGGATACAAGAAAGGTACTACTGGCCACGTCTTACCACCGACGTCACTCGTTATGTGAGAACATGCCGGGACTGTCCGCGACGCAAGACACCGCCGACAAGGCCAGCAGGACTTCTGCAGTCAATTGATCGACCTTGCCGACCTTTCCCGCAGATTGGTATGGACCTACTGGGGCCGTTCCCGACGTCGGCTTTCGGAAACAAGTGGATCGTGGTAGCTACCGACTACCTCACCCGCTACGCCGAGACAAAAGCCCTGCCAAAAGGCAGTGCATCCGAGGTAGCTAAATTCTTCGTCGAAAATATCATCCTACGTCATGGCGCCCCGGAGGTCCGTATCACCGACAGAGGAACGGCATTCACTGCCGACTTAACTCAAGCAATCTTGGCATACAGCCAAACAAACCACCGCCGGACGACAGCGTACCACCCACAGACCAACGGCCTCACCGAGCGGCTTAACAAGACGATCGCCGACATGCTGTCAATGTACGTCGATGTCGAACACAAGACGTGGGACGCCATTCATCCGTATGTGACCTTCGCATACAACACGGCGGTGCAGGAGACGACGCAGATATATCCATACAAATTGGTCTACGGAAGGAGCCCGGCAACGACGCTCGATGCCATGTTACCCAACGTCACCGACGAAGAAAACCTCGATGTGAGCGAGTACCTTCAACGCGCCGAAGAAGCCCGACAACTTGCGCGTCTCCGTATCAAGAATCAACAGACGACCGACAGCCACCGTTACAACCTTCGACGACGCTTCGTGGAATACCAGCCCGGTGAACGTGTTTGGGTGTGGACACCGATACGCCGACGTGGACTAAGTGAAAAGCTTCTGCGACGGTACTTCGGACCGTACATGGTGGTTCGACGGCTCGGCCCACTTGATTACGAGATTGTCCCCGACGGCATCACGAACTCTCAACGACGCCGATCGCGACCTGAAGTCGTCCATGTCGCGCGCCTCGAGCCGTTTCATGCGCGTTAACAAACTGAACTAGTTTTTTTTGTATTATTGTTGTATTGTAATTTATTCATTGTACTTTCTTGCATTCTTGTTGTACTTTCATTTTTAGTTGAAGCATCGGGACGATGCCTTTTTTCAGAGGGGGGCAATGCCACGTTCCATTTCCCAAGTTTTTGTTATCGTCCCAAAACACCGCACGATTCTCAGCGCAAACTGCGCCTGCAGTTTTCAAGAAGGTTCCGGACTGTAGTAGATCATTTCGATAAGATCACGCCCACTGTGCGAACGGTACAGATTGTTCTGGAACCACGCCACCGCCAGCGATAACGCTAGAACATTCGACGGCAAGAGTATAAATGCCGACGCGCTTCGCCGCTTGTCAGTTGTTGATCGAAGGCCGACGCTCCGTTCGCCGCTATCAGTCCGAGACTGCTATCTGTGCAAGACTGCTGCTGTAATTGGACTTTCGTTTACCGGGCACAGGTTCGCCCAAATAAACAGTTCAATCCAAACAAGAAGTCTCCTGTCTTCGGCCACGTCACGACTCCGTGACAATATTATTGGAATGCTTGTCAAGAGCCACATCCAAGAGATCCGACACCAATTTTGTCATATATATTTAACTTTTGATAAGCACGTCTTCGATCAATGCTCATGCATGCAGCTTCTTTAAAATTTCGCATCAGCCGCAGCCACGATTATTTAGGTTGTCTTACACAGTATGCTTAATTTCCAAGATTGAAATTCAAGATATTCGCCTTGGTTATTCTAAACTGATCGAGTGCTACCATACACTCGTTCATTTATTTGAATTCAATTTCCTCAGCTATAAGTCACCTGAAGCAACGGGTCATTTGCATGCAGCGTTCACGCAAAAATTAATCATTCTTGCTCGAATTTATTAAAAATGCACTTGTTGCAATGTTTCACAATGCATTTTGAATGTGCGCCTGCTGGCACGAATACATGATTATTCGTAATTGTGCATATATATATATATATATATATATATATATATATATATATATATATATATATATATATATATATATATATATATATATATATATATATATATATATATATTTACACATGAGAAAGGGCCGATCGTATATGCGTTCGAAGACAACGTAGCATCTGTTTGGCTTCATTGCAGGACAGAAAAGTAGCACGGTGAAGCATATTCGCTTTGCGGTAAAGCATATTCGCGATAAAGCAAAAAATGCGGTGATGGCGCAGTGATTAAAGCATCCGCCTCGCATGCAAAATGTCCATGGTTCGAATCCCAGGCCGCGCCGTTCCCAACCGTAAAAAAAAATCTGTGTGGTGAGGGAATTGCAGTAAGAGGCCTAGGGTGCGGCCTCATCGGCAACCACCGCCGGCAACGCACTCCCTCACCAGAGAAGGTTTGGCCACCCTGGTGCAGTATCTGGCCACTACCTCCGACATGCATACGTTAACTCACGGCCCTCAATCCCCAGCAGCTGCGAAGCAACTGACCACAGCGGCGGTTAGATCTGCAACGATGCATGGGGTGCTAAGAATCTCTGGATCCGGACAGGCCACCATTGGAACCTGAAATTGGCAACGTTTAACGCTAAAACCTAATCTAGTGACGGAAGTCTAGCTGTATTATTTGAGGAGCTAGATGGTTTTAAATAAGATTGGGATATAATAGGGCTCAGTGAGGTTATGAAGACAGATGAGGGTTATACGGTGATGCAGAATGGGCACGTTCTTTGCTACCGGGGCTTGGCTGACAGAAGAGAACAGGGAGTGGGGTTCCTAATTCACAGAAACATAGCAGGCAAAAAGAGGAATATTATAGCAATAATGAAAGGGTGGAAGTATCGTAATTAAACTGAATAAGAGATACAAGATGAAGGTTGTACAGGCTTACGCGCCTACATCCAGCTATGATGACACTTCAGTTTACAGTTTCTATGAAGACGTGGAATCGGCAATGAGTAAGGTAAAAATACAGTGTACTATACTGATGGGAGACTTCAATTCAAGGCTAGGGAGTAAGCAGGCTGGAGACTAGGCAGTAGGAGATTATGACATCGGTACAAGAAACACTTGAGAAGAGCTACTAGTAGAGTTCGCAGAACGCAATAATTTACAGATTTTGAATACCATCTACCGAAAACAAGGAAACCGCAAGTGGACATGGAGGAGCCCTAATGGCGAAAATAAGAATTAAATAGACTTTATAATGAGTGCACACCCAGGCATCGTGCAAGATGTGGATGTGGTTGGCAAGGTACGATGCAGTGACCATAGAATGGTACGGTCTTGAATTCGTCTAGATTTGAAGAAGGAACTACAGAAACTGATACGCAAGACGCCAATCAATAAGCTAGCACTAACTGGGAAAGCACAGAAATTCAGTCTCGCTTGAGAACAGGTATTCGGCTCTTAGTGAGAAAACCAACCTTAACGTAGATACAATGAATGATAATCTGACGAGTATCATAACGGAGTGTGCATTGGAAGTTGGAGGCAGAGTAGTTAGACAGGACACTGCCAAGCTTTCCTAGGAAGCGAAGAATCTCATTAAGAAGTATGAAATCATGAAAGTATCAAGTACGACAGACAAAATAGAACTGAAAGAGCTTTCGAAGTTGATAAATAGGCATAAGGTACGCGATGTAAGAAGGTATAACATGGAGATAATTGAACACGCTGTGAAAAACAGAGGAAGCGTCAAAGCAGTATAGAGGAAACATGGGATAGGCAAAAATTGGATGTATACACTAAGGGACAAAGAAGGCAAAATAACTACTAATATGAATAGGATAGTTAAAACAGCGGAGGAGTTTTACAGAGATCTGTACAGTAGCCGGCACAACCACGACCTTAATACTATAAGAACTTACAGTAACCCAGGGGGCCCCCCACCAGTAATGATGGAAGAAGTAAGAAAACCTTTGGAGAGCATGCAAAGAGGCAAAGCTGCTGGTGATGATCAGGTAACGTCAGATCTGCTGAAAGATGGAGGACAGATTGTGTTAGAAAAGCTAGCGACCCTGTTTACGAGGTGACTCCTGACAGGAAGATTACCAGTCTTGGAAGAACGCTAGCATCATCTTAATAAATGAGAAGGGAGATGACAAGGACTTGAAGAATTACAGGCCGATCAGCTTACTCTCTGTAGTATACAAGTTATTTACAAAGGTAATTGCTTACAGAATAAACAAAACAATAGAATTCAATGAACCTAAGGAACAAGCATGATTTCTAACAGGCTACTCAACAATCACACCACCTTGATACTATCAATCAGGTTACAGAGAAATCCTCAGAATATAACCAACCACTATACATAGCTTTCATAGATAACGAGAAGAAGTTTGATTCAGTAGAAATATCAGCCGCAATGCAGACACAGTGGAACCAGGAAGTTGATGAAGTTTATATAAACATCCTGGAAGAAATCTACAGGGAATCAACTGCTACCATAATACTTCATAAAGAAAGCAGCAGAATACCAATCAAGAAGGGTGTAAGGCAGGGGGATACAATCTCCCAAATGCTATTTACCGAACGCTTGCAGGAGGTTTTCAGAGGCCTAGAATGGGAACAGTTAGGAATTACAGTTAAGGATAACAGTTTGGCAAAAGTGGCATGCTTATTACATACCAGATGTAATTGGTTTTGAAAGGAATGACTTCCAGAATTTGTGTGAAGCACTTGCTTGGAATGTACTTGGTAGCACATGCACAGTGCATGCAGGTGTAGTATTGAATACTTTTAAGAGGGAATAACAGTGCTGTTGATGAAATAATAAGAAGGCAATGGGACACGCATGATGTGTCTGTGATTTTCAACACATCTTTTTCTTTATATAGTGCTGATCATAAAGTTATGGCTAAATTAGGCTTATGCAAATGCAGCCTTATAATTGAGCCACTTGATTATTGTGACTTGGCAAACATTGCCCTAACTTGATGCAGCATATTTTGGCTCTTTTATGAGTCATAAGGATGCTTGGCATAGACACACTCTAAAGAATGGCTGGCATATATAAATCATAACAAAAGGAAATAGCTACTTTGAGGACAGCAGAGGTGCAACATTGCTTGTAATTTTGGTCTCTGGTTTTATCTCACTCTGTTGAAACGACATATGTATACTCTGTTCTATGTTCAAATTACATAATTAGCAATTAGTCACTAAATACATACTAGTTCTTGGGACGTACTTTTACTGTAGAGAAGAAAGTATTTTTTGGTGTGTTTTATACATGGCTACAGCAGTACAGGGGCAATGCATACACCCCTGGCCTCAACAAAGCCATAGAGGAAACCAGGGTATGAATATTTCTTCATTTTAAATACACAAAATTGTGATATCCCAATACATAGAAGTGCTAGGTGTTCGGAATCATTTGTCCCTTCTTCTTCAGCTTTAGAATTTCTGGCATGTTTTCAAGTTCCTGCAAGAGTGGTATACTCATTTTCTGTTTTTGTTATAGAACGTATGCATACCAAAGTGGAGCTCCTGCTCTTATATTAAACTCTGAAATGAATAACTTCTTCATTTATTGTGTGGAGCACTTTTTCGCAATATGCTTAGTAGCACACACTGAAGGTGTACTCCGGAATACATCTATTTTAAGGGATAACCATGCAGCTGTGGGTAAGTTAGAGAGAAAGCAACAGACACAACATGGATCTGCCATTTTCAACTTATCTTTTAATTTTGACGCTAATTGATTTCTTTCTCATGGAGAAACTGCATGGCATAAATAAGTCTTGGCAAATGCAGCACAGTCCCGTCTTGATACAGGCTACTGTACATAATTTTTGTAGAATAGGCAGTGAGTGCTGTGAAAAAAGAGGTTGATTGAAGCTGAAGATGCAGGATGTTTTTGCCCCAGTGTGTATCAGACGATGCTCAGCATGGACATATAATAAAAATGATTGGAGAAATTAGTTATACCAATAGAAAATAATTGCACTCAGCAGGGCATTAATGCAGTATAGTGTGCTACCTTGAAACTGGTTCTTATCTGTTTCTTTGTATGCAACCACATAATTCTGTATAACGTGGAAAAAGCACCGCTAGCCATTTGTCACCTGTGTTGTAATTCGCAGAGATTGCTCCATCGAACATTTACCGTAAAGTAGAAAGTTCGTTTTTTTTTGTTGCAGTGCATAAAACATAGCTTGAACTTTACATGAACTGTGCATGCATGTGTGGCATCGACAAAACCACACAGGAGACATAATTAATAACGTCAGTTTATTTAAGGCACACAAAAATGTCACATTTACTTAGATACTGACAGGTAACAGATCGACGAATCCAACTTTTTTGCACATACTGTGAACAAATTACAAAATTCTTTGTTGCTTCAAACTCGTTCAGAAAGAAGGCAAGAACCTGTGATTTGTGCAACATGGCAATCATATGAAATAAGACACGCTGATTAGAGGCTCGTTACAAGCCACTTCATGGTTGTTTTCCAGGAACACATTCTTTCTTAGCCCCTTCGTCATAGCAAGAATGCAGTTCTAGACAAGCCACCAAACATGAAAGACTTTAAATGTATGAGTGTTTTTTGGTTTCATTGGAGACCACTTCATAGACACGAGGGCATAAATCTATCTGCGATAGAATACAGTGTATACCATAGTATAAGGGGCAGTGCACCTTCTCCGGCTCCTGGCAGCAATGTGAAGCATGATAAAAATAAGGCACAGCATTTCTTTAGAGTTGAATACACGTGGTCATAAAGCTTTCAGAATGGAGACGTTGTGACGCATTGGTTTCATATATTAGGCACCCTCTTGCAAAGCAAATAGTATGTACTGGAGCAAAGCGGTGCCAGCTATGTCTTGTCTTGTCTCCTAGAAGATTTTGGCTCATACCCACATGGGGGATTGGCCAGCTATGTGCCAGCGTGAAAGAAGACGACGTTTGTGTGGTTCGTGCTTCGATATTAAATCCAAATCAAATTGGCTTCAGAACAGATTATTCAATCTGGTGTGCACACGCAGATTTAGAAAGCCGCATTCAGCTTGCTCGCAAAAAAAGACAACATGCGGCACTAGTGGTATTGGATATAGCTAAGGCATACGATAGTGTATAACATTCAGTTTTATTAGACATATTAGAGAGCCACAATCTCCCAAAACATATACTGGCGAGGGTGAGGGAATTTTTGAGAGAAAGAGAGTTCTATTGTTTTAAGGATGGGTGCGCATCGTCAAAGTGCAAACAAACACTCGGTGTCCCCCAAGGCGCTGTATTATCGCCAGTTCTATTTAACATCCTAATGTGCACTATACCGCATTGCCAGGACGTGCAGGTGTTTGTATATGCTGATGATATTGCATTTTTGACGGCACATAGCGACATGTATTCTTTACATCAAAATCTACAGAGATATGCCAATATGCTGGGGAGATGGCTAGATGCAGTCTGCATGACCTTAAACGTAAATAAGAGTGCAGTATTGATATTCCCGTTATCTGATCCCATCTCAATTTCAATATGTTATAAACAAGAGCCCATTCCACAGGTGGAATCTCTTAAATATTTGAGAGTAATTTATAATGCCAACCTAAACTGGACTCCCCACATAGAAAGCTAGGCATCTAAAGCACAACGTGCCTTAGGAATTCTTCGTAGAGTAAGCAGCCGCCGATATGGTCTACGCAGAAGCACAATGGTGATGATATATAAAATGTATATTCGACGAATCCTAGAATTTAGGTGTGTATTGTTCTCAGGTGGCCCTGCTTATAAAATAAAGCCTCTTGTTATGCTGTAACGAGAAGCCTTGAGATTGTGTCCAGGACTTCCTAGGTTGGTAACAAACAATATTTTGTATCCGGAAGCACGATTACCTACATTGCCTTGCCGTTTTCGTATCCTAACTGTTAAGACGTTTCTGAAATTTTATAGCTATGCGCTAATACGATCTGAATATGACTTTATAAATGACCCAGAAACCTTTTTTCTAGCCCATTGGCCGCGGTTTCTAACACCTCAAATTGCGTTTGTTCAGAAACAACTACATAGGATAAATGTAAAAATTCGAGATGTGATTGCGGCGCAGGTTACAAATCAAATTCTTAAGATAGAATTCGATGAGATTTTTCCCCCTAAGCCCAAATTACAATCCTATAGGGTATTATATAGCCGACTGCAGGATTATCTTGCCCGCGCAGAAACGAATAATATTATAGCCACAGATGCTTCAGTAATCCATGGATGAAAAGACAGGTGTAGGTATATACTCCAATTCGCTTGACTGGTCTTTTTCATTAAGATTACCAAATTTCACCCCAGTTTTTGAAGCTGAAATGTTGGCAATAGTTCTAGCGCTGCGAAAGCTACCTTTGAAAGCCGCTAGCGCGATCATAATCACGGATTTTCTGTCAGTATGTACGTTGATTACGGCGTCAACAAAATCCATGGCCTTAAAGACGCTCCTTATGCTAGTTCCTCTTCAGCTGCAGCTACTGAAATTAGTATGGATACCCGCTCATTGCGGCTTAGAAGTAAATGAAAGCGCTGACTCTCTAGCACGAGCAGCATTTGAAGGGCCAGTACTATCATTCCTTCCCGAAGTGGCCAATATAATTGCGACAAGATACAGAAAACTTGTGCTTAGTGCAGACGCTATGAAAGCAATATTGTCAACACCAGAATTTACTCACTTAAGATTTCCATGAAAAATTCATTGGTGTCCTACAAGACAGTTGGAAACCATAATAACGAGATTTCGATGTCGTGTCCCCCCGTTAAATTTCTATTCACATAGGGCTGGTCTGGCGATATCACCACTATGCAACTTTTGTTCAGAATTGGAAACAATAGAGAACTATTTTTCATCGTGTCGCTGATACAAATTACTCAGGAAAACACTTTTAGTCCTCCCATTCGCTAGCATGGGGCTGAATTTCTCTATAGAAAACATACTTTCCTTTGGTGCTTACGATCTGGGCTTCAGCCACGAGAACGTTTTCTATGCAGTTTGCAAGTACGTTAATTAAAGTAAAAGAATTAAGATTTTAATTGCGTGTTTATTATTCGTGCAAAAAAATTCCAACATCCACAAGAGCATTGTTGAACCATGCTGATTCCTATTCAAGGTAATGAATAATTGTTTTATCTGAACGAGTGACAAACAACTATTGCAATCCGTTCGTTCTTCCTAGGGTGTCTTTTCTTTTTTCTTTCTTTTTTCCGGTGGGTGGTTTCGATATTGAAAAAAAATGTTACTGAATTAAGTCATCGATTCTTGGCCAATTCCCCTGAGTGGGTACGAGCCATGGCTGTGTGATCATCACCATCATCGTGCTTGCCGCGTTTCTGCTTGAACCAACTTGTGGCTAACACTTCTTCAATAATATAACAACTCTTCGTAGGCGTGCTCGCTCGTTGCATTGTAACAAGTTGTAGAGAGATGACTGCCGTGCCCGGGATCAAACTCTCGAACTTCGGGTTGGCACGCGAGCACCTTAGCCTCTATTACAACGTGGTGGACGCAACTTTAAGCAGTCGTGTGGCTCTGGGGTAGAAAAGTTGGTTACTTCACAAAATGCCTGGGTTCACTTTCGGCTTTAACTGTGATTTTTATTCTGTATGGTCTACAAATATTTTACTCTCAAGCATTGTCACTGAAAGCGGAAGCTATTTTTTTTTGACGTAAGCTTTTTAAAGGAGCGCTGACATCAAATTTCAAGATCGATATGTGCTCATCATTTGATCGCTTGGTGTGCGTAGGTCTTCTCGGCCAAATTTTAACGGCATCCGTCACGTGGAAGTTATTTTATTTCGATATCAAACAGCGTAGAAAAGCCAATGAGAAAAAAACGGAAAATAGACTGCCCAGCGACGTCGACACTGGTGCTACGTGTTCGGCGTGATACATTCCACAAATACAATCCTGAGTTACGATGTCCTAGTAGCGATGACGTGTACGATCCGAGTGTTCTTATCGTGGCACCGGCTGGCGCCGAAGCGCACAAACGTACTCGCTCGTCGAGTCTGATCTTCGTCGCACTGGTTTTAATAATTACGTGAAATTACCAAGATAAAAACCAGCTTTCAAAAATGACGAAACAAAAGAGCATGATTAAACGTGTGGTTGTCGGTCAGCATTTCGAGAAATTGTTGTGAGTTGCAGTCGTCTAGTTCGAAGCACGAAAAAAGTGATCTGAGGGTGTCTTTTCATATCACGTATGAGTTACAACCTAGCACGACCACAAGCTATGAAAAGTGGAACAGCGTATAGTCAGATATCATCGCTAACATGTAACACGCAGGTATCATTGAATTTTAGTTCATCTGTAGATTTTGCGTTCACGTAAAAGTGGTAATACCGTGTTAACCGCGAGAGGCTGGATAGGTGGGACCACCTGGAGGCGCAAAAAAGAACCTGGCGAGCAGGAAACGTATTTTATTTCTTCGCTGATGCTCATTTGTGATAGCTATATTGAATCGACCACTCTGCGTATACCTGAATACTTTGCACGCCAAAACCACCAATATAGCTAACTGAGACGCATGTGCGAACATGGCTGAATCGTGCATCCTCGGGCACCTCTGCAGTGCTGCTTGGAACGGCGTCTATTTCAAAATCACTTTTCTGCAAAGGGTCGATCGAAGCAAAAACAATTCGCGACATCGCGAATCGTGGGGATTCCAAGCTCCAGACTATCGTATTGAACCCGAGTCGACACTCTAAAGGGCAACGACAGCAATGCAGGTGACAAGGCATAACTGAATGCGTCCGCCTAGTGGACGGAATGTTTGCGGAGCAGCTCAGCCTGATGTCACTCTTTTCTGTGGAGAAGTGGTCAGCTGTGGCGTGATCTGGGGGTGACCAGGAGGTAGCGCTACTGCTGGTGCTCCCAGCGCTAAAAATGGCGAGAATGCCACCCGTCTTTGAATCGTGCTAGATCCGAGTACTATAAATCAACAAAATATATAGTTAGTCA
This sequence comes from Rhipicephalus annulatus, assembly GCA_013436015.1. Classification (NCBI taxonomy): domain Eukaryota; kingdom Metazoa; phylum Arthropoda; class Arachnida; order Ixodida; family Ixodidae; genus Rhipicephalus; species Rhipicephalus annulatus. Next base: position 233,239 of record WOVY01009437.1, read on the forward strand.
TCTCTCTGTTGCGTTTTAGGTCGCGAATTGTTGCTACGGAGTCCATAGCTACTCGCTGACGCAAAAATCTTGGCATGAGTAAATTTGATGGCAGTGCTTCTTTAAAGTTATCATGGAAAGGTTTCCAATGTCTATTTTAGAGATATCTGAGAATAAAGCCTTACTGTGGCTTATAACTTGCGGGACACGCCTAAATTTTATGGGTCATCGGTATGCACAAGATGTGTATGAGAAAGGCTTTCATAATTTACGTGACAGGTATTTGATGTCATTCAAGGCATGACACGTCAGTCATGTTTGTCTTACACTCATACTCTTATATGCCAGTTTTCGTACGTACTAGTAAAGAAGGTGATCACCCGAGAACCCAGACGCAGGCAGCTAGATAGATGGATAGATTGTAACGGTCAAAATACCTTTATTTCGGTAAGAAATGCTTTGATACTCGTATGGTGCACACACACTTAAGACCGAATTGAAAGATGATTTGGAACATAGTAATAGATTGGGCATGGGACAACTTTTTTTCATATATTAAGCAGAGCATTGGTTTGCGTTCAAAGAACAGAAATAACAATCACCATGAATGGGCACATGCTACTTTGGCCCCTTGTTCATCTTTGTCCTGCTGTGCTTCGCTCCCAGAACACATGCGCTGATACGTCCAGCATGGAATCCATTAAGACTGATGGACTAGAGAATGAGTGCAAAGATAACGAAATGTTGGCAAAAAGAATTCTCAACGAGACGGCATTCAAATCTATGTACTGACCATCTCGAAACAACCTTTTGGCTATCCAGGCACGCTAGCAAAATTTATCATAGCTTTTTATAGTATAGTGTGCAAGGGGATTGGAAAGATAAACGAGAGTGAGGAACAGGGAAAAAGGTGGGGAGAGAGAAGTTGTCGCATAGAAAGAATGAGAAAGGAAGAGAATAAAAAAGTGAGGGAGAAAGCTAAACAAAGAGAAATAGAATGAAGTCTAAAATAGAAACAAAAATAAATTGTAAGAGAGAAGACAGGAATAATAGAAAAGAAGAAAAAGAGGAAGAAAAAACTAACACTAAAACAAAGAGTGCTGTTCAGTAGCACTTCTTTGAGTCTTGACACCACTATTGCAAATCTACCTCAAATTTGTTTGTCAAGTTATCACGTGAGAACAACACTCAGCACTGATTGCAGAATAAAGCAGAGGCGTAAAATACGTGTCCCGCCGACGTTTCTTGAGTGGCCGATCCTGCACAAAACACTCCGAAGCCAATATTCCTACCCTACTGACGAGGCCCTGCGATCGACCATGAGGATCGTCTTTGCAGAAGAATAAATACAAATGATTCTTCATTTGTCACTGCTAAATTTCCCAAGGCATCAAGCAAGCATGTTCATAACTTCAGCAGCTGTTTTGTACTTCACAAAGAAGAAAGTTGTGTCATTTTGCCAAATAGCACTCGCACTTATTTCTTGTCCTTTGCCCTTGATAACGTGTTCAGGCAAATTATATAGATGTAATTGGTCTCAAGCTTTTGTTTCACAAGCACCCCACGCAGGCAGAACATACCAACAAAGTAATTGTTCTTTATTTTGTAATTAGCATCCATATTTTAGCCATTCTGAATGCCGGTATCATCATTTTTCTCAAATTTTTTTGAAAAATCTCCCTCAGAAATGTCCTATATATAGGATGCGGTAAAAAGGTCTTTTAAATGACATTACTTGACGTTTTTACCCCCTCCTCCACATCAAATTTCTGCACCGTGCTGGCCTTTTCAGAACTAAACTTTGTGATTGTGGTTCACCAGATCAGGGAAGTTTGATACTTTCGGTTTTCTTTTAATGGTGTGCTTTCTCATAAGGTTAGTAGCGAGATGGCGCAGTAGTGCGTATTTGTTCTTCTTGGGTCCTTGTTTCCTCGCTGTGCCGATTTTAACATGCATACAATGCATCTGTGCAGAGATTTGAAAATGGTCAGCACAACTGCAGATAAAGCGACACTAGAGAGAAGAGGACAAGCACAGGCTTCCAAATGAAATTTTATACATCATACATTATATATAGCCCACATGCAATATATTAACATGCTCATAGTAAGAAAAAATAACTTAAGTGAAAGTGCACTGAAACAAACTCGCCTTACGCACGATTGGCATTACGCACGATTCTTTACTGCGCAGGTTAGTACATTTAACAGGTTTTTTTTGCCATTTGCTCTGTCGTTACACTGTCATTGCTGCCATATTGTTAAGACCATCTCGTTCTGTGACTTGTCGTTTTGCGCATATCTGTGCTGCTTTGCTGAATTCTACGCAATGCCTACTTATGCTGAGCTGAACAAAAAAGTTATCGAGCTTGAAGCAATACTCAACGAATGTTCTGATAATTTCGTTGACGCTATTTTTAACAAGTTAATCGTCAAAGCACAGCTATCTGGTGTAAACTTCTCTGAAATGAAAAAACAAATGAGCGAGTTGGTAACTAGCGCTGAGCACATGAATGACATCGTGGAAAGCTTGCGGCAAGATAATGTCTCTTTGATTGCGGAAAACAAGGCGCTAAAAGCACAAAATGCGGAACTATCTCGTGAAGTGACGCAAATAGAACAATATTCACGGATTAACAACGTCGAGATCAAGGGCGTTCCGGCGACATAAGGGGAAGACTGCGCGACGATCGTACAGACTATAGGTGATAAGATTATTTGTAAACTGGCACCCAGTGATCTCGACATCGTTCACCGTGTTTCAACACTGAAAGCTGGCGCAAAGAACCTGCTTGCTCGCTTCTACTCTCGGACGAAAAAGGCTGAATTTGTCAGCAAGGCTCGGAAGGCCAAACTATGCCTAAGTGACATTGGACTGCCCGGAGCCGCCAACAACCCTGTCTACATTTGCGATCACATCGCCCCCGAAAACAAGGCACTCTTTTCTCAGGCACTGGCTTTAAAGAAGGAGAACAACTGGAAATTCTTGTGGACAGATAACTGTCAAATCAAAGCCAGAAGGACAACGGAGAGCAAGGTGCTACGCATCACCTGCGAAGCCGACCTGCCCAAAATCTGCTAGCAAACCATATTGAATTTCAATTTCTTCCTCTGTTGCGCTTAGGTCATTCCAAGTATGGCTACTTATTTCTCAACAGACCATCTCAATTGCTTCCTTTCACCTTTCTCCCGCTCTGCGATTCATATTAACGCAAGGGGCGTCCGTAAACACTCCGATGACATACAGCTTCTTCTCTCTGCTCTTGACAATCCGTTTTTACTTATCGGTATCTCTAAAACCTGGCTTAGCAATGATGACAAAAATTTGTTTGGTCTCCCCTCATACAAGTCCGAATACTCGCATAGGCCTAGCAGCAATCATGGAGGTGTCGCCGTTTACTTTAAATCGAATATACACTACATAGGACGACACGACATTGAGTTAAATGTAACTGGCTGTGAAAATGTTTGGGTACAACGTGACCACAATTTTCTTAAGCTAGACAGCAAGAGCTTCATCTTTGGATGCATTTATTTATCCCCATCCTCATCGGTCATAAATTTCTGTGGAGCCCTCCACAAAGTATTACACACACTATCTCTTAGTCATACAAATGTAGTGTATATGGGTGATTTCAACATTGATATACTTGACCTGTCTTCTTCTAGTTCTTTGAATTACTCCAGTGTTTATGAGAGTTTTGGCTATGAATGTTTAATCTCCCTTCCCACACGCTCCATGAATGGCGCAAGTACCTTGACTGATCATTCACTTTCTAATTTATCACAAGCGCCGGATGCAGGGGTTCTTAATGTCGACATCACTTACCATTACCCGATTTTTCTGTGCTTCAGCTGTATCTCTTCACCGACTAGCATATCTTACACCAGGTGTGTTCTAGACAAAGAATCGTTCATTGATGATATCGTGAACACTGATTGGTCGTCAGCAATACCATTGGATGATGTACAAATTGAATTTTCAGAGTTTTCATCTATATTTTTGTCACACATTCAGCGTCATACCGAGGTTCGCAAATGTAAAAAAACATACGCCAGTCTTCAAAACCCTTGAGTTACTGAAATATTACTGAAAGAGCTGAAAGCCAAAGAGAACCTTTATAAAAAAACAAAACGGAAGCCTTTTAATTTAGAATTATTCGCGCGTTACAAAAATTCTGCAATGCCCTTACATTGCGTCTGAAAAGGCAAAAAAGATTTATTATGAACGAAAAATGGAAGATGCTGCTTCGAATGGTAAGAAAAATTGGGAAATCGCCAACTCATTCCTGAACAAAAATGAAAGGCATTCTAGCATCACTACTATTCCGTATGAGAACGTTTCGTATGATACCCCGTTAGCAATTGCGGAGGCCTTCAATAACTACTTTTTAAACTCTGATGTCATCCCCAATGCTGACTATCATCTTCCTTTTTCTCGTATGTCACAATCTTTCTTCCTATTTCCTACCACATTTTATGAAGTACACGATGTCATATGTCACCTGAACACAACAAGTGCTGGCCCTGATGGTATTCACCCAACCCACGTAAAAAATGATTGCTCATGTTGTTTCTGATATTTTGGCATCCATCATCAACCTAGCTTTAAAAACTGGCATCTTTCCTGTAGAATTCAAAAGTGGCACAGTCGTCTCCGTTTTTATGAAAGGTGACCGTTCACTGATAACCAACTATAGACCCTTTTGCATAATACCATTTCTCAGTAAAATATTCGAAAAATTGCGCAAAATTTGTCTGACGAAATACCTCAATAAGTTTCAGATTTGATCTCTTTCCCAATTCGGTTTTCGCGGAGCATATTCCACTGACCTCGCTTTGTTATCTTTCACTAAAAGTTGAAGAAAGCTATCGATGGAGGCTACTACGCAGGTTCCGTTTTTGTAGATTTCACCAACGCATTCGACACTATCAACCACCACATTTTTTTATGAAGCTTGAAGCAATAGGCGTAACTGGTCCTGCACTATCATTATTAAAAAACTATTTTCTCAATTGAAGCCACGTTGTCAGACTGTCAGGTCATAATTCTATACCGAAAGTAACAAATATAGGAGTACCTCAAGGTTTTATTCTCGGCCCACTTCTTTTCAATATTTACATAGATGATTTGCCATCTTGCCTTGCCAGCTCAGAATGCTTATTGTATGCAGACGACACAACAATTGTGAACACTGATAAATGCCTCCAATCTCTGACACAGAAACTAAACCATGACCTTTCAGGCTTGGCTGCGTGGTGTATCCATAATAAATTACAAATAAATCCCACCAAAACGAAATTCGTTGTTTTCCACTCTCGCCAACGTGAACATAATTACATCCCCCCAATACTCCTAAATCAATTCGCAATTGAAGCAGACGATGAGGTGACGTTCTTGGGAATTAGACTGGACCGTCATTTGAAATTTCATTCGCATGTTGCATACCTGAGAAAAAAAATGGATTACAGCATACGTGTTCTAATTCAACCTCGTGATATATTTTCGGAACCCACATGACTTTCATTGTACTACGCTTTTATTCATTCTCATATAAATTACTGTATCACATCTTGGGGTAATACCTACAGCAGTCATCTCGTCTCCCTTCAAACTATGAAAAATCACTCTTTTAGAATTCTTACCCACAGTCATTACTGCAGTGTTGCTAAAGCACTTCTGCATGTCAACAACATCCTAACAGTCGAGAACACTTTCAAATATAATCTACGCATACTAGTTTTCAAGCAAATAAAAAATTAGCTTCCTTTGTGTATGATCCTTCCATCTAGTCTAGAGAATACAAACTTGACAAGGTTTGCACAAAATCACAATTTTATCTTGCCTATAGTTCATACTAATTATGGCAAACAAACAGCCCACTACACTGGAATCCATCTCTCGAATACTATATCTTGAGGAATAAAAGCCCCGGAATCAATCGGCATATTCAAAAAAGATATGAAGACTTTCCTCTCATCCATTTCATTATCTGGATAGTTTCGATGACTTCTATTACTCCCGCTCCCTTTCATGCTTTCTCACAACCTAACGTTAACAAAGCATCACATCATCATCCTACATTGCTGATATGAGATGTAACTGTTTAGTTTTCTTTTCTCGTAGTTTATATTTACTATCTTTCACCATGGTAATTATCTGAAAACTACTTAGGAGAGTTGAATTACATCTATTTTTTATGTAGTCTCATTTCAGTTTTTATTGCTGCTTTCTGCTAATGTTTTTTTAAGTAGAACTCATTTTTTGTTTTTACCTGCGATGTACTTCATTCCCTGTTTTCTGTACCACTGCTGGCTGCATCAATTAAGTTCTTCTATATTCACTGCTGTAGGAGGTCCCGATTCAGTCTCTGACTATGGGACTTCCTTCTGTATACACAGATTTTTGTAATTGATTCAATGACAAAATAAAACCATTTCAGATTTTTGAAGGCAAAATAGCACATGACGATGAATACAGGTAAGCCAGTTTTAACAGATAGGAACATCGAAGGTTTAACGTCACCAGCTTCCTTTCGCTATTCATGCAGCCTCTATGATAATCCTGGTGCTATCATAAAGGTGAGCTGCAATAGCTCTTTTTTTTCTCGAACAGAGACTGGTAACCACATTCACAACAATCAGAAGCCAAAGAACCATCTGTATTTATAGTTTTTACTTTTTTACAGTGTTCCTGCAACCGTATACTTAGGCACTCGTCTCTTTGATCCACATAACTGTGTCCACAGAACCAAAATATGCTGTAATCAATGCCTCCTGCACAGTCAACAAAGTTTTGCCGTGCATGGACTGGCTATGGTTCAAAGCTCCTTTAACATCACAAGTTCAATTACATAAATGAGATTGTTTATTCAGTGCATTGGTAAAACGGGAAAGTATTTAAACATATGGTTTCAAGGAAATTTGCAAAAAGTAAAATACATGGGTAGAGACGTTTCTTTGGGTTCTCATAATTAGAAATACAATTGCCAGTGCCTGTCTGAAAAACACAAGTTCTTATAACTCATTCTCAGGATGGCACTCAGAACCTTCAGTACTTTTGACTGCAAAGAACTGGCTTACTTGGATTCATTGGCAAGTTATATGTCACTGCTTTTCGTTTTTGGTGGTCTCTGTGATTTTATGCTTCACTGAGATTTTTTCAGTATAAGCATGTTGTTTTCATCTCGGGTGTAGGCAACACATTTGGGAGTTGAAATAAATTTCAATTGCATGTCGGCGCTAATTCTCGTCTCACTTGTGCTGTGTATAACACTGAGCAGTTTTAAGTATGGAATACCAACCAGTCTGCAGCCACATATGTTGCTCCATGCGAAGAAACCCTGGGGTGCTAGTTGTACGCTCAAAGTCAATATTTTTTCATTGCTCGTGCATCCATGGAAGGGAATGGCGAGGCTTGATTGAGCATGCAGGTGTCACATGGGCACTTTCTATCCAAATTCAATTTCTGGACCGTGATTGACTCATCTCTGCATCTAACGCAATGAAGAAACTTGGACTCGTTAGCCATCAAAATTTTATCGTGTGATGCGTGTACTTTGAAATCAGGAATGGTTGGCAGCTTTTCTGAATGATGTAGTGGTTAAAGTACTACGCATTTAACAGCTCAGCTAACACGAGTTCGTTGCTACTACGCATGTAAAATGAAGTATTCGCCGAACAAGTGCAAGAATCGAGCAGGTAGCCGAACGGCCGTGCAAACCACAAAACTACAAGCGCACCCAGCAAAACTGGCAACACCTACGGACTACCACACTGTCACCACTGCACAGAAAAGAATAAATATCACGAATGTCAAAGAGCACTGAAACAGGTTGACGAGTCCTATAGTCATCGTGGCCTTCACGCAAGCTCAGGCGAACCACAAAATTCAGCGGTTCCAACCACAAACACAATTTAATTATTCACGGTCACAAAGCAGACTGCAATGCAACCACAATCACAGTGCGCGCCAACGACGTGAACACCAAGCTGACCACAAACACGAAAAAAATACGCCCGATGTGCCTTGATCAAAAAAACGCTTCTATTGGTTGCGTAAACCGGCATTGTAAACATTGACGAAAAGCCACAATGTTCTACGAATCCACCTAGATCCAAGCCAAGTTGGGTGAAAATAGCGTTTTCGTTATTTTGACCGACTGAATACTGGCTGTGTTCCAAAAGGTGACCAGTAAAAGAGCGAGTGATTGAGGGAGGCACCATCTGCTACCGGCTTTTAGTTCGAGAAGAGTAGACGATGGCGAACCGCTTCGCCGCAAGCCTCAGATTATTCGGGGTTCACGCGCGCGGCCGCCCGTTTATCTTCGTCTTGATAAACCGTGGTCGCTTGTTCAGCTGTTGGCTGCTCCAACTCGAGCATGAATGGCCAACGCAGGTATAATTGCCATGGAAAGCAGGTATAATTGCCAGGGCTGTGAACGGAGCTATAGCGACAGGTAGCCTTTGAGTAAGGAACGTTAAAGCCAGAGTGTGCTAAAGCCATTTCATCACAGATGCGTGTATATTCCACGCTAAAAAAGCTTACGCATGAATTTGCTTCGAATATTATATTGAGAAATAAATTGTCGCTCAGGCGCGCCTAGCAAAAATATTATGGGAACGCGAAAGCAAAATCTACCTGCCATACGAGATGAACACCGGCCATTCCAACCTATACATGACAAAAAAAACGCGAAAGCTTCTCTCAAGAGTAAGTTTACACGAAGCCCCCAGGTGGTCGAAATTTCCGGAGCCCTCCACTACGGCGTCTCTCATAATCATATTGTGGTTTTGGGACGTTAAACCCCACAAATCAATCAATCAATTGAATCAAGTTTGCACGAAGTGCTGGACAAGACCATTTGCGTTTATCTTGGTCAAACTGTGCGCCAGGACGGCACCCAAAGGAAGAGGTGCGTTAAACAAGCGCAGGGTTTTGATTATTTGGCGCTGTCATGTCTGACTGTATTGTTTATATGCCACTGTGCCTAACAGCCTAATCAAGATCAGCGTTTATATAAGCATCTGGCTTCGACTAAGAAATGCATCTTATAGCGCGCTCAAGGCTAAAAAAATATCTCAGCGTGCTCAATAAGTGTTGCGCTTCATGTCGATCGACTGACGAGTTCGGCCGTAGCAGCGATCTTGAAATGAACTCTTAGCGCACTGCTACAGTCATCGCTATCCCCTGAGATCTTTTAAATGGTGACTTTTTATCTGTAGTACCGTATCATACAAGGAAAATTGTTTTGCGTATGGACTGATCTGCTAGCCAAACTGACAGCACCCCCGAGCAGCGTAAAATTATTGCAGATCAATTTAGTGTGACAAGTTTCCGGACCGTTAATGGCTTTCGTAGCTTGTCATCGTCACAGTCACGGTTGGCAAAAAAAAACTTCAAGCACTGACATTCCACGACGAGGTGCTTTTGTCAACAGAGCAGTATACAAAAACGCGCGCGTGCCACTGCTGACACGTGTGAATCGTCGAACCGGAAGCCGTCGTATCCCACAGTTCCCTGCGATTGCCCATTTTACCGCTCACCTATCCTTAGACAGCACGTAGTCAGTCTACAAAGACTGCTTAGAAGACGGCATCGAGCCCATGCTATCTGAGAAATGGAACACAATCAGACGGCTTTTACGCGACAATGCGCCACTTCGCGTCGAGAAAAAAAGCTAAAATAAACAAACGTAACAGTTGTATTTTCTCGCTTATTTTGCGTTGAAGTCAAAAACAAATAAACGTTACTAACATTGAGCGTCTGGAAAAGCGTCAGCTTGTGTACAGACGACCATTCCGGCGATATCTGACCTATCTGAGCGATTCCCTGAGCCACCATCTTGTTTAGACAGCAAAGTAGCCTCATCGTATTTTTCTACGATGCGGTCTTCTCGGAGCTGTCTGCTTTGCCGGCTACGTGAGAATTGGAATGGGACTTAAGATGGCCGCCGTTCATTTAGCTGTCTATTTAGCCGTCTACGGTGAGTATTGGAACGCAGCCATAGTATACCGGCTATTCTCACCAGGTCGCAGCAATTCCTATGGTTACAGTGGCTAGAATAGAAAAGTGGGATGAACGCGCGGGTAGCACCTTGGGAGGAAACTGCCAGGTAGCTCTGGCATACGTTTGCACGTCACCCAATGCGGCGATTCGCTGCGCAGAGACGGGAATCAACCCCGCGTGCGGGATAGTGAAACATTTAAAATACATTTTGTAGCCCATGCATAGCCTCAAATGGCGACTCTAGTGTCGTGTGGCAGACACGCCGCTTGACGAATGCATTTTGGCGATGACGATCTTCAATCCACGTGCATCAGACATCAAGGTGGGCATCCACCTTCCTTCATCATGGTGTCGACTCCGCACCCGTGCATGCTGTCGCACCGCTATTGTATATCCTGCATATATTTGTAACGCACTTTTCAATAAACTCTTTTAATAAGCTAACGTAGGCTGGGCGAACTTGTGCCCGAGAATTATAGCACAGCTAGATTGTCTCGAAGATTTCCTTCTGCCTCTTCTTCTACGTTCTTCTTTTCTTTTAACACGGTTCGCGCGCAGCTGGTTCCCACAGGCTCGTGCATCGCAAATCATCTAGAAGGCACAAGTATTTGCTAGCGCGCGTAATTTGAAGTCACATTGTGTCATTGCCCCCTTTCCAGAGTGCATCGTCCCGATGCATGTGTCAAACTGGTTGCATGGCAGTCATTCACAAACCCTCGTCGGGGATGTCGTTAACGTCAAAGAACGTTGTATCTTCAGCGTTTCATTGCCTGTCGTGATATGGTTTCATCCTGACGACATGCACAGTTTCCGTGCGATGCCGCCGTCGGGATGAAATATCCCGTCCCTCTAGCATAACTTCGTAGTTGAGCGAGCCGACGCGGCGGAGCACTCTGTACGGACCGAAATAGCGGCGAAGCAGTTTTTCTGGCAGGCCACGTATTCGTACAGGAATCCACACCCATACTCTGTCTCCTGGTGCGTACTGGACGTCTCTTCTTCGCAGATTGTATCGATGTGTGTCGGTTTTCTGCTGTTCTAGAATGCGATATCGTGCCAGCTGTCTGGCTTCTTCTGCTCTTTGTATGTAGTCGTGAACGTCATAGTAATTCTCGGGCGTCTCGTCAATAGGTAACATTGCATCTAAAGGTGTCGTTACCGTCCGGCCAAAAACAAGTTGGAATGGCATCATCCGTGTTGTCTCTTGCATCGCAGTGTTATAGGCGAATGTTACATAGGGTAATATTTTATCCCGAGTGCGGTGTTCTATATCAACGTACATTGACAACATATCAGCCAGCGTTCTGTTCAGTCGTTCCGTAAGACCATTTGCTTGAGGATGATATGCCGTCGTTTTTCTATGACTGGTGTGCGTCAATTTCATGATACATTTCATCAGGTCGGCCGTAAATGCAGTCCCTCGGTCCGTGATCAACGCTTTTGGAGCTCCGTGCCGCAGTACTAAGTTGGAGACGAAGAATTCGGCTACTTCAACGGCTGATCCTTTAACTAGAGTCGCTGTCTCGGCATATCTGGTTAAATAGTCGGTCGCAACTATTATCCACCGTTTTTCCGATGACGACGTAGGAAATGGGCCCAGTAAGTCCATTCCCACTTGTGTGAATGGGGCTTCTGGTGGTTCTATCGGTTGAAGGAGACCTGCTGGTTTTAGCGGTGGCGTTTTACGTCTTTGGCAGTCCCGGCAGGTTCTGACATAGTGTCGTACAGAGCTAAGCAACTTCGGCCAGTAGTATTTAGTGCGGATGCGTGCTAACGTTCTGCTTACTCCTAAGTGTCCAGCTGATGGATCGTCGTGGCAAGCCTCCAAAATCTCTGGTCGCAGAGGTGAAGGGACGACAAGCAGGAATGTCGCTGTATTGTTGACAAAGTTCCTTTTATACAGGATGTTGTTTCGTAGGACAAACGCTGACAAGCCGCGGACAAAAGGTTGTGGAACATCGACAGACTGTCCTTGTAGGTACTTGATCAAGAGGAGTATCTCAGGGTCGGATCGCTGCTGATGTGCCATCTCTGATGGTGTCACAGCTACCAAGAAAATAAAATATTCACCATCCTCGGTGGAAGCAGAAGCAGCAGGTTGAATTGGAGCACGTGACAAGCAGTCCGCATCACTGTGCTTGCGACCTGACTTGTACACAAGCGTGATATCATACTCCTGTAATCGCAAGCTCCATCGTGCAAGCCGTCCACATGGGTCCTTGAGATTAGCCAGCCAGCAAAGCGAATGATGGTCGCTTATAGCTCGAAAAGGCCTACCATATAAATATGGTCGAAACTTGCTGATAGCCCATACCACGGGAAGGCATTCTTTCTCGGTCACTGAGTAGTTCACCTCAGCTTTCGAAAGAGTGCGACTGGCATACGCAACGACTCGTTCTTGTCCGTTTTGCCATTGGATGAGCACGGCCCCAAGACCTAAATTGCTTGCATCCGTGTGGATATCGGTTTCCGCTTCCTCGTCAAAATGCGCCAGAACAGGATGGATTTAAAGGCACTTTCGTAGTTCATTGAAGGCATCCTCTTGTTCGGCAAGCCATATGAAAGGCATTTCCTCTTTTGTCAGCCGTGTCAGTGGTTCAGCAATTTGTGAAAAGTTTTTAACGAACCGTCGATAATAGGCGCAGAGACCTAAAAATCGCCTAACAGCCTTTTTGTCTGTTGGCTTCGGAAATCTTGCTACGGCCTCAGTTTTTACAGGGTCTGGACGGACGCCTTCTGCGCTGATGACATGGCCGAGAAAAAGGAGCTTACGGAAACCGAAATGACATTTCTGCGGTTTTATCGTCAAGTCCGCTGATTTGATCGTAGTGAGCACGGCGCGGAGCCTTTCCAAATATTGCTCAAAGGTAGCAGAGAAAACTACAACATCGTCGAGATGAACCAGACATGACTGCCATTTAAGACCACAAAGCACTGTGTCCATCATCCGTTGGAATGTGGCGGGTGCTGAACAAAGGCCAAAAGGGAGTACCTTGAACTCGTATAAACCATCCGGTGTCACAAACGCTGTCTTTTCGCGATCTCTTTCGTCAACTTCTATCTGCCAATGCCCACTTTTAAGATCCAATGAAAAAAAAATACCTGGCATTTCGCAGCCCATCCAGAGTGTCATCAATTCTTGGCAGAGGATAAACATCCCGTTTGGTGACGGCATTCAGCTTCCGATAATCAACGCAGAAACGTAAGGTTTGGTCTTTTTTCTTCACAAGAACAACTGGTGACGCCCATGGACTTGATGAAGGCTGGACTACATCGTCTTTGAGCATTTCTTTAACCTGATTACCAATAGCTTCTCTTTCTCTTGGTGACACTCGATAGGGATGCTGGTGTATCGGCCTCACTGACTCGTCGACAATGATGCGATGTTTGGCGACAGGAGTGCGTCGAACCTTAGATGACAACGAGAAACATTCGGCGAATTCCCTTAAAAGACCCTCTATTTGCTCTTTTTCGCTTGGTAGTAGGCCTGGCTCGATGTCGATGGCTGCAATGACAGACTCCACGTCTTCGAAATCAGAATCATTGGTTTCAAAAGTTCGCAGCTCCATAACCTGGACTAAATCATTCAGACTGGCGATGACGGTTCCTTTTGCAACGTGCTGCACCTCATTTCCAAAGTTTGTGAGTAGAACATTTGCACATCCGTCACGTAACTTAAAAAGGCCTCGTGCCATGCAGATCCCTTTTTGGAGTAGTAAGGCAGTGTTGTTGTCAGCAAATCCTTCGAATTCACTGAATGCCTTGTTGTTTACTGCGACAGATATGCTCGATCTTGGCGGAACCATGACGCCATCATCTGCAATACAAAGGTCATATACGTTTTCTTCCGTTTCAAAGGTACCAATCGCGTGTCTAGTCGAGAATGAGACGGAAGATTCTCGCAAGTTAATTACAGCGCCATTAGCTCGTAAGAAATCCATGCCGATAATCAAGTCTCTTGAGCATTCCGGCAGCACAATAAAACTGGCGACGTACGTGAAACCCCGTATTCCGATTCTTGCTGTGCATATTCCAGTAGGGTTGATGAGGTGCCCTCCTGCTGTGCGAACTTGTGGTCCCTTCCAAGGAGTCAGCACTTTCTTTAGTATTTTAGAAAGTCCGCTACTCATCACTGAATAATCTGCGCCGATATCTACCAGTCCGATGACTTCGTAGCCGTCAACGAACACACGTAAATCGGAAGCAACGTCACTATCGAAGCACCGGTTTCTGAACCGGTCGTCGTTCAGAGTCAGCAATGGAGGTTTTTCTGCATTAGCGTCGACAGCGGCCTTGTCTCCACAGGTCGCTGACTCTAGTTTTCCCGACGCGGGCTTGGAGAACGAGACGTTGGGGAGCTTGCTGAAGGTCGGGGGCTAGGCGATCTATACCTCCCCGTTGTCGTTGCCCGAGGTTGGTGTCGTTGGAAGCCACTTGAGGTTTGACGACCTGACAGGTATTCTTCAATTTCGAAGGGACGTTCACCATTTCGTGGTCGAGGTGCATTAACAGGAAAACCACGTAGTCCTGCCTGGCGGTAGTGGCACGTTCGGTAGAGATGACCAGGCTCCCCACAGTGGTAACACAGCGGTATCCTGTCGGGAGTGCGCCAGACATCACTCTTCCTTAGTCTCCTCTCTGGCGTTAGCTGCAAGGTGCTCGGCGGCATCGGGTACTGCATAGGTGTAACCGCCGTGACGTCCGCACGTCCTGGAGGTCCTCGTAGTAGCACATCAGCATACGTCATTCTCGTCTTCTGTTGTAGTGGCGGCCCTGGCTGTGCGTTGCTCGAAGGTTCGCGTACCACCTGCCTGACCTCCTCACGGATCACATCGGCCAGAGACGAAAGCATTGGAGCGTTCTGGTCAAGACGCTGCCTCTGCAGCTCTTCTCGCACAACAGACCGCACCAGCTCGCGTAGTGTTTCCATGCCGTTACCGAAGGCTGGTGGCAACGTGTCCAAGGAAGGGACGATCGCATCCCGGTTGTATAACCTTGCTCGCTGTTGTAGCGTCCTTTCCATTGTAGTCGCCTCGGAACGAAACTCGGCGACGGTGCGCGGCGGGCTTCGAATTAGTCCGGCAAAGAGTTCTTGCTTCACGCCTCGCATCAGATGGCGCAGCTTCCTGTCTTCGCTCATATTTGAATCCGCTCGGTGGAATAAGCGAGACATGTCTTCCAGATACATGGCGACAGTTTCGTTATTGCGCTGATTTCTTGTCTGGAGCGCAGCTTCAGCTCTCTCTTTGCGGTCTGTGTTCGGGAAAGCAGCGAGCAGCTCCCGTCGAAAATCATTCCATGACCGGAAGGTGGCTTCGTGGTTTTCATACCACGTTCGTGTGCTATCTTCCAGTGCGAAGTAAACACTTCCAAGTTTGCGCTTTTCCCCATAACCGTTAGCCTTTGCGACGCGTTCAAAGTGCTCAAGCCAGTCCTCTGCGTCCTCGTAGCTTTCGCCGTGGAACGGCTTTCGTAGCATTGGCTGGTTTACGACATTGTTGGCTGCAGTGACCTGAGCTGTCATGTCGGTTGCGTACCCGTTCACAGCCGTTGATGTTCCAAGCGAAGTCGACAAAGGGGAAAATTCAGGACCCTCACCACGTAGGCGTCGACTGCAGCGCTGATGAACAGGCGTCAGCTCGTTGGGTCGAAATCGTTGTGGTTCTGGACTGTGCTCCGTCACTCGAGAGGGGCTTGGCATCACACCCAGCACTTCCACCAGATTTGTAACGCACTTTTCAATAAACTCTTTTAATAAGCTAATGTAGGCTGGGCGAACTTGTGCCCGAGAAATATAGCACAGCTAGATTGTCTCGAGGATTTCCTTCTGCCTCTTCCTCTACGTTCTTCTTTTCTTTTAACACGGTTCGCGCGCAGCTGGGTCCCACAGGCTCGTGCATCGCAAATCATCTAGAAGGCACAAGTGTTTGCTAGCGCGCGTAATTTGAAGTCACATTGTGTCAATATTCTACTTTTCTATACTTTCGGTGCCAGTCCGGTCTCGAGGTCTACCTACATGTGCGTCTCTCCTGAACTGCCGTCTCGACGCTCTATTCGGCAAGCATGAACGTGGCTATCAATCCGCCTCCGTTCCTTCAGTGCGGGCTGTGTACTATACAGTGTACTAGAAGGGCAAGTGTGCCGTGCGGCGCCAGAAAAAGGGTAATTCTGGCGATTACCGCTCCGCGCGCCACTAGAGGGCGCTGCTGGCTAAAGGAGCGCTACGCTCCCTCCTAAAACTACAGATCAGCGAGGAGCTACAACAAATACGGGACCAACATTTGGCCTCCATACAACAAATCAAGCAAAAAAGCTTCGCCTCAATCAAGGAAGCTGTGCAGCCAAAGCTACTTCGATTGGATGCCCTCACCTGCAAATACAAGCGCAGCGTCTCACAGCTAGACAGGGGCACGGAAGAACACCTGTTAAGTTACTCACGGGGCGCCGTGATATCTTTATAGTTTATAAAACTGGAAATTTGAAGGAGACATCATCGAACCCATAATGGCACAGCTCCCTCGAAGCCTAAACATTATACAATGTAACTGCAGAAGCTTTCGCCGTAAAACGGCATCGCTGCATCAAAACATAGGCACGCTCGATCACAAACCCGACTTCATAGCGCTACAGGATACTGTAGTCCCCGATATCAGATTTTCGTCGTACACAAAAAATGCCAACATACACAACACATCGGTCTGCACTGTAGTTCACAACACCTGCACGGCGGTCATGGTAGAACTTGACCGACGTGATACGCAGCCTGAGTACGTCTTCATACGCCTTTTGTCTACAGCAGCCTGTGTACGTGCTTAACATGTACAGTCGACTTAAGTCTCATAAGCAAACCTTCTTCGAGGTCTTCCGCAAAGCCAGAAAAGAAGCTCTAAATGGCCTGCTGCTTATAGTAGGCGACTTTAACGCCCGACACGCCACCTGGGGTTATCCGCAGGAGGACACCAAAGGACGAAAATTGTACGACTTCATAGCTCTCGAGGGTATCACTCTCCTCATCGAACCAGACTATTCGACTCGCAATGATAACAGTGTTTCGAGGGATACATGCCCCGATCTATAACGATGGGTATCAACTTTCCTCATCCACGCTAGTGGAACTCCCGAGGGAACCTCAGAAGCGACCATTTCATTATTCACACGTTCTTATCCTATGGCAAACAAAAGAAACATCAAAAGACAGTGAAGCTAATAGATTGTGCAGCTTTCCACAAAACAGAAAACTTTCCCTTTCATCAAACTCCGACATCTCACTCGGATTGGGCCGATAGCTTACTGAAACATAAGAGCGAGGTTACCAAAACTGTTGCACCTGCGCTTGAAGATCCCGTGGTCAATAGCCATCACTTTTTTTTATAAGATGTCAGGCACCAGCTCACAAGACGCTGGAAACGACAAAGGCTTAATCGCCGACTCAAAGACACGTATTGCCGCCCTCACGGCTAAGGCAGAGAAATACACAATAGCACTCGCTAAAGAAAATTAGTTCTCGAAATGCGACTCTCTTACAAGGTATCTCCATACAAATCTGCCTGGCACCTTCTGCGTCACCTCATTCGCCCAGACTCTACCAGAGGCGCGAACAGAAGAAGCCTTCAGAGGGTTATACACGGCTTCCCTGGCAACAATGCGAACTTACTCGGTGCCCTACAGTCGAAATATGTCAACTCTGCGCGGAACCACGCATCCATACCCCTTTATGACGGCCCGATAATTCGGAACTTTCAAAAACGTTTACGGTCGTCCAAATTAAAGCGGCAATACAAACCATGAGGAATGGTAGCACCCCGGCACCCGATCAGGTATTGATCGATAGGGCTGCTCTCTAACCTAAGTGATGATATGACTCAGTTGCTAGTAGATAAAATTAAGCAGTACTGGGACGCCGGAACGCTACCTCTAGAGTGGAAATCGGCCGAGCTCACTTTCATACCGAAAGCCGGCAAAGCGCTCAATATTAATAACCATAACCTCCGTCCTATATCTCTCACGTCATGCACTAGTAAGGTGATGGAGAAGGCGATACAAATAAGGCTAAACGAATATCTAGAAGAACAGAATCTCTTGCCTAACACTATGCACGGCTTTCGTCCCCCTTTGTCAGCGCACGACATTCTCCTCCAACTAAAACACGAGATTGTCAACCTATCAAGCGGTACCACTCAAGCGGAAAGGGCCATACTTGCAATTGATTTCAAGGATGCCTTTGACAATGTTCGGCACTTCACAATCTTGGAAAACTTACAGGAACTCAGGTGCGGTCCAAAATATATGCATATGTGCGGGACTTCCTTAGAGACAGACAAGTCACAATCTGCATAGGGGACCTTAAATTTCAATGCATCACCATGGATGATTTTGGTACTCCCCAAGGGGCTGTCCTTTCCCCGCTGCTCTTCAATATCTCCCTCATGCGCCTCCCGGAGGCCCTAAATGAAATTTCGCAAGTATGCCACACCATATATGCCGATGGCGTAACAATCTGGAGCCGGTCTGGTAACCTGGGTCATATAGAAGAAGCCTTCCAACAGGCCGCCTCCATCGTAGAAAAGATAGGACGCAAGAGTGGTCTGAAGTGCTCTCCCATCAAATCAGATTAATTATTATGTGGGGTTTAACGTTCCAAAACTACAATAGGATTATGAGGGACGCCGTAGTGGAAGGCTCCGAAAATTTCGACCACCTGGGGTTCTTTAACGTGCACCCAAAGCTGAGTACACGGGTCCCACCAAATCAGAAATCCTAGTATATAGAAATAAGGCATCTGGCGATACATCCCTCAACGTACAACTCAATGTAACGCAAATAAAGAGGTTGAAACTGTCCGAATTCTGGGGGCCCACTGCAAAAATCGGCGCAACATCTCATTTGCTTTACATAAACTAAAAACGCCCTGCCTACAAATCTCTCAGATGACTAGTCGGTGGGCTAACCGACGACGAGGGATGAAAGAACACGACATAATGCGACTCACTCAGGCATTTGTTATCAGCCGCATAACCTATAGCTTTTCTTACCTTAGGGTCTTGAAAGCAGGCGAGCACAAAATTGACAGTCAAACGTGTGATTCTCAAAAAGGCTCTGAACCTCCCCCGTGGACCCTCACGAAACTTCTGCTTCAAATAGGGCTCCACAATACCGTATAAGAACTATTTCATGCACACCACACGAATCAAGTCATGCGCCTCGCCATCACTAAAACAGGACGGAAAACACAATCAGAACTTGGCACCGAAGCCCCCACTGAGAGAAGGGGAAAACAATGTATCCCACATGAATAGAGGCAGGACTTCATCATCAAACCACTTCCACGCAACATGCATCTCAGTTCCACGAACATCGACGTCGGGCACGGGCAAAAGTTCACGACAACTACTCAGATACTGAGGGTGCCTTCTTTCTCGATGCAGCTGGACCAGTGAACGGCAAATATACAGCAAGCGTCATTCATTGTGGAAAACAAGTTGATTGTATATCAGCCCAGGACACGGAGACAACTAGTATGGAGGAAGTAGCAATCGCCCTCACCCTACGAAACCCAAGGTCCACTTTCGTTCTAACAGATTCAAAAGCCGCCTACCGAAATTTTTGTGAAGGCTACATTGGCCCCACTGCGCATCGTCTTCTTACACAACTCTCGTCCTCACGCTCAGAGGGCGAATGGAAACAGCTGATATAGATACCCGGCCACTGCGGAGTTACAGGCAAAATGACCTTGCCCGTGCCCCAGCCAGAGAATGACTCTTCCGGAACTCCGACCCCGGCATATTGCACCCACCCTCGGCTATGCGTATCGACCCGTTCCTAACATGCACATATATTCTAGAACATCGAAGACTCGAAAGACGGAAACTTCCACCCCTGGGGTCCAAGCTCAGTAAAGAATCTCAGGTAGCATGGCATCGCCTGCAGACCTTGTCTTACCCCAATCCATACATACTGTCCATGATAGATCCTGACACATACGCACGACAGTGCAGGTTCTGCGTCTCTAGAACAGCCACCCGGTACCTCATGGTATGGGAATGCCCACACAATCCACTTCTACAAGCCTGAACACAGCCCCGCCGCGGTGGTCTAGTGGCTAAGGTACTCGGCTGCTGACCCGCAGGGCGCGGGTTCAAATCCCGGCTGCGGCGGCTGCATTTCCGATGGAGGCGGAAATGTTGTAGGCCCGTGTGCTCAGATTTGGGTGCACGTTAAAGAACCCCAGGTGGTCTAAATTTCCGGAGCCCTCCACTACGGCGTCTCTCATAATCATATAGTGGTTTTGGGACGTTAAACCCCACATATCGATCGATCGAAGCCTGAACACAGCACAACACTGTAGGTTTGGAGGCAGCTCTATCCAGCTTGGATCCGAAGACCCAAGAGGCCCTCGTGAGACGAGCGAGGACAGCGGCCTGTGCCGATGGGATCCCGGACTAAGGAGCCCACTCACCTACACTCCTTCCTTGGTCGCAAATAAATGTTTTATTCTCTCTCTACGCACGCTCCCGTAATGGCTCTGTGAGCGGGATGCGTGGCCGATTTGTGTATTCTTCCGAGTTGTCGTCGTGGCTTTTCATGTTAATAATGCCACCTAATGGTGAAATTCAGCCCTCCCGCATAGGCATAGCCATTCTCTCGCTATATCGAGCGTACACAAAGATACCCGACTATAATTCGGGGGGATCGTTTACACCAGTTGAGCTTGTTTCTTTTTGAAGTTTCAAAAATTTATAAAGTATTGTTGTACTTTCGAATAGTACTGGGTGAATTTCAACGTATTAACTTATAGCGCCTAAATATCTATTTTTTGCAAACAAGTGTCTGTGTTCGGTCCTTTGTGTTCTATATCTTTTATATTGCTTCGCATACTAAATGGTCCGGAAGCGTCAATCGAAGGCCTCTAATTCTTTCAGCTACTGCTTCTTCAGATAACTGCTCTATTTTGCTATCATTCGCCTCAAGCTAAATTTGGCGCTGCTAAGCTTGGCTTTCGTTTCTCGAAGGTTACTTCGTATATTGCGAAGACTTAATTTCGTAAACCTCTTCTGGAATCGCCTTTTTGGAAGGCTGGTTGAGTATCAGCTTTCTCTGACATTTGCAGTGAACACAAGCACTTAGGCTTACTGACATGATTTGGCCGGAAATAATACAGACACAGAGTAAAGAAACACTCAACGACAAGCACAAGCGGTACTTCCAGCTAAAGTAGACCGGGTGAAAATCCAGACTTCAGTAACAACTTACAGACATGCGCGGTCTTCACACAGCCTTGTGATATCCAGCTATCGAACAATCTCTCTTCCAATAAGTTCAACGTCACCGACGGTTCGCTGATACAATTTTTACCTTTCTTTTTTTAATGTAATATGCTTCCATCAACTCATGCGCAATTTTATGCCTACGGACCATGTTGTGCCCAGGTTATTTACTACAAGTGTGGAGTTCTTCGAAGAGAACACCCCATTAAACGATGGGCATTTGCCAGCTAAAGACTCTATTCCCACGCTGGAACACAAAGTCAATTCGTTCACAATGTTTATCAGGAACTCTGCTTCTTCTCGTGCTACGAGTTCCTCTTGGCGCCGCTTTTTTCCTCTTAGGAGAACTTCGGCGGTTGCGGCACTTTCAGCAGCTTGTTTCTTAATCTGAATGAGTTTTTTTCAATCCTACCATAAGTTCAACAGCGTCGGCTTCCAACTCGGCATAAAGAAATGAGTCCACAAGAAACGACAGGCAAATTTCCGACCACTCATTTGGAATAGTCAGCCTTGAAAGCCCTTGAAAATTTTCGTCTCGAGCTTTATCAGTGGCACCATCTCGGCCAACATCATTCGACATTTCTGTTCAGGAACATAATCGACTGAACTGCCTTGATCAACGTCGTTCGACTCAACTTCTGACAACGTGGCTCTCACGTCTTCGCTTCGGTTTGGGGAGAATCTGATCGCTGATGTTGCGATGTTTCTGTTTTTTCGGCAGCGATTTTGAAAGGTACTTGGGAGCATCAGAGAAAAGTGTAGGAATGACATCTTTTGATAAGAGTAGTATGTGTCTAGAGATCTAATAACCTTAGCGCCGATAGTCGTCTTCAAAGTTCACTGCATGAACGTTGCTTCGAAGTGTCGCTCACAAACAGCGCTGCTCTTGTCGAGGACTCGATCACCTCTCTTAATGTTCCACGACCATTATTCCCGTTGGTCAGCTTCAATGGCACCCGAAATAAGGAGTGCGCCTTTTTACACGAGCGGTACCCACTGTTACAATTTGGCACAAAGCAAAAACCGTTTCGCTTGTCCCACCGTCTCCCAGCCATTTTTTTTTCATTCCAGTAAACAAGCGCAAACACCAACGTAATTTCTTAACTCACGTACGCAATCTGACCACAACGCTCAGTGTTCATCCCTGGCACCGCCGACGTACCACACACAGGCCGATTTACGAGCTACACAGAATACATGCAACACTACAGAGAAGCAAGGCAATCTTTCCCGCACCTCACCCGAGTCTTAACAGGTAAGAAGCATCGGAATACTGACAGCTACAAACGAACTGCTACCCAAACCATGTTCACCTCCACAGGAGCTGCCCACAATCATACCTGTACAATAAATGTGACCTATGTGTAACAGAAAAGGCGTCTTACAAACATATATTATGGGAATGCCCCACTTATCAAAGAATTCTTCTGAGGTCTTCCGGGAGCGGTGGCGGCTTGTGCTGCTCAGCTCGGAGGTTCAAGACCAAAAATGGGCTATCCAGCAGGCCAGGGAGGCTGTACAGAAACAAGGTCTCCCGGTACCTTCTTGTGTGGTCTAGCCCTGACCACAAACATGCCAGATAAAAAATAAAGTTTATTCATCATCAAGTACAGTACAATCTGGCAAGAAGCAGAGTTATTAAATGCGAGAAATACCGGCAACGAAGGTGCCGTGTTACAGATTTACATCGACGCTGCTGCCAGGGACGCCACGCCGGAGCACAAGAAGGTGCTGCTCCTGAACGCCTTGGGCGTCGAGGGACTCCGCACTTGCCAGCGTGCCGCCGGAGATGAGCAGCAGTCGGGAGCCGACCGGCCAACTCAGGATCTGACGTGTACAAACGTGTACGACGCAACCCTTGCGCTGCTGAATGAAATCTTTGACCCTAAACCGGACGCGGCATGTCTGCGCGCCCACTTCAGAGCCCTGCATCAAGGCCCAGACCAGTTGGTGGTAGAATTTACACACGAAGTACACCAAGTAGCCAAGCTTTTTGAATTTGGCGCGGCGGGCGATATCCTCGCTTTCGACCAGATCGTCTCTGGCATCGCGTCGCCACACCTACAAAGAACGTTTTTGAAGATGGCCAAGGATTTCACACTACGAAAGACGCTGGACGTAGCGAGAGAGGAGGAGTGCGTCGACCGCGCGTTCCTACAGTTATCTTGAGCGAGAGTCGACCCAGTGTCGGGGCGTCCACCGCATGATACTACAGATACCAAGCAAATATGTTAATTAGCTTCTGGAATAACAGGATCTCTACCTGGGTGCGCGACTGAACTGAAATATTGACGGGGTGTCGAAAGGAAGCACGTGAAGGCACTGAAACATTCTATCGATGTGAAGTGGCAGAAGAGTGGAACGATGAGCTCATTTGTGAAAATTCTTGAAACACCTTCCACGGCGAAGCACTAATCAGTAAATAAAGCCTCATAATTCGTAACGTCAAACAAAGAGACCGGAATCACGAGCGGTATCTGGATAAAAAACTTTTATTTTCTGCACACAGGTAATACAACATATTTCTTTGTAGTGACTCATTATCTGTTTACAACAATGCGTTCTTAATAATTTGTCGTGGGTCTTTTTTATCACAAGAAAAAAATGTTTTATAGTTCAGAAGCGCTCCACAGAACATTGGGCTGCGAGCCTAGAGGACGCGCCGGAACTTCAGGTACTTCCTTTTTCACGGAAAGATGCTTGCATCCTTGTGGAGTGCCTTCGTCTAAAAACGCAGACGGGTGAGAAGAAAAATTTGGTCCCTTGATTGGTGAGGCTCGGACAATGTTGTGCGCAGCCCAGTGTAATATCTTTTTTTAAGCAGGAAACAAGCTCTTCTAAGCTGTCACTGTGAAGCACGTTGTGGCTAAACGACTTTGAAAAAGTTATTTCAAGGGCGTCTACAAATGCGAGGAGCTTCTCCGAGTGGCCTACCCATAAGCGTCCGCATGAGGGGGTCAAAGGGGACGGGTGCCCCCCCCCCCCTCTAGTCACCCGGGGAGGGGGGCGATAAATCTGCTCTATACATTTACTAGGCAGCGGGACACTTTTCTAGTCATCTAAAAAGGGGGGCGTAAAATCTAATTCACACACTGATTTATTAGGGAGGAGGCGCCCTGCAAGGAACCTTCACCTCCTCCACCCGTGAACGGCGAGCACGCCTATGGGGCTACTCCTTTCAATGCGGACTATTTCGCCATTCACCGTGTGCTCAAAGTGCCAGAAGATGTACCTCACATGGAAGTGCAGCTCGCACACAGCTGAGTTTTCTTGAAGCAGCTTGTCAGCGCGCGGCATCGCTCTCCGCCACTGCGCAAACAGCTTCGTCCTCTGGAACGCCGAACAACGCATTCTTCTTTTTAGCTGACTTGTATTCTGTAGTGGACCCTGGAACGTAGAAATCACTTTGTTTTCGCGCCATGAGAGGGCATACAGAAGCATTGGTGTTAGAGTGCCACCGCAATAAAAAAAACGAGGATGAACGCGGCCGACGAAACTGTCGGAAACGTGCAAATAACAGATGGATGGATGGATGGATGGATGGATGGATGGATGGATGGATGGATGGATGGATGGATGGATGGATGGATGGATGGATGGATGGATGGATGGATAGATGGATGGATGGATGGATGGATGGATGGATGGATATGGCTGTACCCTTTAGATCGGGCGGTGGCTAGCGCCACCGAGCCGTAATACTTAATGAACCAAAAACTAGATTTATTTTTTTCTCTTAAATAACGAGGTTCAGAATTCGTACTTTGCAGTAAAGGGTTTAATTTTCACTCGTGCCTTGACTTTGCCACCAATCAGACAACCTCCTTCCAGTTATTTCTACACGCTTAAAGTCAATTTTGCCCTCACTGTCCCTAAACCCCAGTGCTTTGAAAAACTCTGCGCCATCATCCTGAACTATAGGGTGAAGCCCTTTACAGAACAATATCAAGTGTTCGGCAGTTTCTTCTTCCTCTCTACACGCACTGCATACTGTGTCTACCCCTTCGTATTTGGCCCAATATGTCTTGGTTCGCAGTACTCCCGTCCTGGCCTCAAACAGTAGAGAACTACCCCGAGTATTATCATAGATCCTTTTCTTGGCAATTTCCTGCTTAAAAGTTCGATAGATCTCTAGTGCGGAATCATGCCTTATCTCCACATGTCAGTCTCTGTTTCCTTCACTTTCTTCTTAACCGATAGTTCTTTTTCAATTGACCACCTGATGTTTTCTAAGTATTTACAGGTCAATTTTCATTTTGTATCGACATTCTTTATGTACAAGTAGCTGAAAACCTTCCTAGCCCAACACTCCTCCCCCACGAAAAATAACTGCGCGTGCCCCCACGTGGCTCCTTCTCAGAAGCTTCAGTGCATTCCGTAGGCGCTTCTTGCCGTTCATCACACTTTCCTATTCTAGCCACTGCAACATGGTCGCTGAACGATTGCAGCGTCAGAGTCCCCTGTAGGTAATTTTAGGAAACTCTAAGGCGTATACTGTCCACGTGCTGTCTAAGAACTGGAACACAGCTTATGTATGATTGTGAGACCCTCTGTGCTCTATTCCATGGATGGATGGATTGATATGGCTGTACTCTTCAGATCGGGCTATGGTGACTAGAAGGAGAGGTGTCAGCATCGGCGCGCCGGAGAGCGAGTGAGAATTCATCCAGATGCAGCAGCGCTGCAGTCGCTTGAGATATGCCCCTTCTCACGCCCGCGCGCTCGTATCAGTCGTTTTTTGTTGCGAATATTTCACGTTACCCTGCGGGTTGTAACCAAGTCTACCTCTCCATATTCTGGCGGTGCGCTGCAAAGCATGCATTGACACTGAAAACTAGTGTTTTCAATTCACTTCGTAGTATATGAGCTACGAAGCTCAGAACACTTGCCGTGTGCTCACGGCAGGTAGCTGGTCAAGTGACTTGCCGTGAGCTTAATACCCAAACAAAGTCCGTGCAGTTTCCACTTTGATGCCGTGGTGTTCTCCGTGAAGTCTGAATGCATGTAAAGGTAACGGCAACCTTTACTTTCATTACTTGTGCAATCAGGGTCTTATTTTACAAGCAAGACCTTTTCACAAAAGCGAAAAACAACATAGAAAACAAACACAACATATGCATTAAGGTTGGAGAGAACTGCAAATTATACGAGATTCAGCTAAAGCAAGTGAACAAGGCAACTGAAGAGAACAGTAAATATACGATGATGCAATGGGCATGCATACACACATGACAATGAGATTTGATTGGCAAACATAGATACAGTCACAAACCCGTTCACGAAAAAATTGATTTCTGCATAGTGAAACACAGCCAGATAGTGACATCACAGTTGTTAATGGAAGAGTTGTAACAATGTGAAAGAGGCAATAGTGAAATCACAAAAAGCAGCATATTGTGAGTAATGCACAATAACATAAAACAAAACCTTGTTAGCTGAGTTAACACTGTGACAGTTAAGTCATAGGTCTCAATTTCAGGAACTTCATTTTTTATTGAAAACATTTTTTCTAGCAACGAGAAAATGCAATCTAGTCAGTGCAAAGTATCTAATTTGTCACTTCTAGTTTGTGGTGTTCACAGCCGACCATATTTAACTTCTTCACAGACAGGGAAGAGATAAAGTCTGTTATGCTGTCACTTTTAGACTTGTTAAAACTGAAGCAATATATAAATTCATCTTCCATGGCTTTGACCAGGTCTGTTAAGGACTCGGATGAGTACATAAGGCTCGATTTTGCCGGAAGCAAGCTGGAATTCTGAGAGTGAAACAACAACATACTACATTCGTTGCCCTTCGAATATTTCACCATCTTCCGGGCCACATAGCCACTGACGTATTGTGATCCGGGAGTCACTTTAGCGGCTAAAGAGATCAGTGTGGTCAGGAGGGCTTCACAAGCAACCATCATTTCATGAACCTTATTGAGGCGCCCCACATCCAGCAGCTCATCCGGCTTATTCTGCAGTTTTATTGAATTATTGTGAATGTCTGCACATAGAAGGCTGCTCAGAACTCCCGAAGGTATGTTTCCGCAGAAAGATGACTGTGCCAAACTGTAAAAACTGAGGCAATTTACAGAGATCCAAAATTGTGTCGGCGAAGGATGACCATTTGAGCCAGACATTTGCTTCAGAATTCCGAAAAAAAATTTCAAGCACGTCTTAGCAGAGCCGAGACGTCATCATGTACTTATACTCCAAGGTTTTCGTGACATAGTGTCGGATGGAAAGGGTGCTGGTTAGGGTTTTTGAAATCTCGCTTCAGTAGCTACATATTGCTACAATATTGCTACAAAAAATTATGCAAAAGTGAAGCAAAGAAAAAACTTGACAGCGGGCGCATTTATTTGAAGCGCCTACACACGGGATTCAACGATAACTTAAAAGCATGGCTTCCGAGATTTTAACGAATAAGAAAGACGGTCTGCTTTCATTCGCCTGTGGTCGCCGCGCACTGGCTCGCTTAAAAAAGAAAACTGAAAGTTAACAATCTTCGGTTGGCGGGAAATTGCGAAGGTTTGAATAGTGGTAAAGCAGCGATGTTCTGTCTGAGTTTTCAGTGGGGCTCTTCGATTTTCAGATTCATAGGTTGGTTATGGAGACCCGCGGGCTGCCCGCGGGCTCCCCGAAAGCTACCGCTGTATCCGGTTCTGATGGGAAATGACGTAGGCTGGCTACGCACACGAGCGGCCCGGCGACAGCCCGAAGGTCGCAAAATCGAACGCAGGACAGCCAGCGTAAACCTAAACAAACTCTACCGTCAAGGCAGCAAACAAAACAATGTACCGCGTGTATGTTGGTTTTTTATGTATTGTCCGCTTGGAAATACGTAGCTAAGCTCGCCAAAAAGCTGAAATAATATCTTCGAGCGTACGCATTTGGGGTATGACTTCGTACGCTCGCACGATCACTCGCCACGTCCGCGAACGAAACAGCCAGCTGGCGCACGCTGCCTTGAGAACGATTCAAAGTGAGCTGCCGTGATGGTCACGGCTTGACAAGCTCACGTCTCTTTAGTACATGTATCAGTCGCTGCACAACACGACGCGAAGTCACACGGAAATGATCGTGTCCCCAAAAGAACTTGAAGATATATACCTGCTCAGCCATCGCGTATCATACGTCGCAAACACACGTTGACCAACTTGCGTTTTTCTCTACTAAAGTTTATGATATGCGCAGGTATTCGTACCAC
This sequence comes from Rhipicephalus annulatus, assembly GCA_013436015.1. Classification (NCBI taxonomy): domain Eukaryota; kingdom Metazoa; phylum Arthropoda; class Arachnida; order Ixodida; family Ixodidae; genus Rhipicephalus; species Rhipicephalus annulatus. The sequence continues at coordinate 261,687 of WOVY01009437.1, forward strand.
GAGTGTGCGTCGTATATAAAATAAACATTTGCATGACACATTCTCGATCCATTTTTACATCTTGCCTTGGCCTGTTTTCTAGTCCTAAGTGGCACATAACGAATTTCATGTATATCAGCTTTTATTCGACCTACTAGGTACGTACTTTATTACAAAGAGGTGAAAAAAGACAAAGCCAACGATGAAAGAGGCCACGAAAGGATGTATGCTTTTCTGAATTTATTCTCCGTTTTTTTTTCTCGCGCTGAATCGCATAGTATCATACCACATATGCTGGCTCATTGATGGAAATGGGTTCGCACGCCGTTCGCGACCAGCGAGCATCACCAACAGTCGCCATCTAGGACCTTCTATCACCATAGAAGATCAATCGAGTAGTCAGGACAGAGGTTCTGAGAGGTTCACGTACGAAAACATACGATGGAGCGAGCTAGTTCGATATCGCACAAACGTCTTCGCTAAGTGCACAGAAAGCAGGCACAGCTTCACAAACGACTACTACCAAACAAAAATTAACTCCAAAGTTGTCTCCATGCGTACGAACGTGTACTACGTACATAACATTTAAGGCATGTGCACGACGCAGTCAACAGGCAGCAGTTCACCACGTTGTTCACAGGAGGAAGCTTCACGGGAAACATAACAAATGCGATGAACACTCGCTTCAAACAGTCGCCGCCACTCGTAATCGCCTCATCTCGCAAGGCGGAACAGGCTTTAGAAGATAACGCCGAGCGCAATGACAAGCGAAGGCGCAGTCTTCAAGCGCCCACATTACAATCCACCGAGTCCTCACAAGGATGGCACCGAGCGCGCATTGTACCTTTTCGGCGTCTGCTAGCCAGAAACCTGCCCAAAACCTTCCAGAAAGCTTCCACGACTAAATTGTCCAAAAAGCGTCTGGCAACCCTCGGGCTCCACGTGGGTCGCCAGAACGTCCAACCCGAGAAAAACGAACGTCACCCGGAACTCCCCCCCCCACGGGGGGGGGGGACGGAGCAGCCCGAGAAAAACAAGCACGCTCTGGCTGGCTCTGGCAGCCCGCGGGTATCCAGAAGTGGAAAATCGAAGAGCCCCAGTGTTCCTCTCGACACTAAAGACAAAAGCTAATGGCGTGTAACAATAATTAAAGCAATCACTAGGTGTGCGGAAACAGACACGTGAACGTGTATATATTTTTGTCGCAGACGGTAAACAAAGCGCCGTCCACAGTGCTCATGCACGAAACTCCATAGTTGCGAGTGGCTGGCGACCGTAGGCAAGTGAAAGCACACCATCTCTCTGATTCGCTAAGATCTCGGAAGCAATGCTTTTAAATTTTTGTTGAATCCCGTGCGGTGGCGCTGCAAATAATGCACTAATGATGTACCTACAAGGATAGAGGCCAGATTAGAGGGAAATAGACTGGGCTTCAACCTCTCTTTCGTCAAACAAGGAAAACTCATTGAACAGGCACTACCAGAATGATGTACGCAGATGATATAGTGCCAATGGCCGACAACAATTACGATTTGCAGAGATTGGTGGACATCTGCGGTAATCAGAAGATAGGTTAGATTTCAGATTCAGTAACGAAAAATCAGCAGTCATGATTTTTAGTGATAATGAAGGTAGTGAGCTTAGAATACAGGTGGTCATGCAAGAGATAACAGAAAAATACAAATATCTGGGCGTATGGATAAGCAATGGGGCCGAGTACCTAAGGGAACACGAAATATACCTGACGTCTAAAGATAAAACGAATGCAGCGGTGATGAAAAGCAGGGCAGTGTGGAATTACGATTGGTATGATGTTGTGAGAGGAATATGGAAAGGGGTCATGGCTCCTGGTCTGACGTTCGGCAATGTGGTCTTGTGCATGAGATCAGAAGTTCAAGCAAGATTCGAAATCAAGCAACGTGGAATAGGTAAGCTTGCCTTAGGAGCTCACGGGAATACACCAAATCAGGGAGTAGAAGGCGATATGGGATTGCGGCTAAAGTCAAAGCACGAGTGAAAATTAAACCCGTCATTGCAAAGTACCAGCCCTCAATCTCACTATTTAAAGGGAAAAAAATAAATCTCGTTTTCTGTTCACTGAGTATTACGGCTTGGGAGACGCTAGGGGGTGCCGATTCATGCGGTCGTGTAAACATCGGCTCCTGCTTGTTCACCTTTTTTTCTGTGAAAGTTAGTTATGTGTTTGATGAATTTTGCTCCAGTCAACGTCTGAAGTCTTGAGGATCACGTGGAAACAATTTTGTCACGGTGGGTGGATCTTTTACCGAGTTTTGAAGGACTTTCTTGCTCGGCCACATCGTGGGTTGCTAGGCCTAAGGTTAGACTCAGCTAAGCTTAACGGTACGCTTGGCGCGTTTGAGCTATCAAGATGGCTATGCAAGTCACTGTGCAAGAGGAGATTTCTCCCGAAGAATTCCAGTATTCTGGATGGACAACGGTGCTTTCTAAGCGTAAGTCAACTAAAGCACCTGTGGAGGGCACTAAAGTTCAAGGCCCACCATACGGCAAGAACGCTGGCACCCAATCTTCCACCAACGTGAAGAAACGCCTCGCTAACGCGTGAAGGCTGCCTCATCTACCGAGGGAGCATTTTCGAATCATTGTTAGGCCTCGGGGAGGCCTGAACGTTAAGAATGCAGTAACATTCGGATTTTGCGAGCCCTTACGACAGCAGCGCGTCTCTTTGCTGTGGATATCACAGAAGACATCATTTGTCCAAACGCTGTGCAGAACATTGTTGTGATTAGTACGCCATCGCAAGCCAACATCAAGGCCTATGCAAGTCTAGAGGCCATCACCGTTAATAATGCAGGATACGGAGTTAGCTCTTACATTGCTGCGCCTGAAACACATGCAAGGGCATCATCAGAATTATCGATATGGAAATTGACGACGAAGAGCTCAGAAGACTTCTTATTCAGCCGAGGAACCCCACTGTTCTCGAAGTGCGGTGAATTAAGAATTCTACCAGAGTTGTTATCCTCTTCGAAGGACTTAGAGTCCCAAATTACGACCGACATGTGTGGACCCAGCATAGTCAAGTGCACCCTCTACCAACTGCAGACGGATGTCTGCCATACCTGTGGTAGACTCGGCCACAGAGCCGCCGTGTACCCCACTCCAGGAAACGTTATCTGTCGAGATTGAGGAAGAACCTCCCCTGGCGACCAGCACGTTTGCTCACCTAAGGGCGCCTTCTGTGGAGGGCCTCATCCAATGACCGACAGAACCTGTACACAAAGATTTGAGATACCTTACATCGTCAGACAGCGCAGAAGAGAGAGTTGCGACTTTGACAAGGACTTTCCACCGATACATGAGCTGTCCGAACGGGCCAAAAATTCCAGGTCTCACTCCAGGAGCTCGAGGGGGCGCTCCCGATACAGGAGCGGTCCCCGATCCACAAGCCGTTTCCAGTCCCGGAGCTGTTCCCGATCACGAGGCCCGGCCGTCAGCATTCAGGTGCTTGTTTCCACAGCGACCGAGTGGGCTGACTGCGTCAAAGGATCCCAGAAACAGGTAACGGGGGGCATACTGCCAGAGCATAACAATGATAGAACCATACAGCTGGAAAGGGAGAACGTTGCACTAAAGGGGGCGGTCGCGCAACTTAGAGTCGAGATAGTCACACTTAAGAATGCTAATAACGCCAAGAGTGAGGCTCCACAACCTCCTCAGGTCACTAGACTCGAAACGCCCATTGAAACGCCCATGGAAACGCCCGTGGAAACGCCTATGGAAACGGCCATGGAAACGCCCATAGAAAAACCCGCGGAGACGCCCATCGAAACACCCATGAAAGTGCAGTGTACTGTTCGTCCAGCCAAAATGAGGGCTTTGACGAGGCCCACGTTTGATGAGGAACTGCATAGTTTTAAAACAGAGATCAGAGACATGTTCCAGTCGCTTAGCCAAACAGTCGCATTGGTTCATGTTAAGGTCGATACCTTGGCGGACAAGTTCAGCTCACTGGATGCCAAAGTTAATACGTTGGACGCTAAGTTTTGTGCGTTGGACGCTAATGTCAACGCGCTCGAACGCAGGCACATATCTTTCGAGCCTAACCATGGCGCGTCCGCCTAAAGAGTTCAGGATTTGGAAATGGAACTGCTGGGGGTTTACCCGCAAGAAAGCAGTTCTTCAGCAGTTCATTCGTTCTCACTCTGAAAAGCCGCACGTCATTTTGCTTCAGGAGACGCTTTCGGATTTTGTCATTCTGCCAGGTTACACAACTCACACGCTTTATGGAGATGGATGAAGGGGCCTTTGCACGCTCGTATCTAAGGAATACACCTATATCTCGCATGATCTTTCTATGAACAGTAGTAAAGTGGAACACTCATTGGTCGAAATTATTCCGGTGGGTCATTTAAAGAATAGCGTTTTCATCCTGCATAAGTATAGTTCGCCAAATGACTCGAGACAAAGGTTTGCGGCGCTCTTCAGTAGGGCTGCCGCCAGGGCCGGTATTTCCCCGCTTGTGGTGGCGGGTGATTTCAACGCTCCTCATCAGGCTTGGGGTTATCGGCGGTCATCCCGTAAAGGCGAGGATTTCTGGCAAGCAGCGGCGAACTTGAACCTCACCCTGGAACGGACCCGGCATTTCCGACCAGGATGGGTAACTCCTGCACGAGGGACACCACGCCTGATCTTACCTTTGTTAAAAATGTTGAATGTGCTACTTGGCACAACTTGCTCGTAGATCTGGGTAGTGACCATAATGTCTTAGCTACCCATATCAGTGTAAAGGGCGAACCCGTATGAGAGTTTAGTTTCACAGATTGGGATTACTTCCAGCATATTAGAAAAGAACGCGCGAAAGCTGAAGACTAAACCCCCAGCCAGGATCAATGGGCCAGACAGCTCAAGGAAGATGTTGGTGAGATGACAAAAAAGATACACACGTATTTGGAAACGGATAGGATGGACAGCCGCCTTGCTCACCTCCCAGAGTCCAAGAAATCATTACTCAATAGCTGGAAGAAGCAGAGGCTCAATCGTCGGCTGCGCAAGAAAATTGCAGAACTTAACCGAACCATCTAGGACCACTGCCAGACCCCCCTAGGCAGCAGTGGGATGAGGTGTGCAATTCTCTCGACGGCCAAATGAGAATAGGAGGGAAATGGAATTTGCTAAAGCACCTTTTGCACAAGTCGAATTCCAAGAGTAATCAAAGGCAAGCCATAGCTAAACTGATACATACCGCCAGACAGTCTGATTCTGAAGACTCTATACTGAATGGTTTGGCCCACAGATATTTACCCATTGGCTCCTCGAGTGTTCAGACTATCCGTCTTACACTGGACCCCCTTGCACAGAGCTCGGAGAGCCGTTTACCACCAGCAACGTTTAGGAAGTTCTTCAAAACCTTAATGGACGATCGGCTTCGGGGCCGGATGGCATCTTGAACAAGGCCCCCAGGAACCTGCAAGATGAATCCATCAATTTTCTTACCGATGAGATCAATCGCATGTGGAGAGAAGGTTATGTCCCAGACTCTTGGAAAATGGCATTGGTTGTCTTCATTCCCAAGCCTCGGAGACCTCCAGGCTTAGGCAATCTAAGGGCCATATCGCTAACGTCCTGTGCCGGCAAGGTGGCAGAGCACGTCTTTTACAACCATGTCTCTAAGTACATCGAGAAGAAAGGCCTTTTTCTTTACAACATAGTTGGGTTTCGTGCGTCTTTGTCCGCACAGGACACAATGAAGCTGCTCGAACATCAAATCATAGACGTGAACACAAGGGACGTAAGAGGCATACTAGGTCTTGACTTGGAAAAAGAGTTTGACATCTCTCACGCGCACATCTTAAACTCCATTTCGGAGCTTGGACTAGGCGAAGCCTTCCACGGATACGTCAGCTCCTTTCTCGAATCCAGGACGGCCATGCTCAATATCGGAGACCTCAAGTCCTCTCCCATAGCACTGGGCCCTGAAGGCATGCCGCAAGGACCGGTGATATCTCCGCTTCTCTATAACATCGCTGTATGCAAGTTGTCCACACTGCTATCTATTGTGAAGGGCATCAGCCATACGCTTTACGCTGATGATATTACCATCTGGTGTCCCGGAGGTAGTCAAGGAGAAGTCGAGACAGCACTCCAGGAAGCCATCGACCAGACAGAACTCTTCCTTGCTGGCACAGGGCTCAGGTACTCCTCGAGTAAATTGGAGCTGCTTTTATACAGGCCCAATAAAAAAGGAGCCAGACCAAAAAACTGGAAGCCTTTATCAGAGTTAGACATTGTACTGCACACCGAAAGTGGCGCCCCAATTCCGAGAGTGGACGCTATTAGAGTGCTGGGCGTGATTATAGAGTCGCACGGGTACAACAGACAAAGCATCACAAAGATTTAAACCAAGACCGAGAACATGATCAGGTTGATTAATAGGGTTTCGAACAGAAGAGGGGACTCAGAGAGGATAATCTACTGAGGCTCTTTCATGCATACCTCATGCGTCACATAACGTACGTTGCTGCCATGCACTCTTAGTATGGATTCGAAAAGAAGAAGCAGGAAACTCTGATCAGAAAAGCGCAAAGAGGGTGTTGGGCATCCCCGTGCGAGCAAGCAGTGAACGGTTTATGCAGCTAGGAGTCATAACACCCTAAATGAGATCATTGAAGCCCAAGAGACTGTACACACGGCGCATGGACAACGCTCCAAAAATAAAGATTTCATGCAGTGGGGACGCTGCTGAAATGGTCAACCCATTATGAAAGCTGGAAAATAAGACCAATGTTCCAAGCTTTGAAGGAGCCCTTTGTGGTGCTATGGCGTATCTTATCATGCCGTTGATATGTGTTAAGGAGACACATAGTTGTATATGTTGCGATAGTCTACCTGGAGCAAAGGCTATATGCGCATGCGCTGTTCGCCAGACATTTGTTCTCTTTCCGATATTTGTTGCCTGCTTTTTTATTTTTTTGTCTTGTGTGCTTTAATTTTGGAAGTACTGGTTTGTAGTTGCCGCTTTTGCTATTTTCTGGATTGTTTGCGTTTATGCCTGTGTCGCGACATGAGTTGGGAAACAACTTGGCTGCGTTTTTCTGCCCTTGTTGATGAAATCTGTAGGCACAGTGATATTTTTTGTTGTCTGTTTCTCTTTTGGAAGTATGTCACTACTTGTCTGCAAACTGACATCACTTCTATGTTGACCCATAATAATCAGCAATGACTTTATCTTGTATTTGTCCAACCACGCTCAAGTCGGATATTGTTGAAAAGTGTAAATCACCATTAACTTTTTTACATATGAACATGCAGTCATTACGCCAAAAATATGATGACTTTTGCATTTTTATAAACGAGTTCGGGTTTTCCTTCTCGGTTATTATGCTGACTGAGACGTGGTACTCTGATCTTGATACCATACATTTAGATGGCTACAGTGCCGTTTCTTTGAATAGGAAATTGAAAAGGGGAGGCGGCGTACGCATGTTCACAAAACTGGGATTTACCTATGACCTCCTCGATGACTTTTCTTGGTCCACAACGGACATTGAGGTAATTTGTACAAAATGCGACAATTTTGTATTTGCTGTCGTGTATAGGCCACCTGATGGTAACTTGGGCGAATTTTTCACGTTTCTAGAGGCTATTTTCTCGTTTGTAAACGTAAACCAATACTCTTTAATTTTAAGAGGTGACCTAAACATTGATATGCTGACAAAAACTCCTAAACAGGGCGAATTATCTGTGATTCTCGATTCCCATTTTTTGTTTAATGTAATAACCACCCCCACACGTATCACTGCAACTAGTGAAACTCTTATCGACCTTTTTATTACTAACCTAGCAATTAATGACCTATTTTCTGGTACCATTAATGTGACACTTAGCGACCACCTGCCTATCTATTTAGTAACTGATACGTACAATACGGCAAAAAAATTCACTGTAAATATAATATATCAAGACATCAACGCGGTTACACTGTCGCAGTTCCGAGATGAACTCGCCAGAACAAGCTGGAACGCAGTTTTTGCGTGCTCTACGGCTGATACTGCATATGACCATTTCATAGAAATTTTTTCTTCGGTATATAAAAAACACTTTCCGTACAAAGAAATAACTAAGCCAAACCGCGCACGTAAGCCTTGGGTAACGTTAAGTATATTGAAAATGATACGCACGAAAAACAGACTGTACCAGGTGTTCTTGAAAAATCGCGATTTGAATGCACTGAAAGCGTTTAGGGCCTACAGAAACAGTCTTTCAAAAACTTTAAGGCAAGCCAAACGCGACTATTACCATACTATTTTCACGGTATCGTAGATGTCAAGCAAATGTGGAAAAAACTAAACACAATTATATCTTCAAGTAATAGGACGCCCGGTGTCGACGAAATTACAATTGATAATCATATATTTAAAGGAAAAGCATTAGCCAATAAATTCAATGGGTACATTACTTCTTTGTCAGAAAGTACTTACGACAGAAATGCATTAAGTTACATGCCAACACCCATAACCCCCTCAATATTTATTGACCCTACGGAGCAAACTGAGGTAAACAACGTTTTCATGAAACTTAAAAAAAGCAAAAGTGAGGACATTGACGGCATAAAAATGGAACCGGCTATCTTTGTTATTGATTTATTATCACCCTGCCTGACGCATATTTATAATATTGTTTTAAGCACAGGTATGTTCCCTAAGCGGATGAAAAATGCCAAAGTTGCAGTGATTTATAAAGGTGGTGACAAAAATGAAATGAGTAATTACCGGCCAATATCGGTATTACCTATATTTTCAAAGGCTCTAGAAAAAATCATTTTCACTAGAATGTATAAATTTTTGGACTCGCATTCTGTAATTACAACAGCACAATATGGGTTCAGGTCTGGCGTATCGACGGAGACAGCGCTGTTGCATCAAAAAAAGTTGATACTGGGCAACATTGAAGCAAGAAAGCTAACATTAGGCGTATTCATAGACTTTACGAAGGCGTTCGACAGAATTGATCACCAAACCTTGTTAGAAAAATTGTTTTATTACGGGATTAGAGGCATCGCGCTCGATTTAATAGAAAGCTACCTTAGTGATCGGTACCAGTGTGTGTCTATAAATAGGCAAACATCTATGCTCAAAAAAATCAAACGCCGTGTACCACAGGGAAGCATATTAGGACCTCTTCTATTTAACCTTTATATCAATGATATTGTAAATGTGGATCACTCAATAACTTACATTATTTATGCAGATGATACAAGCTTATTCTTTACGGGAACAAATATAGACGATTTGATAAAAGCAGCTAATAAAACGTTAGTCAATTTTTTGAAATGGTCCTGCCAAAATTCGTTACAGATCAACAGCTCTAAAACCAAGGCCGTTCTTTTCCGTGCGAAAGGAATGACATGTACGTACACACAAAAACTGATGCTAAATAATTTCAATATCGAACTTTCAGAGACTGTCAAAACTTTGGGCGTCATCTTTCATCAACATATGTTCTGGAATTCTCACACTGAACAATTGTGTATTAAGCTAAGAAAAGCCCTTGGCGTGCTGAGAAGGTGTCAGTCGTTTCTACCGCTCCCCCAGAAACTTCTTATCTTTAATACGCTTTTTTGTTCTCATCTACGCTATTGTCAGTTGGTATGGGCTTCTGGAACTGAAACATCAAAACAAAAGTTGTATACACTTCAAAAAAGCGCTTTACGGGCTGTTGCAAATATAGGTTACAGAGAACACACATCCCATTTATTTGTCAAGTTTAAAGTTTTAAAATTTTGTGTTGCATATGAACATAACTTGTTGTTGTCTTTGAGGTCTGAAATTCGAAAGAATTGCACAAACCTGAGAGGCTTAGCACATTACAGCCGAAAATTTTGTTGCGTCCGATGCGGAGTTCTGAACACTGGCGCATCCCCCGACCGCGAACAAATTACGGACTCCAAATGCTAAGGCACTCTGTTCCCCATATACTAAATAAGTTCAAGCTCACAGAACAGCAATTGCGTCTCCTTTCAAGTAGTGATATATTAAACCTGTTTGTATAAGGAGCTATAAACCCAGAAAAATTGCACCCAGTACTTGTAAATGCATGAAATTTTAAGTGTACCCCTTTCTGTTATAGCGTCTTATTTTGGTTGCCTTTTTCCCAATAATTGTTTGTTTGTAAATACCCAAGTGTGCATCTATTCTGTACTTCATAAACAACCACTACAATGTTATTTTTTTCTTTTTTTCTTTCAATCATACGTGAGCACCGTATGGAGTTTGGTGTGCCATTGTTTCTGTTGCCTTGTACAAATGGGACGTGGGGCTAGTTAAGCTGCTATAGCGCAGCTTTTTTCCTACTTTCCATGCCACAATTGTTTCTTGTTTGTGTAAATCACGGTGTATCGTTGTGGTGAAATAAATTTCAACTTCAACTTCAACTTCAACAGATAATGCACCTGTCATCTACGCCGGCTGGTAGGAAGATTCGGTCCGTGCGGCGCTCGTAGATGATCACCATCTTCAATTACCGGATGAACAGCGTACTGCCATCCAGGTCTCTCCGTTTCCGCGAAACGTCCATCCGCAGCACAACGTGGGAAAATGCCAGGCTAGGGCTATCGCACTTCTGAAGAACATCAGGAATGATCCTCATTCAGTGTGTTTTGTCGAAGCCACTCAGTGCGGTCGCTCAGCTAGGTTTTCTGTTATTTCCGTAAATCATATGGGTTCTATTATCAATGCTGCGTCAGTTACAGACTCCACTGCCTCAAGAGCCGTACAGTTGGCTGTAGCCCTTGCCCTTTTGGATGACAGTAGATAGCAAATCTTCACCGACTCAAGGTCAGCGGTCAAGGCTTTCGCCTCTGGTTCCGTCTGTACAGAAGTATTTAAACTACTTGAAAATAGGACACTTTCTCCACATACCATTTCCTGGTTTTCTGCACATCTCGAACCCCTACTGGACTCTCAAGTAAACCTTAATGACACAGCTCACACCGGGCGCGCGCACTAACCCTCCGCGCTGGGGAGGACATAGGTGCACAGGTTGGCAGTGAGATGTTCAGGGACGCTTTACTTACATTCAGTGAAGTGGCTAAGCACTACCAGTTGAGTAGGCGGTCATTTGCTCCTCCGCGCAACAAGTTGTCTAGACTTCTGACCATCACGTTTAGTTAGAATGCTCCAGACCAGGTCCTATCCAAGCCTATTTTTCCTCAGCATAATCTCCTCAAAGGCTTTTGACTCTACTTGTCCTGATTGTGGTGACGTTAGTGACTAAGCACATATGCTCTGGCAGGGCCACCCGTTACGGGGCGCAAGTCGGCTCACAGAAGAAGATTGGGACTCTGCCTTACGAAGTTCAGAGTTGCTACCACAACTACGGGCTGTCCAGAAAGCCCACGATGCCGCGGTGAGGCTAGGCCTCCCCGTTCCTACGTGGGAGCGGCCCGCGACGTTGCTCTAAAGGAGCAGCTTTTTTCAGGACCCAATAAAGTTCTTTGTCTATCTATTATAGCTTGATGGCGTTAGCCACCGCCCGATCTAAAATATACAGCCATATCAATCCACCCGACCATCCATCCATGCGGCGGCCTTCCTCCATGTGCATCCGCTTCCGGCAGTGACTGATACGACCCGATGAAAATAGTAAAAACTCTATTTTCACCTAACTTGGCTTGGATCCGCACAAAGCTATGGCTTTCGGAAGACGGTGGGTAAGTTAACCTGAGGTGCTCTGCACAAGTAAATCTGATTCTATGGGCATACTTTTTTGCGTAAGGCGCGCTGTGGCTTTCGGTGAACAGTGGGTCAGGAAACCTGAGGCTTTCTTGGCGTATGGCGTGTGTGCGTGCATGCGTGTGTGAGATGAGCTGTACGCGATCGCGAGCTGTCCACATTTCTGTTGTGCAGGACATGTGCTGATTGCGGTGTCCTTGTGGTGGGTGCGGGCTCTGTGGTTGTGCTTATCGTTGCCCATCTGTTTGACGAACGCAGATGTTCTTTGCAGCGCTTGAACTTGCACTATGGTCCCTTGCACTAGAGACCATAGTTGCACTCACTACGTGCTTCAGCGCTATTTTAGTGATTGCTAATATTTCATTTTTTTGTGCGAGGTGGTAGCGTTCGTTGTATAAATTTTACTGAGCGTGAAATTATGTTTTTCCCTTTACTTGAGCATACGCTTCGGCGACTTGCTTTTCAATGTTTTGCCACGTTCTCATAGAATGTATCAATTATTCAACGAGTGGCATTACAGCCATTTTATTGGTCAGTGAGGTTGATTTTCTCTCTTCGTTAAGCCGTGCAAGTGTTACACGATGTAATTTCGATCGAGATTCTGATCGCGATTGCAAAATGCAGAAGCCAGTCGTTCATGATTAAGAAACACGAACAAAATGGAAAGAGCCTTTATGGCACTACTCAAGCCTCATACAGCTGCACGATCGCTAGTTGTATATAAACAAGTGTTCGACGCCTGGGTACGTATGTAGTACGTGCGGTTTGCACCCCGCAGGTTTTCCTGCCCACGCGTGTTTCATTTTCCAGCGTTAAGTGGCACCCTTGTAAGCAATTACGAACTAGTATCAATTCCTTTTGAAGATTAAAAAACAGATAGGCACCTGTTTTGTTTTTTCTGTAATTTGAAAGTAAGCGAACTTCGGGGGGGGGGGGGGGACTTCATCCATGTAGGGTAACAGCAAAAAAGCACTGGAAAAGTGGTGACTTCTTTTATCGCAAAAAAATGTTGTACAACGACATAACTTACTGCTTAAGACTTATGTATACCAATGAAGGAAGGCGACTGCGGGCTATTTAGCAAAACGAACGAATGTTGTACGCACATATGTATGTTTATTCGTCACATATGTTTTATATAAACAGTTGTATACAATTGCATAATGATGCCGGCTGCAACACGAGTGTTAGCAACATCAAACGCGGTAAGCTAATATGTAGTGCTTGTGCTCTCAAGGATGGTAGCCCCGAACTCTGCTACATAAATCTACCAAAGTGTATGGCACTTTACTACAACTCACGGGAACTGGTCATGATGGCTGCATCACAGGAGTGCATTTGTAATTTTTAGCATTGCAACTGCAACTGACGTTTCAAGCAACATTGTGTCTGAGTAATGTCATTTCCACAGCAGTGTCGAGACCTGGCGCGGCTCTATGGTAGAAGACTTGATTGCCACGCAGATCGTTTTGTTTTCATTCCTGCTGGGGCCCTGATATTTATTCATTGCCTTTATAGGGTGAACTCTGACTTTTTCTGGATGTTATCGTGTAAAAAGTTATCAATATTATTTTTTGCCATTCTTGTGTAGACGAACGCCTGGGGCACATAACCGCATATCTGCCAGATGTGTGCCACACATCTAGAAGAAAGGGTTTGACAGCATACGCCGTGGGATCGCGGCAATATTCATGACCTGACGGGCAATCGTATTTGCCAAACCATCTTACCCTCCCATACTAGTTTGGTTTACCCAAAGATAAGGGAGTAATCACGAGAGTGACCATACGTAGGCAGCTAGATATATAGATAGACCATTGAAGTCAATTTCTCCTTCTTAGTCAATTGAACGCTGCACGGTGGAAAATTTTTGTTATGAGTGTGATATAAATCAACACTCGATGTTTTATTTTTTTATGTTATTTTTTAGCATTGTATGAGCAGGCCAAGTTGTATGTGTTGTATGTGCAGCTTGGAACAACTAAAGCATCTTGTAAAAATGATCCACTTGTCTGCATCAGCTGTTGCTCACAATCTGATCCCCCCTCCCCACCTGCACATTTTAGATACAAGGCATACAACTGGCAGATGACTGTTTTTTCAGCAGCACCTTGCTACAATAACAGTGCTAAGGAAAAAGACATACACTCCAGTCTTTTCAGTTTTACAACCTAATGTGGCTGCCAGCATACTGCAAAAGAATGCCCACCAATTCTTAGTGCTGCATGCTCAGTTCATTTCTACTTTTCATGTCTTTCTTGACAATACTTATTATATAATAATTAATAACTATTCACTTCTGAAAGCTGTGCTGTCCCATGGATTGACCTACAAGTGAAGGATGTGCTTTAATTTCAGTGTGCTTTACATACCTGCAGATAGCAGCAAAAGGTGCATTGTCATTCACTTAAAGGTTGATGCATCTTTTCTCAAATAGATTTATTGTTGTCCTCTCTTTGAAGAGTTCCCAGTACACCTGAATAGCACTGGGCTTGGTGAACCACAATCATGTCTAGCTGTTTCCAATCCTGCCTTTCCTTTACTGTTCGAAAAACTAAGCAAGACCATAAATTGTGCTCAACTCATTACCATATTGCTTTGCCACTTCACTCTTTTAGTTTATTAAATACAAAGCATTTCTCAGTGAACTTCGGCGACTTTGACCGTATCTATTTATCTAGCTGCCTATGGCAATTAGCTCTCCTGGCCGTTTCGATAATGGTATCAATCCTGAAATTGGTATGTCGTAACATGACTGTATGACGAGCATAAGTGATCAGTCATAACATGAAAAACATTACATGTATGTCATGAATGTCATGATTTACACTTCATTGTCCTATTGCTCTTGCGGTGGTTTCGTTCACTTGACATATTGCAAAACTGGTATTGTATGACATGACTGCAAGGTGAACATAAGCGACAGACCCTAACGAGGAAATCATGACTTGCATGTCATGTAAAACACGGCTACATGCTACGCTCATATTGCTCTTTGGTCGATTTGCTAGCTTAATATAAACCAAATTTGGTGTTACAAGACATCAATAGATGATGAAGGTGTATGACTGGTGCAAACATGGTAAACATGACATCACACCACGTTCATGATGCGATCGTGGCCGTTTGGCTAGCTTCACATATAACAAATTTGGTAATTATGGGACGTGAATGGATAATGAAGGTAAATGACACGTCTAAACATGACTATCATGATATGCATGTCATGTAACACATCAATTCATGCTACGCTCATAGCGCGCTCGCGGCCGTTTCGCTAGCTCCACATATACCAAAGTTGGTATCACATGACGTGAATAGACGATGAAGGTAAATGACATGTCCAAACATATCATAAATGGAAGTCATGTTCGATATAATTTAAGTCCGGATTGTAACGTTTTTCTGAATTTAAGCAACATAGCAGCCTTCCTCATTCGTGCTTCGCATGTCATCGATTCCCGCTGTACGTGGGATCTGCCATTTTTTTACAATAACGGACTCATTAATCTACTTCTTATTTTCTGCGTTCACACTTTAACGTCTTTGACTCTGGGGGCATTATCTGGAATTCCACATGTGTACCTGGAAGCCGCCTACCAAGTGGGTTCTAATAGGCCTAGCCTACCTTCAATGCGTCTTAATCCACTGTTTGTTTACTATGCTTCCAAATTACGGGGGCACCTTCACTTTTCGCCTTCTTGCTGAATAAGCTCGTAGAAAAAATAACTTTTGTATTTCATTCACAGTCTGCACAAAAAAATGTTTGTATCCTACATTTCATGCTTGTCAGCTTCATAAAAGAATGTGACAGTATTGTGTATCCTAAAATAAAGTGATATTCATACTCTGTTTTTTTCTATGGATTCATTGATGCAGGGATGCATGCATAGTCCATGTGCAGCTCTAGCCATGTAGTACAAGACGCACACACAAAAGCTCTTCTCCCAGGCAGAGGTATGTGTAGGAGGGAGTAGAGATTAGTGACAAATCGCTAATGGGGTTCTTAGGATTAGGCCACCTCGCTGAGCCTCTATTCTGATCCAGCTTCTGCCACTTTTGAACTACAATTAATTTCTTACTAACTCGAGAAAGCAGAGGTATGTGTAAGCGTGGAAGCTTATAAAAGCAGCAGAGACGAAGGTGAGAAGCAATATTGCATCTCCACCATCCTCAATACAATTATTTCCTTTTGTGACTGATTTCTCCAGTCCTTCTTTCGCATGTGGCTGCGCCAGGCAGTCTTATGATGCAAAATATTGCCAAAATGTTTTATGTCAAGTTAGGGCTGTGTTTTCCAGGGCATAATTATTCAGCTGGTGTGTAGGTTGCGTTCGCATTGGACTGGATTAAGTTGTTCATTACTTGATGGGGAAGGAATTTATTAGCGCCATAAAGAAAAGCTGAATGAAAATAACAGACACAACATATGTGTCTTTTGCCTTCTCTTAATTTTAACTTTAGCGCTGTTTGATACCCTCCTTAAAAATTTATTTTCAGTAGTACACCTGCAGTGTGGGCTGCCATGCACAGTTTGAACAAGTGCTCCACAAAATCTGAAGGAGTAGTACGGGAGTAGAGGCACTACATCTGACATGTATGGGTTACATTATTGAAAAAGAAAATGAGTATGCTGCACTTGCAAGAAAGTTCATTAAGAGAATGTCAGCAATTCTAAAGTTGGAGAGAAAGGACAAAGGTTTCCAGTGCTACATGTATTGGTTAGAAACTTTAAACACACCTTTCCGAGAGAAACAAATTCTCGGGAACTGCAGGGCTGTGGGCACTCTTTAATTTGTGCTGCGGATGATCTGAAAGTACGGTACGTCACATATCTCTGTTTACATATTGTGCATGCACATCTGCACTTCCCAGCAAAAGTTGATGCGATGAATTCCCCCAACAAAGTTTTCTGTGAATATATGTTGCAGCTACAGAAACACGGCTCACTGCCAGTTTTCTTTTTGAACCTAAAATTATGTTACGTAAGGTGCAGATTCCCACTGTAAGAGAAACAAGCTTGTGCAAAGTAATTAACGTCATTTACGTTAATGCATAAACAAAGACTGAACAACTAGCTTCAAGGGATAGAGGCGATAATTCACTGCATAATATATTATGAATTGCTGTAGAGCACACGTGAGAGCCACAACTGTAGTATAACAACTGAGTTCATTGTATCATTTTTATTTGCAAAAGCTGGGCAAGCTCATTTTGAGGCCTCCGACCACCATGGCCACACCAGAATCTTTTAATAACTTCTACCAAATTATTTTAGACTATTTGCGCCCACGGCATGAGTAGTCTAAACGAGAGCCTCCGTGATAACGACGCGTATTCTAAGTGGTCCCAATGAGTCAATTCGGTAGACTCAGGACTGTCACTACTTATTAGAACATTGTACAGTGACTGGACCCGTTGCCGGGATAGTGTGTTTATCATACTTATATGCGCAGACGCTCGAGGTAACCACGTCAAATCATCACGAATTTGGTTCCTAAAGATAACGCTGACTTTGATGTACAAGATGGAGTCAAAATTGCCCTGATTTGACTTGAGGGGACAATGGTTGAAACGATAGTATGCGTGTTACTTAGCCCTAAATTATCCTGTTTTAATTCAAACGGAGTGCTGTACAACAATACCCGTATAAAAGCGCACGAAGATATCACTTTGATGCGCACGAAGTAATAATTCTTATTGGCATGTTTGTCAAGAGCCACATCACAGAGGTCCAACCACGATTTTGTCATATATAGTTAACGTTTGACAAGCAATCCTTCGATCAATGCTCATGCATAGAGTTTGTTTAGAATTTCGCATCAGCCGCAGCCACAATTATTTAGGTTATTTTTCACAGCATGCTTAATTTCCAAGATCAAAAAGAAAAGATATTCGCCTTAGTTGTTTTAATCTGAGTGCTGGCATGCGCTCATTCACATTTGCATTACTTTCATCAGTATACGTAACCTGATCAAGCAACGCGTCATTTGCATGCAACATTTGCGCGAATATCATTTTTCCGCACATTTATTAAGAAATTCACGTGTCGTGATGTTTCACAATGAATTTTAATTGCAGGCGTGCTGGCACATAATACACATGATTATTCGTCATTGTGTATAATTTTAGTTCACTAGTGCAGTGGTGTTATGAACTTATCATGTTAATTATTGAGTATATATGAACCATATATCATTAAAAAATATGTGCGTTTACGTTTGATTTGTCACATTACTCTTTTATTTCCACAATTGCTTATCAAGTTTTCTTGTTTGTTTGTTTTTCGCATATGCGCGCTCTTTTTTTCTCGGCACACATGTCACCCGTTATGCTCTAATTAGTTTCTGATAAAGTTACTTACTCACTGTATAGCCGACGAATAATCTCTGCTCGCTTATAAGTGTGCATATAAATTAATAAAATGGCAGTCATTATTTAAGCGCTGGATGTAGTATAAAGGTGCATGCAAGGCATGCAAAATATCTTTAAATTAGAATTCAAAATAAACTTTCCTTATCGAAATAGAAAATGGGGCTGGAGCTACAGATATTGCCGCAATCATAGAATACGACCATGGTCTTTAAACACATACATATCCACACATGGGGAAGGGCCCATCGTATATGCGCCCAAAAACAACGTAGTACTTGTTTGGCTTCACTGCAGAACAAACCTGTTACACGGTGAAGCATATTTGTTTTGCGGCAAAGCATGTTTGTTGTGAGCATACCGAGAGCGGTACTCCCTGGTGTATACAAGATGTAAGAACTTCTTGCGCAAGCTCCCACTAAGTATGAATCAGCGCGATTGAATGCGGACAGAAGAGAACACGCACAGAATAAATATCGTTGGTGCACGATCATTGATTGAAGGTGTGCCTATCAAAAATCTAGCTATATAAGTAACCGAAGGTATTGGACCACTTGGGTTGCTCATGTCAAGCACACTAATAGGAATGAACACCTCTGGCGCATCAAATAATATCTCCATGCACTTTTAAAGGCGTGAATGTACACACAAATGAACGGATTGTAACATGACAATTCAGGGCTAAGTAACGCACATGTTTCTGTTTCCACCATTTTCAACCCTTGTCGCTACGGCGCAATTTTTACTCGAACGAGTAGATCAGGGTCAACATTATCTCTAGAGACCAGATTCGTGACGACATGACCTAGTTATCTCAAGATATCACGCATACAAGTATGATAAACAAGCTGGCCTGCCAACGCACTTCAGCTTACATGTTTTGCGTCGAGTACGTAGTTCGATGTACTACATATTCGTCAGGCATTCAGAACCGCTTCTTGTCTGACGATCTAAGTCGTGCAGTGCTATTGTCATGTGTGTTTATGACGGCATTCCGCTTTATGAAAAAGGTGCATAGACATATCAGCTGTTTAAAGAAGAAGCGCCTAAATCGAGTAGACTTGTGCCCGGTAAAGCAAGGAAAACCAAGTTCACTCAATCACACGTATACTCATAGTAAAATATTAATTACGGCCATCACGGCCACCAATATAACCATCAGTAGAACAAGCACTATCATGAAGGCTCGCCCTGGGAGCACAGTAATAAAAACAGTGTTAGTAACCTCTAGTACGTGTTATACACGCATATAGTCAAAAACAATCTAGATGTTTCTTAAACATTCTGGTGTAACTCAAACATTCTACGATCATGCAAAAAAAAATGAGCGAGCGTGGAATATCAACGCTATACTGTATATAACCAAATCTCTTTCAACGACTTTTCTACACCCACCGGAAAAATCAACCATAAAAATGAAGTCATACAATAAACACGGCTGTTATAACTAATACAGTTGTGATAGTCACGTTGGTTTCACATCATGCTGTTAATTATCCCATGTAAATATTCCTTGCACAACTTGTTTCATTTGCTGTACAAACATCTCTTGCAACAATATATATGACCGGGTGCAAAGTGTATCTTGGAACCCAAGATGAACTAATTAAGCTGTTTATGTAGCTGCAATTATATATTACAAAAACTTGGTTCCCTGATTCAGCAACTGCAATGACTTTTGTTGTGCAGTGACGATGCGCATGTATGTGCACAGTACACGTCATAAGGAATATGTGACCATGGGTACTTCAAGTCATCTACAGTACTAACTAAACAGAACTAACCCTGCAGTTCTTTGCAAATCTGATTTTTTCAGAAAGCTATATTCAAAGTTTTTTTACCAGTTAAATACCTAGCATTTGAAAAATATTTCCTTTCTGCCGAGCTTTAAACTTGCTGCCATATGCTTTTATAACTTTTTGGCAAAAGTGGCATATTTATCACATACCACATGCAATTGGCTCTGAAAGGAATGACTTACACAGTTTTTGTGAATCACTTGTTTGTAATGTGCTTGGTGGCATATGCACATTCTATGCAGGTGTAGTATTGAATACTTTTAGGGGGGAATAACAGCGCTGTCGATGAAATAAAGAAAAGACAACGAACACACATGCTGTGTCTCTAATTTTCACCCCACCTTTTTTTATATAGTGCTGATCAGTGCTGTTCTCATAAATTCATGGCTAAATCAAGGCATTGCAAATACAGCCTAATCATTGAGACACTTGATTAATGTGACCCAGCAAACATTGCCCAAACTTAACGCAGCATATTTTGGCTATACTATGAGTCACAAGATTGCTCAGCATAGACAAACGCTAAAGAATGACTAGTACATAAATCATGACAAAAGGAAATAACTACATTGACGACAGCATAGGTGCAACATTGCTTGTAACTTTGGTCGCAGGTTTTATCTCTTCACCTGTTGAAACAACCACATATACTCTGTTAATTCATTGCTCAAAATAGCTCAATTGGCAATTAGTCAAACTGTCGTTCAAATGCACGAATAAACAGAAAGGAAAACAGGACAAGCACTTGTCTTCTCTTCTTTTCCGTCTTTTCGTGCGCTTGAACGGCAGTTATTTTATGCATATCCAACTAGCCCAGATCTCAATTTTGTTTGTAATTAGTCACGAAATCCATACTAGTTCTCGGGACATACTTATTCTGTATAGAATATAGGGTTTTTCTTTGCTTTGTTTCATACATGGCTACAGCAGTACAGGGACAATGCATACTTCCCTGGCATCAACAAAGTCATAGATGAAATCAGGGTATGAAAATCGCTTTATTTTAAATGCACAAGATTGTCGGAATCCTTTGTCATTTCTTCTTCAGCTTTAGAATTGCTGGCATGCTTTTAACTTCCTGTAAGAGTGTTATGCTCATTTTCTGTTCTTTGTTATAATACCTATGCATACCAAAGTGTAGCTTCAGCTCCTATACTAAACTCCTGAATGAATAACTCCCTCATTTACTGTGTGGAGCACTTTTTCAAAAAGTGCCTAGTAGCACACTACTTAGGTGTACTACTGAATACATCTATTTCAGGGGGACGTGCAGCACTGTGGATAAATTAGAGATAAGGCAACCGACACAACTTGGATCTGCCATTTTCACCTTATCCTTTAATTATGCCAATGTTTCATTTTTTCTCCTAAAGAAACTGCATGGCATAATTTATTTTTGGCAATTGTAGCACAGTCTCATCTTTAAGCAGACTACTGTACAAAATTCATGTAAAGCAGGCAGGGCTGCAAAAAAAGAGCTTGATTGAAGCTGAAGACGCAGAATGTTTTTGACCCGTTCTGTATCAGAAGATGCTCTGCATAAACACATAAAAAAATGACTGGAGAAATTAGTCATACTAATAGAAAATAATTATACTCAGCAGGGCATTATTAGAGTATTGTGAGTTGCCATGGAAACTGTTTTTATCTGTTTCTTTGTTGATGCAACCACATAATTCTATATAACAGGGAAAAAGCTCCGCTAGCAATTTGTCACCTGAGTTCTAATCCCCACAGGGCTTGCTTCAAGGTATATTTACCGTTTAGCAGAAAGTTTGTTTTTATTTGCTGCATTGCATAAAACATAGCTAGAACTGTACATAGACTGCGCTTGCATGTGTGGCATCAACCAACCCACATAGGAAACAAAGTTATGATTATCAGTTTATTTTAAGGCACGCAAGAATGTCGCATTCTACTTTGATGCATACAGCTAAGGATATTGAGGAAACTTACTTTTTTTATACAAACTGTGAACAAATAACAAATTCTTCGCTGTTACAAACTCGTTCAGCAAGAGGCAAAAAAAAGCGCACGAACAAGTGGCGTTGCAGTGTTTTGTATTGTTGCTCCCAGAGGGTGCGATGATCTGCTCACTCCCGCTAGGTCGGCCAATGACGTGTCCGGGTTTCGGAACGCAGTCTCGTAACTTATTTGATTGAATAAGTCTAACAGTGCCGGTTGCTTAAAGCTACGAAACAAGCGCTTGTCTTCGCGTGTCTTCTGTCCTTGTCTCGAGTTCTGAAACGCTGAAAATCGACGAATGGGGCCCAACTTGCTCGGCGAAATAGGCGTAGGGCGCCCGTCACGATAACCCGGCCGTTCACTCGGAGCGACCTGCAAGCTCGCCGTCGGCAAAATACAGCGTCGGTACGGCTAATTACGCTAGTAACGTTAGTGTCGCAAATTTTACTCCGGTAGCTACCTTAGAGTAAAAGAACGATTGAATTATAGCCAGTAATTTACACTGTATACCACTCCATTTATCTTGCTGGTTTGTAACATGACTGTGACCTTCAAATTTCCCAGTAATATAAGGTTAACAGCCTAGCAAGCCCGCAATAAATTGACAATCTGTGGAATTACCCTTGAAGAAGTGCAAGTCGCGTTAGCGAACTCACGCTTCAACTTCGCTGCTGCCGATGAGAGATGCGCGCTGACCACGTCGACTGACTTGCTTGATTTTTAAAAAAGTATTTATGGTCACTTGAAAATAAGAAACTCATTTTCAAGCTCTGCAAAAGACTGAAATCACTCTCCCATTTTTATCGCCATGGTTCTACTACGAGCGCCCACACGGGTGCCAGATATCACAGGTAGGCGACGTTTCCACGAGTGAAGGCCAGAAAAAAAATGTAGGCTAATGCACGTGGTGGCAAGCTATCACATGTGCTGGTAAACTGAAGAACTTTCACCGTAGAGTGCTAGGTTGCGTTCTTGTACCCGCCCCAACGTAAGATACCCAGATTAGAGAGGCTGGAACTTTTTTCTAGTGTCGTGAGCGGGCGGCGCCCTCCGTGGGCGCAGTGAAATGTGTTCGGATCTGTCCGCCAGATGGCTCTGCAGCCCGCTGGCACGTGAAAGAAACGGAGAATGACATGTGGAGAATGGGTATGATTAAGAAGTCCGCACTAGAGATCTATCGAACTTTTAAGCAGGAAATTTCCAAGGAAAGGATCTATGATAATAATCGGGGTAGTACTCTACTGTTTGAGGCCAGGACGCGAGTACTGCGAACCAAGACATATCAGGCCAAATACGAAGGGGTAGACACAGTATACAGTGCGTGTGGAGAGGAAGAAGAAACTGCCGAACACTTGATAATGTTCTGTAAAGGGCTTCACCCTATAGTTCAGGATGATGGCGCAGAGTTTTTCAAAGCACTGGGGTTTAGGGACCGGGAGGGCAAAATAAACTTTAAACGGGTAGACTTAACTAGAAGGAAGTTATCTGATTGGTGGCTAAAGTCAAGGCACGAGTGAAAATTAAACTATTCTTTGCAAAGTACGAATCCTCAAACTCACTTTTTAAGGAAAAAAAATAAATATAGTTTTTGGTTCATTAGGTAGTACGGCTTGGTGGCGCTAGCCACCGCCCGATCTAAAGGGTACAGCCATATCCATCCATCCATTCATCCAACGTAAGAGGGACTTTACTGGCACGCTGGCAAGTTTGTGCGCGGCCAGGCCTGTCAGGTGCGGTAGCGAGGTGTATGCGCTATATTTTTGCGTGTGCAGTGCTTGCGCGGTTTCAAACTACTTCGTCCTGATGCTGTGTTGACTTTTGAAGGAGCTGCAAACATCATATATTGTCGGCGTTCACCTTTCTCGTCGGATGTGTGACCATGCCTGCCCGTAAGGGTAGCACGTGCTTTGTGCCACTCTGCAAGGGTGGATACAAGTCGTCAGAGGTAAAAGTGTCATTGTTTCGAGCTCCCACAGATCCTGTTCGTCTGCAGGAATGATCGAGAAACATTAAACGAGACGACAAGGTACTTGACAATACATGTGTGGTGTGTTCCCATCATTTTGATGAACGCTACATACAGAGAACATTCAAACATGTCATCAATGGAGAGGTTGTGCAGCTTGAACGCGAACGGCCAGCGCCGACCGATGACGCTGTGCCGACCATATTCTCAGATGCACCTTTGTACTTCACAAAGCATGTTCCAAAAAGAAGGAAAGAGAGAGACCTAGCTAACCACTATGCCCCACCACCGAAGCGCATGGCTTTAGATGAAGGCATGCCTGACAGTGAACTCACCGAGAGTGCTGATGTACAATCAGCGTCGGAGACTTCTGCTCACCTGTTCAGCAATAGTTCACCGCCGTCAGCTTTTTGCACCAAAATTGTGCTGACTAATGAGCCTGGGGACCTATGCTTCAGATGGCACATTCGTGGGGAAAAATGCAGAGATGTGCTCGTTCACAAGCACGTCACATTCGCAGGGGGCTCAGAAACGACGCAGGAACAGGCTGATACATCGTTGTGCCGAATATATTGCCGCAATGTCAAGGTATTTTTCGTGGCCACTGAAAGTGATGCTCTCGCGGCGTTAAAGAAAGCTGACGCGCTGTTTCTGTGCCCTGGGTGTGGTATTGAGCCTATCAAGACCGGTCAGTGCACGAAGTTTGGTGAATCGTACTACTCGCACGCATGCTCGGTTACAACAGCAGAAGGGAAACAGTGTTTGCGTTGCAAGTACACCAGGAAGATTATATCAAATCAGATGCGCAGACAGAAGCAGAATCCCAAACCGAAATTCCGGCAACGAGCTGCCAGGCAATCTGTTCAGCTGTTGCGAACTAGGAGAAAGCTCGCAAAAGCCCAAGAAACGGTAGAAAAACTACGGCTTGTGAATCAGTCTGTGGCCGATACGGCTTTCGAGCAAAAAATTTGTGGACTGCCGCCAAAACAGCAGTTGGCTGTACGAACTTGTTATAAAGCCGCGTCAAGAAAGTCGAGCCGTGGCATGGCTTACGACAAGCTGTGGGTTCTGGAATGCATCCTGATGCGGATGAAGAGCCCGCAGCTATATGAACATATAAGGAAGCATGAAATCATGGCACTACCAAGGAAGACTTTTTGGACAAGCACTTGCACGGATTTAAAAGCACATTCGGTTTCAACCCCAACGTGTTTTCAGTTCTGGAGCAAAAAACAAAGGATATGGATGAGTTCAGTCTCCATGGGGGCCTTGTTTTTGATGAACTGAAACTATCCGAGAATATTGCAGTGAAAGCGTGTGGAGAATTGAGTGGCTTTGTACCTTGGTAAGTTCACTGAACCAGAAGACAAGACTTCTCTGAGCGACCACGGACTCATCATAATGTTTCAGTCTTTCCAAGGTGGGTAGTTTCTGTTAATTACACTCCATTATTGCCACGAGTGGCTTACAAAGAACAAGAATTTGGTTTCTGTCCCCTTTTTAATTTTGCATATGTGAAACAAAGAGCCTTGCTTTGTCCAAAACACTGCAATAATTGCTTCGTCTTCTTTACAGGCGGATGGACCCGAATACTTGGCGTGTTTTCTTTAAAGGCAACGTGAAGGCCCCTCTACTTTCAAATTTACTTCTTGAAGCAACGATACTTGCCGAACAATCAGGTCTTCATGTTGATTATTGGACAAGCGACGGTGCGCCATGGAACAGAAGTCTTTGGAAGCTGCTTGGAATAAAGGGTAAGTTGCCTCATTCTGTACATCTTTGTAAAACAATATTTTTCTTGCCTGCATTAGCTTAAATAATTTTCTTACTGGTTGCAGCGTCATCAGTGGAAATCATATGCAAGGCTTCCCATCCTGTTGATTCTGCAAGACACCTACACATGATTTCTGACTTTCCACACTTTGTTAAGTGCGTGCGGAATGCCTTTGTTTCCAAAGGATTACAGATCCCACAAGGCCACGTTCATGTCAGTCCTATCAAGGAGGCTTGGAAAAATGACAGAGAAGCCATCACACTGAAAGTGATGCCACATATAACACAAGCACATGTCGAGCCACATGCTTTTTAAAAAATGCGCGTTAACCTGGCATACCAGCTGTTCAGCGAGAAGGTCATGAAAGGACTCTTTTTCTACAAGAGTGATCTGCAGGAAAAGTTCCGTATAGTCGAGCCTACAGAGCACTTTGTAAGGCTTATGGAGAAGTTGATTTTCATCATGTCGTCGCGAACACCACTCAGAGGTCTTCGATCAGACTCAAAAAGTGCAGAGTTCTTGGAAGAGTTCATTATTTTTTTAAGCGAATGGGAGGAGCATGCAGCAAAGCATGGTGGTGGTTTTCTGAGTGCAGGGACTCTCCTGTGACTTCGTGTAACACTGAAATGTACGCTGTCTCTTTTGGATTAAGCCACTTCCAAGCTTCAATATAAGTACTTGCTTACTGCAAACCTCAGTCAGGACAAAGTAGAGAACGTCTTTGGGATTGTTCGTCAGTCATTCGGATGTATTGATCATCCGACTCCAGGACAGTTCTTGATCATTATTAATAACCTCAGCTTCTATAGCTTAGCAAGACAACCCAAAGGTGGAAATTCTCAGCCTGAGCTGATCAGTGCACTCTTGGAGCCGTCGGACGCATCTTCACAAGAAGCTGGTAAAATGACAACTCTCGTGGACAGGCTTTTAGATGAAGGAAATTTATCAGATACCGCAGATATGATGGAGACGCACAGCTCCTTGCTTTATCACAAGGAATTTGTAGAAAAGAAGAATGACAGCCGATTAATTTACTATGGAGCTGGTTACGTTGCACGCAAGACCATGAAGAAAATATCGTGTCTCGAGTGTGCATCATCACTATGCATTCTTTCTGTTCAGGCCACGTTGAATAGTAACGCTTCACTAACTCAAGCATTTGATCATGGTGGCTTGCTTTACCCATCGAAACCACTTGAACGCCTTGTGACAGAACTTGAGAACGCATTTACTGTTTTTTTCAGCCACAACCAGCTGCATGCTGAGAGCATGACCTGTTTTCTTAGCTTTATCCAAGGCAATGAACTCAAGATGGTTGGCTGCCAAGTTCACGGCCGGGAAGTGGCAGCAAACATTATCAAATTCTATGCTTTCACGAGGCTGCATTTTCTCGCCAAAGCCTCTAAAAAATCTAGAAATTTGCAGAGGCGAAAGCAAAAGCTTCTGAAGATGAGGCGGTGCCAGTGAGTGTCGAGTCAAGTTCAGTGTTTCAGTTTCGTGTTGTGAAAAGTTATACAATAAACCGTAAAGATGTTGCATGTGCTGATTTCTGGCCTACTGTGTTCTTTCAATATTACTTTGACGCTGTTAATGTGCTGCCTTCAGCAAAAACGTGGGGGACTAATGGTAAGCGATTTGCAGACCAGGCGCCGTAACGTTTTGCCCAGTTTCACTTTAAGCTGTTTACTTAGGTTGTGGACAATGTGGGCGCTTGCGTAATTAGTGCCGTGGCAACGCCGAGGACGCTTTCACTTTGAGACACTATAAAAAGCGTAGGTACAAGGCAGGATACCTATTTCGCGCAGCAAGATCGAGAACTTCAATCGCGGCCAACAGAGCTACAACGTACGCAGATTCAGCAAGCAACATTCGCGTACTTTTCAGCCGAAGCCAGCAGTCTTTTGAGCTAAATTCGCGTTGATGAAAAGGCCAAGGAGCCTGCCAAATATGAAATGAAGGAAACAACACTCATTTACCAAGGTGTAGAACGGCAGGATAGCGCGCGCAAGCGCCCGCGCTGAATGCGTGCCAGCGAGCGGCAGCGCCACCTACCCACAGGATCGAGAAATGTTACACCAATACTCCGCCGCTCCGGACACTAGAAAAGCGTTCTAGCCTCTGTACCCAGATAATTCTGCTAGGGTACATAACGCCGCCACGTCGGTCAAGTTGGTGGTGGCCGAACGCCTGAAGCCAGTGGCTCTCGTAGCCGGTGTCACAACGCCTTGCCAAGAAAGTATAGCCCCATTTGTCGATTTGTTATCGTTTGGGAACACGTCGAGCGAAAACTTGGCATAGGCAGGGCTGAATGTAAAAGTATGCAAGCGTCAAGTTTACTCGTCTTGACGAATGTGCGAACTCGGGACAAGAACAAACGAAGACGAGCAGTCGTTTGCGTAGCTTCAAGCGCCAGTTACAATAGCGAGGTGTTGTTCTCTGGTAGTGCGCGTAAATATTCACGTGCGCTTCGTCTGCTCTCGGCTGCCTCGACGTGCTTCGGAGAAGGTTTCCGACCACAACCGCTTTCTCTACATGGCACTGCATGCCTCATCGTGCGTATAACCACTCCCGGTACCACCGCACTCCGTAGTGCATATAAACAACGTTGGTTCTAGAAACCTTGTTCCTGGGTACTCCAAGGCGCTAGTTTTGCTTAAAGGGGTACTGACACAAAAACTTTGGCCTTGCGTTCTTCTGTAGCAGTGTGTTGCTGGGGGCCTGTTAGTCATGACACGACACATCGTTCGCTGCGCCACCTGACAGATAATTATGTACAGGCCTCTTATTATGGATCAGTTTAAGCTTCAGTTTAAGAGAGCTTGAAAAACTGGATGCTACTGTCGCCACCTTGCGTGAGCAGCTTTTGACCACGTCAGCACACAGAACTGTGACACACTTCCGCACGGTGTGCATCAAGAATCACATTTGAATAGCAAACGGGACTGAAATATTGCAAAACACAGAAATTTCTAAGCCCACGCCATGGTCAACACTCGCAACCTGCCGCCGAGAAACTTAGACTGCGGTAACAAACGCGGAAAAAGAAAAATGGTGGCTATGACGTCATCATAACTTGTTTTGTGGACTGCTGCCTGGTGACGTGAGGGAAGTATGGGGTCACCTAGTGGTCCCCTTTGACGGTGTTATTGACACGATGGAGTCGAGGGCTCACGGAAACTTCGAAATTGTTTTAAAATACCTTCCAGCTATATTCGCTGTTGATATTTCGCAGATGATAAACGAATCTTCCTGGAAATAAGCCCCACAGGCTATCTCGGCCACAAAATTTTGTGTCAGTGCCCCTTCAATAACATGGGGATAGTTTTTCATGGATAGTTCTTGTACTGCTAACGTTGGGCGATGTTTTGGTGGCTTTCTAGTCTCGTGCGTGCGACATCGGGGAACATCGCGATCATCATCATCACCGTAGTGGCTAGAAAGGTTTTCCTAGGATGTGTTCTAATTCTTAGACAGCACATAAACAGTCTACACAAACAGGTTACAAGCATAGAGTTGAAATACTGACTCAAGAGGAAAACCTCCCCTTAGGGCTCATGCATTGAAACCCACTATAGACTGCTTGGGTGCCGCCATGATGGAATGATACTCAGCTTTCGGGTGACTCGCTGATGTGCGCCTTGCAGGACCACAATAAGGTTTCGCAACCAATGAAAGTAGTGAGCGCAGGATACAGGAGGTCATGCTAGAGATAAGAGATAAATACAGATATCTGGGTGAATGAATAAGAAATGGGACCGAGTACCTAAGGGAACACAAAATGTACGTAACGATTATAAAGGTAACCGGAATGCAGCGGTGATGAAAAATAGGGCGCTTAGGATATACAATAGGTATGATGTTGTGAGAGGAATATGGAAATGGGTCACGGTTCCTGGTCTGACTTTCGGCAATGCGGTCTTGTGCATGAGATCAGAGAATCAAGCAAGATTAGAAATTAAGCAACCTGGAATAGGTAGGCTTGCCTTGGGAGCTCACGGAAATACACCAAATCAGAGAGTACCGGGTTATACGGGGTGGACATCATTTTAGGGCAGGGAAGCTGGCAGTAAGAAAAAATTTGAGAAGCGATTGAGAGAAATGGGGGAAGAGCGTTGGGTTAGGAAGGTTTTAAGCTACTTGTACATGTGGAATGTCAATACAAACTGGAGGAATCAAACCAAAAACTTTATGGATAATTACTTAGAAAGGATCAAGGGGCCAAACCAAAAAGAACTATCGGTTAAGAAGAAGGCGAAAGAAACGGAGACAGACATATGAAGAGTTGGCATGAGTCCGCGCTAGAGATTTATTGAACTTTTAAGCAGGAAACTGCCAAGGAAAGGATCTATGATAATACTTGGGGTAGTTCTTTACTGTTTGAGGCCAGGACGGGAGTATTGCGAACCGAAACTTACCGGGCCAAATACGAAGGGCAGACATGGTATGCAGTGCGTGTGGAGAGGAGTCGGAAACTGCCGAACACCTGATAATGTTCTGTAAAGGGCTTCACCCAATAGCTCAGGATGATGGCGCACAGTTTTTCAAAGCGCTGGGGTTTAGGGACAGCGAGGGCAAAATAGATTTTAAGTGGGTATACAAATAAATAGAAGGAGGTTATCTGATTGGTGGCTAAAATCAAGGCACGCGAGAAAATTAAATCCTTCGCTGTAATGTACCAGTCCTCAACTTCACTATTTGAAAAAAAAGGATAAATCTAGTTGTTGGATCACTAAGTATTACTGCTAGGTGGCGCTAGCCACCGCCCAATCTTATAGTTACTGTATATGCTACCTTTAGGTAGAGGTAGCATATACAGTAACTCTACCCAATCTAAAGGGTACAGCCATATTAATCCAACCATCCTTCCAGCCGTCTAAACGTGTTCCATTTCTCAGACAGCATGAGCTTGGTGTTGTATTCTAAGCATAGAGTTGATACACAGGCTCCAGAGGAAAATCTGGGCCGGAAAACCTATAACCACTAAAGCACTGAAGTCTTGGGACGGTTTCATTGTAGCCATCACACTACTTCAAAGAAACCCTGAATTTAGGCGTTTAAAACACTCAACTTCTTGCAATAGAAGTCATAAACAAGCGTGCTCACGTATTAATAACAAACTAAAATATATAAAAATTACATAAACTATTTTTAGGAAAAATACAACGGTCATTTACACACTTTACTGAGCGTGGAGAGGAGAGTTTACTAGTTTCTTCAGTAGCTGGCGCCACCATCCTCGTAACCTTGAAAGCGTGGCGATGCGCCGTGCGGCCAATTTCACCGACTTGCTTGCGCGCAGCCGGCGTCAGTGTTCGTTCTGGTCATGAACCAAAAACTCGACTTCATGTGACAGTTTCTTACTGCGATGAACAGAGATTCACGAAGCAGAAAAAAATGTCGGGTGTATTTGCAGCATGCAGTGACGACTGCGAGTGAAGTAGCAAGTGACTCCCACGTAGGGACCGTTAGGCCAAGCCTATCGGCCGCTCCGTGAGTTTGCTGGACGGCTCAAAGTTGGTCGGCCAGAAGGGATCTGCGTAGGGCCGCCTCCCACCTGACCGATGTAGTGTCGGGGTTCGTGTGCATTGCCTTGCACTCCCAGAGCATGAGCGCCACATCACCACATGCGGGGCAAGCGCCATTGGGGAATACGTCAAGATAAATAGCGTGAAGAGATCTCGGGTTAGGGTACGTTTCAGTCTGCAGTAGTCTAAGCGTAAGGGCCTGTGGCCTATCAAGTCATGGATGAGGATGGGGATATAATCTTCGTGCGAGGTAAAAAATGTTTTTTTATTTCATTGTACGTGGCAGGCACGTCCCTGTTTTCCGCAATCCCGTCGGCCCCGAATTGTAGCCCGGAACCGGCGCGGTTGGTTAGCGCGCGCGCCGTCTCATGACAGACTCGTTGAGGTTTGGGGGAGCGTCCTGCACCTGGCGAACATGTGCAGGAAACCAGATCAGTACGTGGTGCTTGATAACATCGCGGCCGCCACTCTGGAGCACGCGCAGGGCTTTCTTGGAGACGACACCGCGCTCGAAAGCGCAAATAGCTGACCTAGAGTCACTATAAATGACCTCTCTTTCACCATCCAGGATGGCCAGGGCGATGGCCACTTGCTCGGAAATCGTCGGATCATCATTGTGAACCGCTGGGCAGTTGGTGACTTGCTGCTTGGAGTCGACGACGACTGCGGAAAAAGCACGGCTTCCATGGTACGCTGCCGCGTCGAAAAATCGG
The DNA here is from genome assembly GCA_013436015.1 of Rhipicephalus annulatus. Lineage (NCBI taxonomy): Eukaryota > Metazoa > Arthropoda > Arachnida > Ixodida > Ixodidae > Rhipicephalus > Rhipicephalus annulatus. The sequence continues at coordinate 293,491 of WOVY01009437.1, forward strand.
ACGCCATGCTCCTCCCTGTGGATCTGCTCTGCTTGAGAAGAATGGCAGCTCTAGCCCGTTGCCTACCACGATTTATTTATTTTATTTATTATTTATTAGAATACCCTCAGGGCCCGTAGGGCATTACAGAGGGGGTGGGTACAACATTTTATAACACACAAGAAAAAAAAAGACAAAAAAAGAAACAAGTGTCAGATGCGCAAATCACGAAGGCAACATAGGTCAACTAAAAATGTATAAGTAAGAATTCAAGCACATACAAGACAAAGATAGATAATGGCAGCTGCGTATAGTTACAAACATTGCTGAGAAATTGCAGTCTTGAATAACAAAGGGTCTGTTATTGTTACAACGGAAGAGGGAAGGTGGTTCCAATCGGCGGCTGTTTTCGGTAAGAAGGCTGCTGAAAAGAATTTGGTGCGGCAAAACGGAATGGCAACCTTATGCTGGTGATCAATGCGCGATAAGTGGTATGACGGTTGTGAAATGAGGTCTCGCTTCATTGATGGATTGTGAAAAAATATCTTATGAAAAAAATGCAGTCACACCAGTTTCCTCCGGACAGTTAAATTGGGCAGGTCAAGGTTGGATTTCATTTCTTATATGCTAGGAGTACGGGAATAATTAGAACAAATGAACCGAGCTGAGCGGTTCTGAACAGATTCTAACGCGTTGATTAAATTTTGCTGCACGGGATCCCATATAGCGGACGCGTACTCAAGCTTTGGGCGAATTAGTGATCGGTATAGTAGAATTTTGAGGGACAGCGGAGCGCGAGAAAAGTTGCGGCGTAAGTATCCTAGCGTTCGGTTAGTGTTATTACAGATTTAGGTAACATGCGTGTGCCAAGATAGATTGTTGGTAATGTAAACACCGAGGTACTTATATGAAGAGACATGCTGGAGGGGAACTGCGTTAATTCTGTAGGTACAGGGGGGAGAAATAGATCGCCGGGTTATTGACATGCGTGTAGATTTGTTAGAATTGAGAGTCATAAGCCATTTATTGCACCAGGTTGAGACAGTGTCAAGGTCTGACTGTAGAAATTGGTTATCTGATTCATTGTTTATTTCGCGGTAAATTACACAATCGTCTGCAAATAGCCTTATAGTGGAGTTAATGCTGTCGGGGAGATCATTAATATATATAAGAAAAAGTAAAGGGCCTAATACGGAACCTTGGGGTACGCCAGATGTTACTTTAGAAAGAGGTGAGTTATAGTCATTAGTTGTTACAAACTGAGTGAGATTAGTCAGAAAGCATTCAATCCATTTAAGAATGTTCGGGTCAATGTTTAAGGCACTAATTTTCAGGAGGAGTAATTGGTGAGGTACTTTATCGAAAGCTTTTTGAAAGTCAAGAAAAATGCAATGCACAAGTGAGCCGCGATCTAAAGCCGATGCTATGTCATTAGTAAAATAAAGAAGTTGGGTTTCACATGAGTAACTTTTTCGGAATCCGTGCTGGTAGGGAGTAAAAAAAGAGTTTGATTCTAGGAAAGAGACAAGGTTGGAGTAAATTATATGTTCTAACATTTTACAAGGAACACTGGTTAGGGAAATTGGTCTGTAATTGAGAGGAGACTGTGTGTTACCAGACTTGTGCAGAGGGACCACCTTCCCCACTTTCCAGTCAAGCGGCAAAGTGGAGGTCTGAATAGATTGCGACAACATTAGGGACAAGTAAATTGATGAATAAAATGCAGTGTTTTTTAGAAACTTTGAGTTGATTTCATCTACGCCACAAGAAGAGGATAACTTAAGCTTGTGAATTAAATTTCGCACTCCAACGGCATCAACGCTAACAGGATACATGGGTAAAAAATTACGACTAGGCATTTGTGGCAACGCAGAAGCAGAACAACTTGAAAAAGAAGTAACAAAAAAATCATTTAATGCAATGCAACACTCTTCACAGCGAACTGGCTGCCCGTCTGAGTTCGTAAGCGAAATGTTTTTCTTTTCCCTAGGTTTAACAGTTTTCCAAAACTTAGAAGGGTTGGTTACAAGAATTGAGGGAAGGGTATTATTAAGAAAAACGCGCTTGGCTTCCTTGATAGCTGCTCTGTATTCGGAAAGGACAGATTTGTACACGTGCCAACGGGCGAACGAATTAGTCTGCTTTGCCTGACGGAACAACCGTTTCTTTTTATTCCGCAATTTTTTTATGTCAGTTGAGAACCAAGGGGGGCGTTGGCGACCCTTGATAACGTATGTGGGAATGTATGGCGTGATTAAAGACTCAACTTTCATTTTGAACAAGTTCCAGTTTTGTTGAACACTGCGATCAAAGAAGCCATTAGCAAAGCTCTCGAAATTCGATTCGAGTTCACTGTTGATTGAGTCATAATCGCCGCGGGAGTAGTCTCTTATTGTTTTCCGATTGTTTGACCAACGCCTTAAAGAACCTGTTAGATTGAAGTGCACGAAACAATGGTCACTTATGCCTGGGATATATGAAATAGAATGGACAAGATCTGGTACAGTGGTGAGAATCAGATCAAGAACATTTGATGAAGTGGGGCCCATTCTTGTTGGTTGCGTTACGAGTTGGGTAAGGTTAAAGTCTTCGCACAGTTCCACGAAATGTAAACTGTCGGCTGAAAGTGAGCTTAATGAACAAGAAGGAAGTGACCAGTTTATTTTCGGGTAGTTAAAATCGCCTAGAAGAAAAACAGGTGTATGCGGGTGCCTTTTGACAATATCATTCAAAGCATCATGCAGTTGCTCGCAAAACACTGGCGTCGCACTCGGAGGGTGGTAACAGCCACAAATTATGACATTTTGATAGTTGACATGGAGGGAAACACAGACAAATTCTAAAGGTGATGCTATTACTACTTGGGTAGAAACTATATAATCAGCTACGGCTATAAGTACACCACCTCCTGGCGATTCTTCTCTATCACATCTGTAAATGGTATAATTATTTTCACAATCGAACAGCACTACACTTGCAATGTTAGGGGTAAGCCAGGTTTCCGTTAACACTACAACATCGGCGGCGCAGTTATCGAAAATTGAAGATAATGCATCCCGTTTGTTAAGAACACTTCGTACGTTAGAATATAAAACTGAGTAGTTACGATAAGTGGCCGAGGGGTGAACTTTGTTAGAATAAGAGCGTATCTTAGTCGGCATGCGTAGCGGAGGACGAAGCTTCTGATGAGTTCTGCGCATGTGTATGCGGCTCACAAACGCTGTCGGTCACCGGAGAGTACACAAAGCACTTTTTGTTGATGTAAAGCTTATTGTACTTGACGGTATACTTCTCGCCACTCGCCCTGCCGAATTCAAAAAGCTTCTTGCGCACGCTTCTTGTTGCGCGGCAGAAATCCTCGCTGATGGACACAAGAGGCTCGCGAAAACTACTTCTAGACTGCAGAATGCTTTCTCGGAACTTAAAAAAAGCAAATTTTACGATCACTGGTCGAGATTTGCCAACTACGAATCTGCCTAGCCTGTGCGCGCGGGATATGCGGTCGTCGCTACTTCCCAAGTTTAGCTTCTGAGCTTCATTGAGGATTTGGCAAACTTTTTCTTCTGATTGCGCCCACGTTTCCGAATCGCAATCTTCTATTCCATAAAAAATCAAGTTTTCTCGACGAGAGCGATCTTCAAATTCGTCAAGGCGCTTGTTAACCGAAAGTACCTGTGGTACCCGTTGACGATTCGGCTCGCTGTCTGAGACCCGGACACATTCCTCAACTGCGAATAATCGGTTGTCTAATTTTGCCACTTTTTGTTCAAGAGACACTTGCGCCTCTCTAACTTCGTTAATGAATCCCATAAGTTCTTCGTGTTTTGCGTCTATCTTAGAGTGCAGCCCCTTAATCAACGAGATTAACTCGTTGTATTGCTTCCCCGTATCTTCTTTTGCACTCGGGATGAATATTCCTCGTTATCTATGCCACGTTGACGAGGTCACGAATCTCACGGAGCACCTGTCTCATCTTCTCGTCCACTTTATTATCATTAAAACCATGACTGCTGATTTTTCCCTACTGAATCTGAAATCTAACCTATCTTCCTCATTACCGCAGATGTCCATCAATCTCTGCAAATCTTACATCAATGCTGGTAGTGCCTGTTCAATGAGTTTTCCTTGTTTGATGAAAGAGAGGTTGAAGTCCACTTCCCTCTAATTTGGCATCTAATCCTTGTAGGTACATCATAAATAACAAGGGTGGCAGAGGACAACCTTGCCTAAGCCCCCGTTTTAGCTCTGTGGGCTTGGATGCCTGTTTTCCTATTTTATAACTACCTTGTTACATTTATAGTTTTGTTTTAAAAGATTAGTGACTCCATCTTCCACACCTAGTGTGTCCAGTATTTCCCACAAGTCATCTTGATACACGCTATCATACGCTTCTTTGATATCTAAAGGAGCTTTTACTATAGTGGCTAGAAAGGATCTCCTACTGTCGTGAATAGAGTGATTTAAAATATGGGGAGTGTCCAAAGCGCCGGCTCCCACGTGGACCTTTTGCAGGCAACTTTCGCGCCGCGCCACTGCTGCGCTGGACCCATGGGCTTTCCGCGCTCGGAAGCTCGCGGAAAGCGAGGGGCGTCTGCTACGTACGGTAATTTTTGTGCTGTATTTGCATGCAGGACACTTGAAGTTTGCTCAACTTTATTATTAAGATGTAAAATGGAGCTCGCCCGTCGTTAACAGTTGTGTTAGTGCCTGCGGCTGCAAGGGAACGCAAAAACAGATTTTTGAGACGGCATCAACGCAGTCGTGCTCTGGTGCTAGGGTTGGAGTACGCTCATTCGGTAGCTATGCATTATGCGCAAAAACGCATAACATGAAAGAAAAGAACAAAAACAACCTGAAGCACGCGGGTAAGCGAGTAGTAACACCATGCATGCAAGAAATACGAGTAATGAAAAAAGCAAATGACTTTTTTCAGTCGGCTGAAACATTTGCATGCAGGGACTCTTTGGCTCACTGTTACGGGCTTTTCAGTCACGGTCGCCGGTGGTTCGCCGCCACACGCACATGATCCTATTATATAATTTGCTAGCGTTGATTACTACTTTTTAAGAATAGAGAACAGCTAGAAGAGACCACGGCTGTACCACCGCAATATCTTTTAACTTATTTCGTTTTAGACCTAGCGTGCAGCAACAAAGTTGGCCATGCATCAAGCTTGTTTTCAATTCAGACATTCGAAAGAATACCAGTGCCAGAATAACACATTTTATTCCATCTAATACAATAAATACGCAATATAGAAAAGTGCCCCAAATATATCACCACAACGTTATTTAAAGATAAAAACAGCAGCACTCTGGCTGCGCAAATTAACTTACTGTAACAAAATATGTTGAGCAACTACAGATGTAAAGATGTTCCGTCACTTTAAGAAGCCGTTGAAATACGTATTTCCCACATGTCCTAGCCTGAAAAAAACGTTCCATGCAATAACATATATTTTAAATAGGTATAGCAACCGTATGTACATCTGGGTTCCCTTATGCATCGGGATTGTCCTTATCTAGAAGAATCACACCAGCAAAAATTTTTGAATGAAGTAAAACATGAAAAGAATATTTCCTTGTTATCAGTCATCCGTTTTTATAACTCGAACTGTTTAATTATTGAGAGCAATGTATATTTACAAAGCCCGAAACATCGAGTATACGGAATAAATTCCTAAAGTTTCTTACACGTTAAAATTCGTAAAATTCGCTGAGTGTTACGCTTTTCGAACGCACGGCGAAAGCCGGGTCAGTATTTAATGCCCCACTTAAGCTTGTTTTTTTTTGACGTTCGCTCGTATTGAAGTGATCAATTATTTGATTTGTCTTGTTTCTCTGCGCACCTAAAATTTTTGTACAAATTATACAAGTTCGCTCAGTTCTTCAAAATCTATTGGTAAATAGTAAGCGATGATGACCACGTTTCCATCATCCGGTGGAGACAAATCAGACCATACGTCATATTTTAAGACAAATGCCTTAGATTCTTCATGAAACGCACAAATTGATCGTCAGCGTCGGTGTGCTGTCTCGGTGGCGACAGCACGTTCGAGCATAGGCGTGCACACACGGTTACATGGTTCCCCGTCAGAGGGAAGAGAGTGAACATTCATCACAGCGTGCCCCCATACCTATTATGTCAGCGTTTGGGGCTGACTTTGAGCCCGCCACCCACGTGTTGCAGCACCCCCTCCATATATTGTCAATATATGTGGTTCATAACTTTGCACCCCCCTTAGGAGAGTTGGGGGAGTGGCCGCCCCCCCCCCTAATTTACGAGCACGCCGGTGCGTACGACTGATGAAAAAATTACCAAGTGATGACGTCACCAAGACATAAACGATGACAAAGTTTGTGATGCCATCATGTCGCCTCATGATGGCATGGTCGCTTTACACTGTCTCCATGATCGGCCAACCAATCATGAATGCAGTGCAAAACTAAGTGAGGTGCAAAAGCTTGAATTAAATTACTTAAGACTCTACAGTTAGGCAAAAGTCAAGTTCGATGCAGAAAACTCTCGGTGGCAGGCGGGGGTGAATTAAATTTATCGATTGAAGAAAAACAACGTCTATTTCCCATCGAGCAGTGTCAGGCGACAGCACAACTACAGACCTTGCGAGCTGTTATTGTTAATAATAGCGTACAAGGTAAACATGTCCAGCTATTGATCTCGTCAACGATTACTTATGTTAACCATGCAATTGTGCCGATTATAAACTAATCGAACAAAACGTAGACTTACGCTAATTACATAGTTTTTTTACAGGCGGGCACATACCATTTCGTATTTTTCAACTGTACGAGAAAATACACACAGAGAGAAAAGACTTTATTCACAGGATCCTACGTAGGGGTAGGTGCCGGCCTCACAGGGCGTGGTCTATCCTTCTAATGTTCTAGTCTATGCAGTCCTAGAAAAAAATGGGCTAAGAACTCGAGGGTTGAACCTGACCTGACAGAGGACACTTGGGTTCCCGCGCCCCACGCTTGCGGGTCACGAGTTCTCGTTCTCCTCTGCCTGGCCAGGGCCCCCTCGAGCCACTGTATCGGCCATTTCTGAGATTGGCAGTCCACCGAGCGGATCCACCACTCCATCTTCGCTGGCAGTTCTTGGCGGGCGGTGCTGTCATCGGCACCAGTTACTGCGCCATGAGATTTCCCAGCCCTGCCACACACATCACCGTCCGCACCGTCGCACGAACCACCACCCGGTAGTGCTGCACTGTAACACCTCGCTATGTGTTTTAGTGTCGCCAGTTCTTGTTCGCATATACTGCACACCGGGCTTGCGAACATCTCGGGACATATGTGGGTCGCCATCGCCGGGGTTAACGCGCACTTCACTTGTAGGTGACGAAGCAACACCGATTCTGCCCAGGAAAGTTCTCAATGCGGGGCCGGGTATTCGCTGCTTCTTTCCCTGTGCCTCCTGAGTATCGCGCCGTAGTCGACTAGGGGTTCGGTGTCTTGTTCGTCACCGACACCCGCGGGGATACTCTCGCTGTCATCCCGGCACCTGATGAGCTCTCGGGCCGCTGCGTCTGCATCCTCGTTGCGGTTGTCCACGTTCGGTAGGTACCCCATATGGGCTGGGAACCACTTTATGGTTATGCTTAGCCCGGTCGGGTGACGTTCCGAGGCTCACGAGGCTCTGGCGAGCCCCACGATCCGCTCCACCTCCCTCCAAATCATGCCTCTGGCGTAGTTCCTTACCGCTGTTTTGGAGTCGCTCAGGATCGTCCGAAGGCCCGGTACTCCCATCGCTAGGCCGTTGGCTGCTTCTTCTGCCTGGCATGGGGTCTTCGCTTTAGTCGTACCCGCGTTGATCAGCTCACCCGTTGACGCCCGGATGACTGCCATAGCGTACACGCACCTTCTCGATGGATGTTTAGCCAACATGACGAACGCGGTGTTCTCGTCACTCTTGTATTGATTGGCCAAGGCCGCTGCTCTAGCCTTGCGTCTTTCCCAGTCTTTCTCCGGGTGGACGTTCTTTGGCAACGGGAACACTATGATGCCCCTTGCCGCTTCGTCCCTCAGGGGGACTTGACTCCCCAGTTCGTCGTCTTATGCACCTCCATGAGCAAGCGGGTTGATTTCCACTCTCTCAAGGATGCTTCTGCCCGTCTTCGTGCTGTTTAGTAGAGCTAGCTGTGCCGTTAGTTGAGCTTCGCCGATATCTGAGAGTGTGTTGTGCACCACCAGAGCCAGCAAGGCCGACGTTCTCGTGCCTGGCAGTAGACCCAGGGCGTTCCTGTGGGCCTTCCTGATGGCGGCATCAATCTTCTCCTCCTCCGTTCTGATCCAGCGGTGGAAGGCTCCCGCGTATGCGGCCTGGCTGACAACGAAGGCCTGCAGCAGCCGCAGGATCCCCCTCTCGTTCATGCCTTGGAACCTTGTCGACACCCGCTTCACGAAGCGGGTGGCGATCCAGATCTTCGTTACGATATTCTTCATCGTAGTGGTGTTCGTCTTGATGCCGTCCACGAACATCCCCAGGATTCTGAGCCCGGAGACGTGCGAGATAGGCGCCCCGTCGCCCGTATGGACCACGATGTTCTCTGCCGCAGCCTGGCTGGCCGCTTTCCGGAACCGCCCCGGTGGTGGCGGGATCAGTAGCTTAGACTTTTGCGGCGAGCACAGCAGGTCCGTGCCTGAGAGCGTGGCCTCGACGGCGCACACCGCATTCTAGAGGTTCCACTCAATCTCCTCGTCGCTGCTGCCGGTGACCCAAATGGTGACGTCGTCAGCGTATAGGCAGTTCTGGACCCCCGGGCTCAGTGCTTCGAGGCGTTTGGCTACCTCAATCATTACGATGTTAAGAGGAATGGCAAGATCACCGAGCCCTGCGGGGTCCCGAAGTTACCCAGCCGCCTCTCCTCAAGCTTTTTGTCACCCAGCTACAGCCTGTTTGTACGGTCCGACAGGAACGCTCGAACGTAGTTGTAAGACCTCTCACCTCTGCTCAGGCGAGAGATTTGCTCCAGGATTGCAGAGTGTTTCACGTTGTCGAAGGCCCCCTGGAGGTCCAGGCGCAGAATGGCCCGGTTGTCTCTCCCAGGCAGCCCTCCCGGGAGGTCCAGAATTTCTCGTTGGATCAGCAAAATGGCGTCCTGGGTACCCAGGCATGCCCGGAATCCGAGCATCGAGTCTGGGTAGATGCCGTGTCGGTTCATGTAGTCGTTCCACCGGGCGTTGAGGACGTGCTCCAGCGCCTTGCCCACGCACGACGTGAGTGAGATGGGACGCAGGCCCTTTATGCCTGGTGGCTTGTTGTGTTTGGGCAGAAGAATCGTCTTGGATGTTCTCCACGCTTTCGGTAGGGTGCCACTTCTCCAGCAATTGTTGAAGTATATCGCTAGCGCTGCAATGGATGAATCGCTTAGGCTGTGGAGTGTCTTGTTAGAGATCTTGTCTGGCTCGGCGGCAGATTGGCCGTTGAGGTTCCGGGTTGCCAGGCGGACTTCCCATTCCTCGATGTCTTTGTCTAGGTGGGCGTTGGGTTGCCCCTCGTAGTTTCTGCGACTCTCCCGCCTCGTATCCGGGAGGTATCGGTCGTTGAGTTGTTTGTGCATTTCTTCCCCCAGCCGTCGCGCCGTGGTATAAAGGATCTGCGCCATGCGGGTGTGTTGGCACTCTCTGCTCTTGGTTTCGTCCATGAGCTGTTTGAGCACCTTCCATGGGCAGCTGCGATGGAGTTGTCCGTCGACCTGATTGCACAGGGCGAACCATTGCTGGTTACACAGATGTTTGCTGTTCCTCTCGATCTCTCTGCCGAGCTCGGCTATCTCCTTGCGGAGCTTCCTGTTATGTCGCTGTCATTGCCATCTTCGCTATAATGCTCGTATGGCATCTAGGAGATGTGTGAGCCTTGAGTACATCGCTTCGATGTTCTCGGCGGCCTCCATCTCTTTCGTTGCTTCGTCCGCGGCTTCGTGCAGTTTCTTGGACCATTCTTCGATGTCGGTGATATTTCCTAGGTCGAATTGTCTGAATTCACCCCAGTTCACTATTCTGTGTTTCTTGATCTTGCCCGGGTTGCCGTTGGTGTGGGCTAGCGGGATTTCTATCTCTATGATATGATGATCACTTCCTAGATATATCCCGGTGTTTCTCCATCTCACTGTGCCCCCTTCGGGAAGCAGCCCAAAGGCAAGATCGTGGTTCAATGTCCCTGGCCGTAGACGTGCCTATTCTAGATGATTGCGCCGGATTCGTTAGCAGAGTGAAACCGGCCTCTGTGGCATCTGCTTTTTGCGGTTGTGACCGTGCACTCCAGCTCTTCATGCTGGGCGTTGAAGTACCCGCAGATCAGCGTTATGGCGTCTCCCATTTCAGCCATCTCTTTCCCCGCCGTGAGTCTGGCGGCTTTGACTTTTCCAAAGAGGGCTTTGAATTTGTGCCCGCTATGCCTCGGGTTGCTGTATACGTTAGCTAGTAGTAGCGACGTCGACGTCCTTCCTCTCCTGCTGCCCCGTGAGCGTCCTTTGCCTGGGAAGGCGAGCTCCATGACGCATATTTCTATCGCTGTCGTTCTCTCACCCAAGAATTGTTGGTGCTTTGTGTGTGCAAGCCCTTTGCATATTAGCGTGCACACTCCTTGTGCCGCGCCTTTTCCACTTGTGAGGGCTGAAGGCGAGCTGTCGTACGTTCTGTACCCCATGAGTTTTGGGGTCTCTTCTGGATGCGTCTCCTGAATGGCGATTACGTCGGGCCTTTTCTCTGGCTCCAACGATATAATATGTTGCTGTAGGACAGCTCTGCATCATCTGAAAATATTTGCGTTCCAGTGCCAGATTCTGATTGAGTTATTGCTGTCCATCTTGGTGCTTTGCTTCGCTTCGGTGTTGTTGCAGCATGTTATCGAATGGCTGCAGCATCTGCTTTTGTAACTGCTCAAGTTGTTGGGCCATTCGCTGTTGCATAAGCTGAGTACATCGTTGGATGATTCTCTGCTCCATAGCTTCTAAGTTCTTATCCCATTTCTTGTAGATGTGTTATAGCCTCGTCAGCCTGTTACTGAAGCCCACGCATCCCACGGGTCTCGAGGCGCTCTCTCTGCTTTCTATTTTTGTGGCCGTTGATAGCGAGTCATCGTCTTCTTCGATGTCTTCGACTTCGCTCTCGCTGACTTTCTCGTCATCGGATTGTAGATCAATCCCTCTGGTCACCGCAACAGCCACCGCTCTGGACTGAGGTCTACTTCTGACTGCATGTGTGGCCTTTGAGTTGGGGTTGTGTGCCGCTTGCGACTCCCCCCCCCCCCTCCTGTTGTGACCGGCTCTTCAGTCGCCATTTTATCCTCGGCTTCTTGTTGCCGCTGATCTTTGTGCCCATCTCCTCGCTGGAAGCCTTTAATAATGGCATCTCGTTTGCTGATGTGTTCGCGTTGTTGTTTGGTGGTGAGCTGTAGCGCCGCAACCATCGCCTGCAGGTCTTGGAGTTCCTTTTGCATCTTCTTGATCGTCGCTTTGAGCTCGCAAGTTTCTGCTTTATATTGTTCTTCGCCGTTGCTCGCTTCGCCTCCACTCTTGCTTGACCCTCTCTCTGTCGCCCTGGCAACGTTCCGAGGCTCGGGTTTCGCCGGTGCCGGCATGGCGCTGCTGTCAGACTTGTTTCCCGGCTCCAGTCTGTTCTCGAAAATTGAGCGGTGCCATGATGCGGGCCTCCCGTTTGACTTCGAGCGCTTTCGTTGCTCTTTTCCGGATGTGACGGCAGCCCATGTAAGCCCATCCGGCCTATTCTTGCTCTTGCTCCTCGTCTTTTCTCATGACGTAGGATCTTCTCGAACCTTCTATGCGAGAAAGCCGTCTCTTCAAGAAGGCCTGGTGGCCGGGCGGGAGACCGGCGCCACTTGCCCGGCACCATCTCGCCTTCTATAGCTCCGTTTTTCAATTTCGCCGCTATCCGTTTCTCTATCTGCGATAGTACTTTGAATTTGTTTTTGCAGCTCCCTGCTCCCGTAACGTGAGAGCCACCGCACAGTTTCCACCGTGGCTTGCAGTGGTTCGCGTGTTCTTCGTCGGGGTTTCTGCGCCCGCACGCGAAACACACCTTGACGTGAGGTGTCGGACACACATCATTCTTGTGCTCGATCTGCCCGCACGTGCAGCACACTTCGCGGTGTTGTCTGTACAGCGTGCACTTCCCTACTACTCCGCCGTACTTCACGTAGTATGGGGCTCTATTTCCATCAAACAATATTACCACCGATTCGGTTCTACCGAGTCTGTGGGCCGCCATGATCGTCGGATTTTGTTTGTTGACTAAGCACCGGGTGATTTCTTCCTCCGTCTCGTCGATCCCTATCCCATTTATCACTTCTCGCGATGTGCTCCGGGGTACTCTTGTATGCGAATGCTTCGTACGTTCGATCTCCGATGGTAATGCTCTTGATCGGTCCGTCACGGAAGGATCTCTCCTCGCACGGCGTATTGAGCACGACGATGTTTTGCGCGGCGTTTTGAGCGATCGAGTCATCCTGCGCTTCCTCCCTGGTGATTTTGGCTGCCGCGGGGATAGCGTCGCGTAGCACCGATATTCTCACGTTGTTATTTGCGAGTCGTCCGCGAGACCTGACTACCACCCGGTGCTCGTCTTTTTTGGAGAACGTCGGCATTCTGGCCCCTTTCGTCATATTGGCGTTAACCCGAGCCACGTATTGAGCTTTCAGCTCTCTACGACGCTCCTCTTTCCTCTTAGCAATTAAAGCTGAGGCTGGCTTGCCTGTCTTACCTGCAGCCGGTGTTCCTTGCTGCGATGAGGTCTCCGTTTCTAGAAGCTTCTTCTCGCGTCGATGCGGATTCATAACAGTCACCCCGCACACGAGTTCACTGGGTCTCAGTCACTGTCCGCACCGAAAATGTCCCCACCGGCCTCGTCGGCAGCCGGACGACTGCTTCCAACGCTCGTTGAGGCGCCTCCGTTGCTTGCGTGGCCATTCTTCCTCGGTGGTTGAGTCGCTGGCTTCGCTGCGGCGGTTAGGCCTAGCTGGCCCGGCCACCTTTCGCGTTCCGATTCCGCTTCATTTTCGGTTGACGAGGTATCCATGACATGGAATTCGTCGTAGATCACCTCCGCTTTTCCGTCGTCGTCGATGAAGAACTCCGGTGATTCCCGGAGGCCCATGGCGGGCGTCGCTTCGAGCGAGCACATGGTCGGCGTTCGCCGCCTGGCGTTAGGCTTAGCGGGGCGGCTCCCGCTTTGCACACTAAATTCGTCCTAAAATTCCCACAGATGGGTCCTCGAGCCCAAATTTTGTATCAAACTGCCCTACTTAGCTGAACAAGTACGTACCAAAGTTAATTCACATGGGGGTCGATGATCCGCCGAAAAGAGACATTCTCTGTGGAGGCGATGTGAAGCAAGTTCGATCGCTCTAGGTGCTCGCAGTGCCCCCCCCCCCCGAGAAAATAGGATAGGGCAGGGGAAAGACTTAGAAAAGAAATATATCGCACATATTAAAAAAGGTCTCAAACACATGAGCATGAGCTAGCCACTTACTGCGCACACGTGCTACGTTCTAGTGGTTATTTATACGTTTCCTAGCTTATAATTTTGTAGCACGTCTACGTTCGTCATTCCACACGTAACTAAATTAAGCCCCCTTTATTCACGATAAGGTGCGTCAAGAAAGCATTCCTCAGATAGCCGAGTATGTGTGTACCATTGCGTTGAAACACCAGCTGGACGTAAAAAAACCAGATATTCATTTCGCGCCGCACAAACATGATGATAGTTATAGCGCGAAAACAAAACGACGACACAGAGACAAGAAGGACACGAAAGACACGTCTCTCTGTCGTCGTTTTGTTCTCGCGCTATAACTATCGTCATGCCATACCAACTAGCCCAAGCTGCCACACTTCTAAGTCACACAAACATGTTCTAAGCGCGGTAAGTGAATGCAGTATTACGTTGCAGGGACACAGTATTATATATCCCCAAAATTATCGCAATGTTAAATAACAGCCACAAAAATATCAGATGCGTAGCAGACACCTGCTGCTTCGCCGCGGCTTTTATCGCGGGAAAAGGAACGGATAGATGGATGGATGGATGGATGGATGGATGGATGGATGGATGGATGGATGGATGGATGGATGGATGGATGGATGGATGGATGGATGGATGGATGGATGGATGGATGGATGGATGGATGGATGGATGGATGGATGGATGGATGGATCCGGCCGGGTCCTTTAGAAAGGGTGGTGGCTAACGTCACATAGCCATGAAGTTAAGTACTATCACTTTGTGTTTATGGATTTAACTTCATTCGCGCCTCGATTGTAGTCGCCAATCAGTTAACCTCCTCCTCCTGGTTATTTCTACCCGTTTGAAGTCTATTTTACCTTCACTGTCCCTAAACTTCAATGCTTTGAAAAATTCGGTGCCTTTATCTTCGACTATAGGGCGGAGCCCTTTACAGAACATTATCAAATGTTCAGCTTTTTCCTCCTTCTCTCCACACGTACTACATACCGTGTCTGTGCCTTTGTATTTCGCTTGGTACGTCTTGGTCCGCAATACTTCCTTTCTAGCTTCGAAGAGCAGAGAACTACCCCGAGAATTACGTAGATCTTTTCCCTTGCGATTTCCTGCTTAAAAGTTCGGTAGGTCTCCAATAATGATTTCGTAAGCATTCCCATCTTCCACATGTCCCTCTCTGCTTCCTTCACCTTCTTCTAATCAATGTATCCTGTTGGCTTGGTAATCTGCTGTGGTCTAAGTACTTGCTTGACAGTTTTGGAGTTCAATTCCTCCATTTAGTATCAACTTTGTTCATGTACAAGTAGCTGAAAAGTTTCCTAGCCCAAGGCTCCTCTTCCATTTTTCTCAATTGCTCCTCAAATTCTATCTTGCTGCTAGCTTCCCTGCACTCCAACGATGTCCATCCCATGTCACCCTGTACCCCCCAATTTGGGGTATTCCCGTGTGCTCCCAAGCAAGTCTACCTATGCTACGTTGTTTAATTTCCAATCTTGCTTGAACTTCTAATTTCATGCACGGGACTGCATTGCCAAACGTCAAACCTGGGACCATGACACCTTTCCAAATCCCTCTCACAACGTCAAACCTATTGTAGTTTTACAGTGTCCTATTTTTCATTCCAGCTGCACTCCTGCATTACCACAGATGTCTATCAATTTCAGTAGGTCTTCCTTGTTGTCGGCTATTAATGCTATATCATCTGCATACATCAATGCTGGTAATTACTGTTCAATGTGTTTTCCTTGCTTTGGAAAAGAGAGGCTGAATCCGAGTCCACTTCTCTCAAATATGGTTTTCAGTCCCTGGTGATACTGTATAAATAACAAAGGTGACAAGGGACATCCCTGTCGAAGCCCGCGTTGTATCTCTATAAATTCACATACCTGTTTTTTCCCATTTGATAACTACCTTGTTACTTTACAGATATCCTTTAAAAGATTAGTGACTACATCTTCCACGCCTAGTGTGTCCAGCATTCCCCACAATTCCTTTTGAACCATGCTATGGTACGCTCCCTTGATATCTAAAATGCTAGCCACAGAAGCCTGTGTTCTTTTTCCACTTTTTCAATACACTGCATTAATGAAAACAGATTATCCGACAACCTCCTTTGTTTAGAGAACCCATTTTGTAGTTCTCCCAGCACCCCTCATTCTCCACTGATGTCTGTAGTCTTGCCTTTACTATCTGCATCACCAACCTGTAAACTACCGATGTCACTGTTATAGGATGGTAGTTGTTTATATCGGCTTTGTCCCCTTTTCCTTTATAGATCACGCTCATCCTGCTTAGTTTCTACCCATTGGGATCTTCACCATTCATTATTGCTTTGCTCGCTGTTTCTCTTATAGTTTGCTTAGAGTTTGGTCCTAGTTTTTATTAGCATGATTGGGATGCCATCAGGGCCTGTTGATATGCTATTAGGAACCCTTTTCATTGCCCTTTTTCACTCTCACCTCAGTGAAGCCACTGAGCTAATTGGTCCATTCTCATGGACAAATGGAGGCTTCCTGACCTCTTACTATGGCTCCCTTAACTCCCTCACCTCGCCAGCTCTTGGGTTTGCGTCTGCTTTTCCCGGTTGATTGGACTCGTAACTTAGCAAGCTCTAACTCAAACAATCGAGTTAGATTTGTGTACTTCCACTCTGTCTTATTATCATCGGTGATTATTTCCTAATCGTTTTAGTTGTTGTTTCTATTTGCCTTTCGGAATAAATATTAGCGTGTGGTTGCTCATAATTTCACCTTTCCAATTTCATTTCTCTTCCGAAACCAGCTTGATACGTTTGTGGTCACTACCTAAGCTTCTGGACCCATATTTTTCTATGTTCATCACCCTTAACCGATCATACATCCTATGTGACATTATTGCGTAATCTATCGTCGACTGCAGCCTTCCCACCTCCCATGTTATCTGCCCTTTGCATTTCTCGGTGCTGTTGCAAATGATTAAACCATGCGTTTCACATATATCAATTCATATTATCTAAGCGCTTTTTTATCTGCTAATATAATTACTTCGCACATTTCTCCTAGTTCACTAATGTCATTTTCTATGCACTGCACCATTTGTTGATGATAGTTGTAGCGCGAGAACAAAACGATGACACAGAGACAAGAAGGACACGAAGGACACGAGCGCAACTTCCAACTGAGTTTATTGCGCAGAGTACGAAAATATATAGAGGAGACAGTAACCATGTGACAAAAAACTATATGGCACAAAGAGCAAAACATGAGTAAGAAAAAACAAAAACAAAAACAAAAGCACAGAAAAAGGCAGAAAAGTCCATAAAGAAACAAAAGAGAAAATTAAAGATAATATATCTACTTGCGCGCACTCGGAAACCTTCGAGGAACCTTAGTTCCTTTTCGGACAGAGACACAGAGGGCTTGCTAATGCGGGACACCAGTTCGTGTGCCATCTGCGCAACCTCGACAATGACTCGGGTGTGCTCATCTTTGTGCTTGTACAGCGTCGCTGTGTCCTTGAAAAGGACATCCCTGCTTGACTCTTTGCCAACCCATACTTTTATGTATGAATGCACCAATTCCACCCACCTTTTTGCTGCCTTCTGTTCTGTTGCAATATTCCCACGCGTAGTCCGGATTGTTAGGAGGTTGTTCTATGTACCTAAGATGTGTTTCTACAAAATCATATACCATCGTCGTCTCTCACTTAGCTGTTCTATTTCTTCCCACTTCAGCCTATTCCTGCCACCCTGCATGTTAATATACCCTATATCTGAATCGGCTCGGCCCTCGTGGCTTCGTCGATTTCTGCCCCGGACTCCACGTGTCTTAGATATTGGCGCCAGTTTGGAATCGTATCTGTCCATACCAGCTGTCAAAGTGTCCCGCTGGTTGTTTTTCTCGTTACTAGCTATCCTGGACCCCGAAGGACCCGCGTGCCCCCAAAAAGCTACTGCGCGTCCTGCAAGTCGCCAACCCACCTCATGACCAAGCCGCCATCGAAGTGAAATCTGTCTCGTTGAAAACCACCCCACCTATGCACCTCTCTGTTTATTTCCACCACCTCAAAGCCTTTCTCTCGACTCATCCGCCATATCTCTTGGTTTGCGTTGACTACCGCAATTTGCAGGTTGCCGTCACGCACCGGTACCTCCGGTATCGTGCATATCACTACCTGTACATGAGAAGAAATGGCGCGCAAGTCATCGAACTCTTTCGCTAATGTGGTCGCTAGTCCTGCCATATCTTCATTTAAGACATTGTTTAAACCTCCTGAAATTATCACGAGGTTTTGTCCATCAGCTGTAGTTTTGAGTTTTGCGCTCGCTTGCCTCATGACTGCTTCCAGGTTGCGTCCTGGGAATGTCCCTACTGCAACCCTCTTGTCACCTCTTATCCTCTCTTTGATTGCTTCTGTGCATCCATTTGAATTCGAGTCCCCGGCGATTATGACGTGCTGTGACTTTTCAGCTGGGGCGTCCGGCACCTGGGGGTTACTTGCAGCTGTGACGCCGGCTTCTTTGTCCCCTCCCAACTCCACCACTACTTCGCTGAAGCTGGGTCTTGCGACCATTGAACCGGCTGAACCTGTTTTTTTTTAACTTGCTTGCTATTTTCTCCACACATCTGGTTGCCGGTGCTCTACTGTTCTCTTCATCGGCCGCTCCTTTGTTCACCTTCGCTAGTGCCTCCTCGGCGGACCTGAGCGTTTCTCCCATAGCCCTCGTTTTTACTTGCTCTGTAACCGACGCAGTCTTCAGCTCGGTGATTCTCATCAGCAGTTCACTTTGGGCAATCATCACTTTCTCCAATTTTTCCTCGACCTCACAATGCCTACACTTGGCGTTAACCTCCTCTCTATTCGCGTCTGCCCGTGCGTCTATTTTCAAAACCACTCCTCATCCAGAACATTTTACAGTCTTTAATTTTAACCATGTCTTTTTTACACCAAATGTCCTTACGGATTGTCTACCTCGATAATTACAAAACGCGGGGTATGACGACTCCTGTCCTACGGAAAAGAGAAAGTCTAAGCTCTATTACGAAAATTTGCGGGTTCGGTGTACATGTACATACCTCATAGGGTGGCAAGAGAAAAAACATGAACTACGCAAACAAACAAGTAAATACCTGGTGACTGATCGTCGAAAAAGTCGTACAATGTAATAAGTGCTCCAAAGGTTCAAACTGCTGCCATATTATAAAGAAAAGCAAGCGCGAAACATCCAAAGCCACTTATCTGCGCAGTCGATCGGGAGCGCTCAAAAAGGACGTCCATCCACCGTGCCAGTCCGAACTCTGGACGACAGCACCGCGGCGCGGAAGTTCACCGCAAAAGGACCTCACTCATCCCTTGTATAGGCGCGGCGTTTGGACACCACCCCATACGTCCATTCGATTCACCCTGCACTTACAGAGCTAGTTCCCAGTGGTGCCGTCGAGGCGCTTTCTTCGTGCAGGTCTCACGTGTGTCAAGGTGGATGGACGTGTTTTTTGAGCGCTCCGGATCGACTGCGCCGATAAGTGTTTTTGCATGTTTTGAGCTTGTCTTTATAATTATAAGGCAGCGGTTGAAATCTTCGTAGCACTTATTTTATGGTACGGCTTTTTCGGGGACCAGTCACCAGGTGTTTATTAGTTAGTGCGGGTGTGTGTGTTTGAATTTTTTTATTGTTGTTTTTTTTTCTTTTGCCACCCTGTGGGGGAGGTGCGCAAACATTGAACACGCAAATTTTTGTAGTAGAGCTTAGACTTTCTTTTTTTCGTAGTGCAGGGCTCGAGTTTAGTAATTATCGAGTATAGAAACAATTGGTGTCAGAAAGGCATGGTTAAAAAGACTGTAAAGTGTTGAGGATGTGGAGTGGGTTTGAAAGTGGACCCAAGCGTAGAAGCGGATGGAGAAGAGGCTGACGGGAAGTGTAGGCAAAGTGAGGTCAAGGAAAAAATGGAGAAAATGATGGTTGCCCAGATTGAACTACTGATGAGAATCGCCGAGCTCGAGACTGCGTTGGCGACAGAGCAAGAGAAAACGAGGGCAATGGGAGAAAGACTGAAGTCCGCCGAGGAAGCGCTAGCGAAGCTTAACAAAGAAGCGACCTACCAGAGAACAGTAGGGAACCGGCAACCAGAACGGTGGAGAAGGAAAAGCAAGCAAGTTTGGAAAAAACAGGTTTAGCCGATTCAACTGTCGCAAGGCCCAGCTTCAGCGAGGTAGTGGTGGGGCTGGGAGGGAACAAAGCAGCCGGCACCACAGGTGCAAGTAGCCCCCAGGTGCAGAACGCTCCAGCTGAAAAGTCACAGCATGTGATAATCGCCAGGGACTCGAATTTAAATCGATGCACAGAAGCCATCAAAGAGAGGGTAAGAGGTGACAAGAGGGTTGCAGTAGGGGCGTTCCCAAGACGCAAGCTGGAAGCAGTCATGAGGCAAGCGAGCGCAAAGCTCAAAACGACAGCTGATAGACGAAACCTCGTGATAATTTCAGGCGGTTTAAAGGATGGCTTAAATGAAGATGCAGCAGGACTAGCAGCCACACTGGCGAAAGGCGTCGATGACATGCGCGCCACTTCTCCTAAGGTACAGGTAGTGATATGTACGATACCGGAGGTACCAGTGCGTGATAGCAACCTGCAAATAGCGGTGGTCAACGCAAACCAAGAGATATGGCGGATGAGTCGAGAGAAAGGCTTTGAGGTGGTGGAAATAAACAGAGAGGTGCATAGGTGGGGGGGGGGGGGTTTCAACGAGACAGAATTCACTTCGATGGGCGGCTAGGTCATGAGGTGGGTTGGCGACTTGCAGAACGCGCAGTAGCTTTTTTGGGGGGCAAGCGAGCCCTACGGGGTGCAGGATAGCTAGTAACGAGGAAAACAATCAGGAAGAGTCTTCGACAGGTGGTATGGACAAATACAATTCTAAAGTGGCACCAATATCTAAGATAGGTAGAGTCCGGGGCATAAATAGACGTAGCCACGAGCGCCGAGAAAATTCAGACATAGGGTATATTAACATGCAGGGTGGTAGGAACAGGCTGGAGTGGGAAGAGATAGAAGAAGAGCTAAGGGAAGAGAGGCCGATGGTATACGGTTTTGTAGAAACACATCTCAGGGACATGGAACAACCTCCGAACAATCTGGACTATGCGTGGGAATATTGTAATGGAACAGAAGGCAGCAAAAAGGGGGGTGGTATTGGGGCATTCATTTATAAAAGTACAGACTGGAAAAGGGTCAAGCAGGAGTGCAAGGAACATTAATGGCTAAAAAGAAAGTGGCAGGTCAAATGACACTCCTTGGTTTCGTGTACTTGTGGACGGGAGCAAAGGCCAGAGAGGAAAACCAGGCAATGGTAGAGTGTATATCAAAGGACATTCAGGAGTTAGGAAGAGAGTGCGAGATAATTATACTAGGAGACATGAATGTGCACTAGAAGATATAGATGGGTATACCGACCCGACCGGCAAAATAATCATGGATATGTTGTAAACGCTTGATTTGATCATTTGCAACAGTACCGAGAAGTATGAAGGGCAAATAACATGGGACGTAGGAAGGCTTCAGTCAACGATAAATTATGCACTGATGTCACATTGGATGTATAATAAGCTCAGGGGAATGCACGTAGATGAAAGTGGCTCCAGAAGTCTGGCTAGCGATCACAAACGTATCAAGCTAAGTTTCGGAAGAGCAGTGAAAGTGGGAAGGAGACAAGATGAGCAACTACAGGAAAATTTTTATCCAGAAAGGCAAACTGAAATAGCCACTAAACAAATTGAGAAAGTAATCACGGAGGATAATAAGACAGTGTGGACATACACGAATCTAATTAGACTCTTTGAGCTAGAGCTTGCTAAGACGCGTGACAAGTCACCCCGGAAAAGAAGACACAAACCCAAAAGTTGGTGGGATGAGGAGTTAAGAGAGCCATAGCAAAACGTCAGAAAGCCTCTAGGGAACACAGACATGCTAAGCAGTGGGGTGAACCGACAGACGATGTTGAAAGAAAATGGGCAACCCTTCTAAGCTGTAGAAGGGATGCATCCCTTTTGATCAATGAAAAGATTAGAAGGAAGGGAGCTCAGTGGCTGGCAGAAGTACATAAAAAAGATAGAAAGGCAGCTGCGAAATTTTGGAACCATCTAAACTCCCTAAGAAATGAGACGAGCCTAGAGCAGAGTTTTATAACTACAGCCCAAGGTGCTAGGCTCGAAGGGGACGAAGCTATTGAATATATAAGAACAGGGGTGACAGAAAAATTTCAACAAAGAAGTACCTCATGCACCACAATAGACAAGGACGAATCAAGTGGTGCAATGGCTCCATTTTCACAACAAGAGTGGGAAAGGGCTGAGAAAAGGGTTCCTAGTAGTACATCAACAGGCCCAGATGGCATTCCAATTAGGCTGATAAAGACATTAGGTCCGAAGTCTAAACAGGCTTTGAGAGAGGCAGTGAGCGCAATAATAATCGATGGTGAAGTTCCCGATGAATGGAAACTTAGCAGGATGAGCATGATCTATAAAGTAAAGGGGGACAAAGCTGACATAAACAACTACCGTCCTATAACAGTGACATCACTGGTCTACAGGCTGGCGATGCAGATTATAAAGGAAAGACTGCAGGCGTGGATAGAGGATGAGGGGGTGCTAGGGGAACTGCAGAATGGGTTTCAGAAACACAGGAGGTTGGAAGACAATCTGTTCTCACTGACGCAGTGCATCGAAATAGCACAAAAGGAACACAGGCCCCTGTGGCTAGCATTTTTGGATATCAAGGGAGCGTACGATAGCGTGGTTCAAGAGGAATTGTGGGGAATACTTGACACACTAGGCGTGGAACATGTAGTCACTAATCTTTTAAAGGGTATCTATAAAGGTAACAAGGTAGTTATAAAGTGGGAAAAACAGGTATCCAAGCCTGCAGAGACAAAACGGGGGCTTAGGCAGGGGTGCCCCCTGTCACCCTTATTATTCATCATGTACCTACAAGAATTAGAGGCAAAATTAGAGGGCAGTGGACTGGGCTTCAACCTCTATTTAGTGAAACAAGGAACAATTATTGATCAGGCACTACCAGCAATAATGTACGCAGATGATATAGTGCTAATGGCCAACAACAAGGAAGATTTGCAGAGATTGATTGACATCTGCGGTAATGAGGGAGATAAGTTAGATTTTAGATCCAGTAAGGAAAAATCAGCAGTCATGATTTTCAATGACAACGAAGGTAGTGAGCTTAGAATACAGGAGGTCACGCTAGAGATAACAGATAGATACAAATATCTGGGCGTATGGATAAGCAATGGGACCGATTATCTGAGGGAACACGAAATATACGTGACGACTAAAGGTAACAGGAATGCAGCAGTCATGAAAAATAGGGCACTGTGGAATTACAATAGGTATGATGTGAGAGGAATATGGAAAGGGGTCATGGTTCCTGGGCTGACGTTCGGCAATGCGGTCTTGTGCATGAGATCAGAAGTTCAAGCAAGATTAGAAATTAAGCAACGTGGAATAGGTAGGCTTGCTTTAGGAGCTCATGGGAATACACCAAATCAGGGAGTACAAGGTGATATGCAATGGACATCATTTTAGGGCAGAAAAGCTAGCAGCAAGATAAAATTTGAGAAGCGATTGAGAGAAATGGGGGAAGATCGTTGGGCTAGGAAGGTTTTCAGCTACTTGTACATGAAGAATGTCGATACAAATGGAGGAAGCGAACCAGGAAGTTGACTGGCAAATACTTACAAAACAGCAGGTGGCCAAACCAAAAAGAACTATCGGTTAAGAAGAAAGTGAAGGAAACGAAGACTGACATGTGGAGAATGGGCATGATTAAGAAGTCCGCACTAGAGATCTATCGAACTTTTAAGCAGGAAATTACCAAGGAAAGGATCTATGATAATACTCGGGGTAGTTCTCTACTGTTTGAGGCCAGGACGGGAGTACTGCGAACCAAGACATATCGGGCCAAATACGAAGGGGTAGACACAGTATGCAGTGCGTGTGGAGAGGAAGAAGAAACTGCCGAACACTTGACAATGTTCTGTAAAGGGCTTCACCCTATAGTACAGGATGATGGCGCAGAGTTTTTCGAAGCACTGGGGTTTAGGGACCGGGAGGGCAAAATAAACTTTAAGCGGGTAGACTTAACTAGAAGGAGGTTATCTTTTTGTTGGCTGAAGCCAAGGCACGAGTGAACATTAAACTCTTCATTGCAAAGTACGAATCCTCAAACTCACTTTTTAAGGAAAAAAATAAATATATTTTTGGTTCATTAGGTATTACGGCTTGGTGGCGCTAGCCACCGCCCGATCTAAAGGGTACAGCCATATCCATCCATCCATCCATTCATGACGTTTCAGCAAGTGCAGCAGCGAGGAGACGCGGAAACGAATACGAAAGTGCAGATGTCATGCGAGCCCTATGCTACTCATCGGCTGTCTCGAAGGTTGTCGAAGCTGTGTTTCGTAAAAGACGGCGCCACTTACGGTGCTTGGCTTGTGTCTGCTGGAAAAGTTCACGGTCGTAATTGTTGCACGTTGCTAAAATAGACACGAATGCAATCGGCTATGTCGTCTGCTGCCGCTGCAGCCATCTTGTGCTGTACAGACTCGGCACTACCTCACGAGCAGGTGCAGGAAATTTGTGAACTGGCCTTGCACGACAGCTGCACTTTGTCGAAACGAATACTACGGTGCCACCGCCACCCTGTTGGACTCGTGGAACGAATGCCAAAGTACCGCGCCTTCGTTCCCGGTTCACGAAGTGCAGATGAAACGAATGTACCCCTCTAGCTGTGACTCGTGAACGAGCGGCTTCCCAAGTGCCGGCGGAGAAATCAGATTATATGCACCGCGGTGCTGTTAGTTGCTGGCGCCCTGGTGAGTTGCGGGGGAGGTTGACGACAGGGTGCAGCTGGCGGCAGTGAAACCGTGTCCCTGCCGCAAAACCGCTTCCCGAAACACTTATTTTAACTGTACATATTATCGCTAATCTTCACGGCAGATATAGAAAAAATAAAACTAACATTTACTATTCATATAGCCTTCTACAGATGCACAAACTAAGAGTTCGACGTATTTTTTCCGCGCGCACACAATTTTAGTTGTCTTAGGAAGGCATCTACCTCACTATGCAGCTTGACCTGTGCTTTCCTCCCCTCCTTCCAATCAAGGTAGATGTTTCAGCCAACGAAGGCTGGAATGGTCAACAAGTAACTGCCAGACCAATAAAGCACCAACGAAAAAAACTAAAGAAGTATGCAACAGAGTACGCACTTTTTTTAGAGCTGTCTGTACCAATTGTTGCTAATTTGGTAAACATAGCTGTTTTATTGTGCTCTATACACACGCAGAAAGCAGCTGCGACAAAGTTCCTTGAAAATCAGCGTGTCATTTGCTTAGGTGTCTGCAGGTGGAAGTGGGAGGGACAGCCACCGTCACTAAGAAGAGGGGGGAGAGGGAGGGTTCCAAAGTGGCCCCGTACATTAAATTACTAGGGAGGATAGCTGCTGCGATGAACCTCCGCCCTCCTCCAAGGTGGATGTTTGAGCTGGCAAAGGCTGGAATGGTCATATACAGTAACTGCCGGACGGATAAAGCAATAAGCAACGTTTTGGCAACAAGGGGAAAAAGTACACAGGTAACAGGACCCACCTTTTTTTCAACTGAGTTATTTGTGATGGCCAATTGTTAATATCGGAAATGCAGCCGCTTTATTGTATTCTTCTGCATACACAGAAAAGAGCAGTGACAAAGTTTTTTGAGGGGGGGGGGGGGTCCCTGTAGAAATTTCTATTTTTTGCGAAGTGTTGTTTCAATTAGGGGCACTGAAAAATTGAAATTTACATTCAGCTATTGCTTGGATTTTACTTATTGGTCTTCCATATTTATTATGGTAAAGTAAGTACATATACTTTTGCCCCGCCACGGTGGTCTAGTGGCTAAGGTACTCGGCTGCTGACCCGCAGGTCGCGGGTTCGATTCCCGGCTGTGGCGGCTGCATTTCCGATGGAGGCGGAAATGTTGTAGGCCCGTGTGCTCAGATTTGGGTGCACGTTAAAGAACCCCAGGTGGTCAAAATTTCCGGAGCCCTCCACTACGGCGTCTCTCATAATCAAATAGTGGTTTTGGGACGTTAAACCCCACAAATCAATCAATTCAGTACATATATTTTGTTTGTCGCAGCTTCTTAATATGTCCAATACTTAAATTTCTCATGTGTGCATGAACTTTTGGCAGTGGAGGTGGCAGACAGCGCACAAGCTTATCGTCTACTTGTGTCTCACAGGCGATACCAGGACAGCTGCGGTGGTCGTGCACGGCATATGTCAAGGACCTTCAGAACTCAAGCCACGCTAAGCTGGTAGCGTTGTCACCTAGCGACGTCGGAGCGAAGATTATTCAACGCCTACGTGACTTTACTGTACCCGTCCTGCGCCTGCGTGGACATTGCTACGCAGCTATGAAGGAGCGCAAGGCCGGCTTCACGGCATTTTGGCAGCGGAGGCGGCAGACAGCGCACAAGCTTATCGTCTACTTGTGTCTCACAGGTTTGAGTATTTCTAACCTTTTAACCTCTTCTTTCTGTTGCCTCTGCGGCCAATAGTGTAGTTCTAAATTGTGTCAATTTGTCTTTTTGAACTGTGCCCCGAAATGCGAAGGGAAAAAGAGAGTTTGAAGCGAGAATTTCGGAAAGAAACCAGGGACCTAAAGAGCAGCTTAGACTTCACAAGCAAGGAATATGAGTCCATTATGAAAGAATGCTCAGACATCAAGAAAGAAAACACAGCATTAAAGGCAACTCAAGAAACCATTTTGCAAGAGCTTGAGTGCCTCAGAAAGACGACGCATAAAAACGCAACGCGCATCACCGCACAAGATCAATATTCGCGGAACAAAAACGTCGAGATTAAAGGCATCCCGGAAGCATTCAATGAAAACCTTGCACAAGTGCTTACTAAAATAGGGGATTCACTAGGCGAAACTATTACTGAACATGACATTGAGGCTTGCCATCGCGTTCCTTTCCGAAGTGCAAATGCTCGTTCGAATGCTTCCGGCAACCAAGACAGCTTTGTAAACTCAAGTACTGTCGTATCTTTCAACCGCCGGGTAAAACGTGATGCCCTAATGGCTAAGGCAAAACGAACTCTGATAAACACGGAAGACCTTAGTTTTGCCACAAAGCAACCGGTGTACATTAACGAGCATTTGTACCCATAACTAAAGAAGCTACTTGGGCTGACGATTGCACGAAAACGAGAACTGAACTGGCGATGGACCAGGGGGGGCAAGGTGTTCGCTCGAAAAACAGACTCATCTCGTGCTATCCAGATAACCAGTGAAGCAGACCTGGATAAGATGCGCGAAGGTGGTCTCACTTCGTAAAGTAGGGACTACTTCGTCACAGATTTTAGTTTTCTGCTTTACTTTTTTTAACATGGCGCCACCATAAGATATCGCACATCAGAATGATGGTGCTCACCTGGCATTATTACACTGCAATGCACGATCGGCTCGAAATAAGTGCGATGAGCTCACCACCTTCCTAGATGAATTTTCCTTTAGGTTTGACATTATTATGGTTACGGAAACCTGGTACACATGCGACGAGGAAGTTTTAGATTACCAGGCTATAATAGCTTTTACTTGAATAGATCTTCCCGCCGAGGGGAAGGAGTACCGCATTTAATCTCGGAAAAGCTATCTTGTAGCTTACTCACTGAATCTACAACAATCACGCCGGATTATGAAGCTTTAGCGCTAATCCAAGATAACCGTGTTTATGTTGTTCTTTATCGCCCACCTGATGGGTGTGTTGGAAAGTTCTATGTCTTCCTTGAAAGGCTACTAACTTTTGTAGGCACAAATAAACTGTGCGTCGTAATAGGTGGTGACTGTAACATCAACCTTTTACAAAGTAATGCAACGTCACGTTCATTCCAGCTGTTGCTTGATTCTTATGCATACACGGTCAAATTAAACGAACCAACTCGTGTCAGTATTCACTCTGAAAGTCTTCTAGATATATTTATCACGAATAATAAAAACTACTGCGTGACATCAGGTTTCGTTATATCGGATGTGAGCGATCACTTCCCTGTATATATGATGTATAAAAAGAATAAGCTTTCTAGGCACCTAAAATCAAGTCCTTTGGAAACCTATCAAATACAGCAAAGCAATTCAAAAACTTTGGAGCAATTTAGACACCATATTGAAAGGTTAAACTTCAGTGCCATGAATAACTGCAGAAATGCTGATGAGGCTTACGATACTTTGATGCATCTTTCAAAAAATGCATATCACTATTGCTTTAAACTAAAGACTGTGAGAGCCTCAAAGAAAAATCGGAAGCCGTGGTTAACAAGCGAATGCCATGAACTAATTCGTAAAAAGAATGCTTTATATCATGGATTTATCAAATGTAGAGACAGCAGTCATCTGGCCGAATTCAAGAAATTTAGATACACGTTAAACAAAACTTTACGTAACAAAAAGAATGCTTATTTTCTAAACCTATTTGAGAGGGCAAGTTCTCGTAGTGATGTTTTATGGCAGGAAATCAATCGCCTGATTCACTAAGGCACTCGCCAAACTAAGGAGCTGGAGCTCGTAGTGCATAATGAAATACTTAGCGGTGAAAACTGGCAAATAACTTCAACAGATAATTCACGACTCTGGTCTCAAATAGCACGCCATGTGTGGACGAACGCTCTCTTTTGCAATTTATAAGCACACCAAATATGAAATCTGCGTTCTTAGAACCAGTAACGGAACAGGAAGTACATTCCACTTTTATAAGCCTGAAGAATAGTAAAGCGCGCGATATTGATGACATTCAAATTGGCCCAATTAAACACGTACTTGACCTTCTAGTGCCTCCACTTACCTCTCTGTTCAACTTGTGTCTAGCCACAGGAGTTTTCCCCGAGAAAATGCAGCACGCTAAAGTTAGCGTGTTGTACAAATCGGGAAATAAGAATGACTTCTCAAATTACCGTCCAATCGCAATATTGCCTGTTATTTCTAAAGGGCTAGAAAAGGTTATCTGTAAGCAAATTATGTCTTTCTGCAATAAGCATTCTTTGATTGCGTCAGAACAATTCGGTTTTCGTCAAAGTTTATCGTGTACGTTTTGCTAGCACAAAAAGAAATCATCTTAAAGGGATTTGAGAAAGGGAAGCTAACACTGGGTAGTTATATTGATTTTTCTAAGGCGTTTGACAGAATACACCACCAAACTCTGTTTACTAAACTAGAACATTATGGTTTCCGGTGTGTAGCCCTAAATCTCGTCAAATCTTATCTAGGGAATAGAAATCATTGTGTAAGCATTAAAGATAATAGTTCTTCGCTATTACACATAAACACCAGTGTTCCGCAGGGAAGTGTGTTAGGCCCCGTGTTATTTAACATCTACGTAAACGACATACTAAAAGTTAGCGAGAACACCAAACTTTAAGTTTACGCCGATGACACAAGCTTGTTCCTCCAATCCGACGATGTATCTAATCTTAGTATGCTAGCTCACAACACGTTAAAAAAGCTACAAAATTGGAGTGAAGTGAATTTTCTTGTCGTCAATGCTGCTAAAACAAAGGCTGTTCTATTCAAACCAACTAATAAAAAATATATTCCAGCTTAGACTTACACCTCGGTGACAAAGAGATTGGGATTGTACAAGACGTTAAAATATTGGGGGTCACTTTCAGTGAAGACTTAAACTGGGACTCGCATGTGTATGATGTTGCGAAAAAGCTTGCCAAGGCATGTGGAGTGCTTTCAAAATTCCGAGATATAGTTTCTCCAAAAGTTGAACTCCTCATTTATAATGCTTTATTTCACTCGCACATCAATTACTGTACCCTCGTCTGGGGAAACACCACGCAAAAAAAACAAATTAAAATTGATCAGGCTACAGAAGAAGGCAATACGACATATGGCAGGTGTTCCATACGACGCTCATACACCAACATTATTTACAACATATAACGTGCTCCTAGTAGAACAACTGTACAATTTTAATCTCTCTGCTGAATACAAACATGGTTTGAAAAGTAAAACCAATTTTCTGACACTGTGTCAGCTCAAAGAGTTACCCGCACCACCTTACAATATAAGGAAAAGAGACACATGGCAAATACCGTTTTCGCGAACGAATTACGGTTTTAAACGTCTTAAGCATATCATGCCAAACTTTTTCAATCACCTAAACATTAAAGGCATTACGCCTGATTCGCTGACAAACAAGCAGTGGAAAGAATATTTAATTAGCAACCCCAGAGAGTCTGGAAATGTGATCAAATAATCTAGAGTTCATTTTAACTATGTATAATTTTATGGTAGCATATTCAATTTATTAATTCATTTGAATAGAAGTGCATGTTTGACTTTACATATGCACATGTACAAACTTGAACTGTTTCATGTATCTGTGTCTTCGTTATGCATACTCTTTCAAGGTAGTGTTTCTTATATATATAAATTATGTTCGTTTGTATTCCTTCTCACTTTGTTCTCCCATATTATGCCGCATTTTTTCAGTGTTTGCGATTTTACATTATGTCTGCAGTTGAACTTTGCTGCTAAATTTATTGATATTTTACTTGCTTGTGTTATGCGTTCTTGTACTTTTTCTGTTTTACTTGCTTGTATTTTATTTTTTTACATCACCACGAGTCTGCGGCCAATCTGCTCAGGGTCAGGAATCCCGTCAAGCTGCTTTTTAGCAGCTTTCAATTCCTATCCCTTCATCTTTTTTCACTTTTTATTACGATTTACATTTTGTTTTGTGTTGACCATTGCCATTGTATGAAAACATTGAATCAATGTACTTTAACATGATTGCTGAAAAAGATTGCTAAATAAACTGAAACTGAAACTGAACTTCAATTTATTGTCTCCTGATGTTCATGTTTATTTATTTATTTATTATTTAGTACTTATTTCATTGAGGTATACTTGTCTTTCTTTCTTTTTCACTGTTCCCTCACATTCTGCATCAAAACACTTGTCCTTGCGTTTTTCTATCTGGTTGTTGTATTTTCTTTTTATATGTTACAACAATAAATATTGCCACCAGCACGTAGTGGGTCGACAGCAAGAGCGGCTCTCAATCTGGAGGAAAAAGATGATCGCGTGCTTTCTTCTCTGCTCGAGAGCCAGCCACGACTGACGCATCGTCCTAGAGCTAGCTACCCGGTCGTTCAATAAATCCCCCAGTACTTGTGACTCATCGTGACAAACTGGTGGAGGTGCTGGGTAGCCTCACGGATGCTGCAGACCCCCCCAGGAAGCCGTAATACGAGTCCAGTGCCAGTCAACACTCCCGTGCATCGGACCAGCCGCCGAATCAGGGGATTGCCTCCGGAAGTCAACGATACTGCTCCCACCACGTCAACAAACATGACCAGCACTTCGGTACAAACCTTGGCAACCGGCACGGGAAGCACGTCGCTGAACCGCTATACGTTGGAAAGCCCACGGGCACCGCCGACGTTCCATGGTACGGAGCGCGAAGACGTTGAGGACTGGTTGGCGGACTTCGAGCGCGTAGCCAACTTGAATCAGTGGGACGACGCGACGAAACTGGGTCGTGTCTACTTCTATCTCGAAGACGGGGCTCGCACGTGGTATCAAAATCGGGAGGAGCAGCTGACGACGTGGCCCGAATTCTCTCGTAGACTTCTGCAGACATATGCCAGCACTGACCGCCAAGAAAGAGCTGAACGAGCTATTCTTGCCCGCGTCCAGTCGCCAAACGAAA
The DNA here is from genome assembly GCA_013436015.1 of Rhipicephalus annulatus. Lineage (NCBI taxonomy): Eukaryota > Metazoa > Arthropoda > Arachnida > Ixodida > Ixodidae > Rhipicephalus > Rhipicephalus annulatus. Next base: position 324,720 of record WOVY01009437.1, read on the forward strand.
CTGTGACCGCGTACGTCGAAGACATGACGCGCCTCTTCCGACGGGCCGATTCAAGAATGACGGAGGACAAGAAGTTGCGTCACTTGATGCGCGGTGTCAAGGACCAGCTTTTTGCCGGCCTCGTGCGAAGTCCTCCGAAGACGGTCGCGGAGTTCTTGTCCGAGGCCGTGACAATGGAAAAAATGCTGCAGCAGCGATCCAACCAATACGACAGGCAAGTCAGTGGCATGTCTACTGCCGACATTTTCACCGCCACTAGAACCAACAACGACTGTCTACGTGAACTCATCCGTGATATAGTACGTGAAGAGTTACAAAAGGCTGGTGTAACACCTCATCCTACAGTGAACTCTATTGCAACTGTGATCAAGGATGAGCTGCACCAGGCCCTCCGGGACACCTTGCCTCATGATACAGCTGTGCCAGCTCCAGCTGAATACCGCCGCGAGACAACCTACGCGGAAGCCTTGAAACGCCCTGCTGCAACGCCGCCATTATTCGTCCATCCTGTTCCTGCTGTTTCACTACAGTCAGCGCAGCACATACCGTACTACGAAGGCACGTACACGCCACCGCCCCTGCCCTTTGTCCCTGGTGCTTCTGTCGCCCATCGTTCAGTGCAACCAGTTCAGTACATCGACGATCGGCGCACGTCTCCTCGAAAGTCTGATGTTTGGCGCACACCTGATCGCCGGCCTCTGTGCTTTCACTGCGGAGAAGCTGATCACTTGTACCGCCAGTGCCCATATCGCCGTCTTGGGCTTCGCGGCTTCTCTGCGTACTCACCGCCACCCCGTTACGGTCAGAGACCACGCGACATCCAAAACTACCTCTCCCAGCAGCATGCACCACCGTCTGCCGGGCGCCAGTCGCGCTCGCCATCACCGAGGCGATTTTCATCAACGCCCCAGCGGTATTCTACCGCACGATCTCCCAGCCCCCGCCGGGAAAACTAGCCGAAGCGACCTCTGGGGGCGGGGTCGCTGAACGTCGAAGCGCTGAAGACCTCCTATTGACGCAGAACTGTACAGAAACTGGTCCGACATCACCTGCTGCTGCAAAGGATAGCCGGCTTTCACTCGACATAGCAGTAACAATTGATGGTTGTGTAGTTAATGCGTTAGTGGACACCGGCGCAGACTATTCCATACTGAGCGGGAAACTGACAACGCAGCTGAAGAAAGTATTCACACCATGGCATAACTCGCAGATTCGGACAGCTGGTGGCCATGTCGTTACTCCACTGGGTGCCTGCACAACTAGAGTACAGATTCAAGGGTACACATTCGTAGCAAGCTGCCTTGTTCTACGTGAATGCTCCCGTGACGTCATTCTGGGAGTTGATTTTCTACAGGAAAATGGAGCTATCATTGATCTGCAAGAGCGCCGCGTCACGTTCTCAGCCCAGCGAGCAATCAACGTGCAGGTTGACGGAATGCGTGTCGACGTACTCCGTATTTCTGAACAGAGCGTGACGCTTCCTCCCCGAGCCAGTGTTCTAGTCGACGTAACATGCTGTGGTTTGAGCGATGGCGATGTGGTGGCCGAGACAAATTTAGAACACCTCCTGCAGCAAGGCATATGTGTAGCGAGAAGTGTAATACACGTTCGTGACGGCCGATCTGAATTGCTCGTTACCAACTTTAGCAACGAGCATCGACACCTTTTCCGTGGCACTTCTATAGCGTTTGCCCACGAAGTAGCAAACGTAACCAACTGTCTCACGTCAGAAGTAGTGGATAACGCAGACACATCAATGAGCAACATTGACATCAATCCTGATCTGTCCACCGATAACCAGACTGCGCTGCGAGCGCTCTTGTTTGAGTACAGGTCTTGCTTCGCAAGTTGCTCGAAGATCCGCCAGACGTCCATCACTCAACACAGGATCATCACGTACGAGGACGCACGCCCAATACACCAGCACCCCTACCGCGTGTCGGCTAAAGAACGTGAAGCGATACGTACGCAAGTTCGCGAGATGCTTGACGATGGCGTTATCGAACCATCCAACAGCCCGTGGTCATCTCCAGTCGTGCTTGTCAAAAAGAAGGACGGGTCGCTACGCTTCTGCGTCGATTACCGAAAGCTTAACAACGTGACCAAAAAGGTCACGTTGTTACATGTCCAAGAAACTAAAGTTTCTTGGACATGTAGTTAGCGCCGAAGGAATCCGTCCCGATCCGGACAAGCTTGCCGCTGTTGCCGAATTACCAGCTCCTGTCGATAAGAAAGCCGCCCGGCGCTTCCTTGGTTTGTGCGCCTACTATCGCCGATTCATTCATGGCTTTTCAGAGATAGCAGAACCTCTGACTCGTCTCACAAGGGACGACACACCGTTTGTCTGGGAAAACGAGCAACAAGCAGCTTTTGATGAGCTGCGACAGCGCATGCAATCAGCGCCCGTTCTCGCTCATTTCGACGATGATGCTGACACGGAGGTCCATACCGACGCTAGTAACATTGGGCTCGGTGCAGTGCTCGTTCAGCGTCAAGAAGACATCGAAAGAGTGATAGCCTACGCCAGCCGCTCTCTATCGCGTGCTGAGGCGAATTATTCCACTACGGAGAAAGAGTGCCTCGCAGTCATGTGGGCAATCACCAAGTTCCGCCCGTACCTTTATGGTCGTCCCTTCAAGATAGTGACGGACCACCACGCCCTCTGCTGGTTGGCAAGCCTGCGCGACCCTTCAGGACGGCTAGCACGGTGGAGCTTGTGGCTGCAGAAATTTGACGTCACCATCGTCCATAAGTCCGGCCGTAAGCATGAAGACGCTGACACACTGTCACGCGCGCCCCTTCATGTCGTCAGTCAGGAAGCAGAGGAAGACGAAGGCTTCCTGGGCGCCATTAGCTCATCAGACTTGAGTAAACGGCAGCGGGATGACGCAGAGATTCGTCCGATCATCGATCATTTAGAGGGCCAGGACACAATCATACCACGTCATTTATTCCGCTCGTTGCCGTCGTTCTGCCTTCGAGATGGTGTGCTGTACAAGAAGAACGCTCGTTCGAACAACCGTGCCTACCTCCTGGTGGTTCCTCGAGACATGCGAGACGACGTCCTCTTCGCTTGCCATGACGAACCCACATCCGGTCACCTGGGCTACTCACGAACACTTGCCAGAGTGAGTGAGAGGTACTATTGGCCAGGACTTTCGGCAAGCGTCAAGAAGTACGTGAAGAGCTGTCGGGAATGTCAGCGCCGAAAGCAATCATCTGTTAAGCCAGCTGGTTTGCTTCAGCCCATTGAAGCACCTTGCACGCCATTCGACCAAGTCGGCATGGACATTCTCGGGCCATTTCCCCTGTCTTCGGACAGCAACAAATGGGTGATCGTCGCGACCGACTATTTGACATGCTACGCTGAAACCCAGGCGATCCCACGAGCCACAGCTTCTGAGGTAGCACAATTTTTCATGCGCCACATCGTGTTATGACACGGTGCTCCTTCCAGTGTAATAACGGACAGAGGGACGGCATTCACGGCGCAGCTTACGGACGAAGTTTTCAAACTGAGCAACACCAGACACCGAAGAACAACTGCGTACCACCCGCAAACCAACGGACTTACCGAGCGACTGAATAAGACCCTCGCAGACATGATCTCAATGTACATCGACGTACAGCACAAAACATGGGACCGGATCTTGCCTTACGTGACCTTCGCGTATAATACCGCCGTGCAAGAGACCACGCGATTCACGCCATTTCGGCTTCTCTACGGCCGCGAAGTGCAGACCATGCTAGACTCTATGCTACCGTGTCAAGACGAAAACGAGTTTGCAACTGACGCCGAAGAATTCGCAGAGCGTGCTGAGGAAGCCCGGCAGCTCGCGCGACTTCACATCGGCCAGCAACAGCAGGCAGACGCACGACGCTATAATACCCGCCTTAGAGAAGTGTTTTACAGCCCCGGAGATCAAGTTTGGGTGTGGACGCCCGTCCGCCGCCGTGGCCTTAGCGAAAAGTTGCTGAGCCGGTACTTTGGCCCATATAAAGTGTTACGCCGCGTCAGTGACGTGAACTACGAAGTGGGTCCGGACTCAACACCCCATGCACGGAGCAGGACACGGCTGAGGCCGGACGTCGTTCATGTGTTGCGCATGAAACCATATATTGCGCGTTGCTCGTAACTTTTCCTTTACCGTACAGCATTCTTTGTGTTTTTTGTTTATTTGTGTGAACTTGCTTTCTCGTTCATTGACGTTTCTTATATTGGCACGCTCTTCAATTTTTACTTTCACATTATCCAAATTTCCAATTTCTTTTTCACGTGCCTACGTAGTAGCATCGCGGTGATGCTATGTACTTTTCTTTCCTCTTTTTGGGACTTGTTTTTTTTTTCTTTTCGGAAGGGGGGATAATGCCACCAGCACGTAGTGGGTCGACAGCAAGAGTGGCTCTCAATCTGGAGGAAAAAGATGATCGCGTGCTTTCTTCTCTGCTCGAGAGCCAGCCACGACTGACGCATCGTCCTAGAGCTAGCTACCCGGTCGTTCAATAAATCCCCCAGTACTTGTGACTCATCGTGACAATATATATGAATATTTATGTCTTCATATTCAAACGCTACTGTGTAGAAAAGAATGTTAAAAAACTGGGACTGTAGCCCCGAATTAGCCAGTATACTCTGAACCTGGCAGTATACTCTGAAGATCAGTTCTTTTTCCTTCGTTTACAATTTATCGGCGATTTGTGTGACGAGCACAACGACTTTGTACGTTACCACAAATCATGTTTTAAACGAGAAATGCCTGAGAGTGCGGACTCAGACGCGTCAATGCCGCGTGCCAGTGAGTGGTTGTGCCCTCTGGAGGCTGTATCGTAAAATGTTTCAGATTTGCCGTTTTGTTCACAAAACTAAGAAAAAATTTCTAGTCACTATATCACCACAAAACACATGATCAACGGCAGCCGCTCAAGCGCAAGCTACTGAAGGATGGATGAATGGATGGATAGATGGGTGTATCCGGCTGTGCCGTTTAGATCGGGCGTTGCCACACGCTACCTAGCCATAAAGTTAAGCACTATCACTGTGTAAGGATTTAATTTCACTCGCGCCTCAATTGTAGCCGCCAATAAGTTAGCCTCCTCCTGATTATTTCCTCCCATTTAAGTCAATTTTGCCTTCACTGTCCCTAAACCCCAATGTTTGAAAAATTTGGCATCATTATCTTCGACCATTGGGTGGAGCCTTTTACAGAACAATATCATATGTTCAGCCGTTTCCTCCTCTTCTCTACACGCAATACATACCGTGTCTGTGCCTTCGTATTTTGCTTGGTACGACAGTTTTGATCCACAATAATCTCGTTCCAGCCTCGAAGAGCAAAGAACTTCCCCGAGAATTGTCGTAGATCTTTTCCCTTGCAATTTCCTGCTTAGAAGTTTGGTAAGTCTCCAGAAGCTCATGCTGAAGCAGTGCCTCCTAAATTTTTGTGCCTGCCGCGTCAGCGCCACTGCGCCCTCTCTCTTTACTCTCTCGATTCTACCCCTCGACGCCGGTTGGCGGCTCTGCGCTATTACTCTCTCAGTTCGCGTCGTTCTCGGAGCGAGTGCAGGTCGTGCAAGGTCGAGCAGGTCCGTTGGTGCAAGAGCAGCGCGCAACAAGAGATAAGCTTTCATTTCTTTCTTTGTGTCTGTGAACACCATTATTATTAGGGGCGAAGCTCCTTATGGCGTGGCTTGTGCATCCCTCGTAGTACGTAACCACCAGTGGCACATACCCGAAATAGTGGTCCTTACAATGTCTGCTGAATGGGGACACTTGTATATGATGAATACATGATGAAAAGATGTGAGATGGCTGTGCTTAGAGTTTTCTCTAGACATATGGACGGACGAACGGACTGACAAACGCACGGGCGGACAGACAGAGGGGCACACGGACGGATGGACAGACAGAGGGATGGCCACAAAAAGAGATGGCTACAGACAGACGAATGAACAAACGGACGGATGCACCAAGTATCACACAGATAGGCGGACGCAAGAACGAATGGACAGACAGACTGACGAACGATGCGCCCCACGAATCATCATTCACTCTGTGGATATGCTGTGATTTTTTTCTGTCCTAATTAATAACTTGCGTTGCGAGTACTGTAGGTGTGGGGCACGGGCAACGTTGCAGTGACGTTGACCTCGTGAACGGGGTAAGCGGCTGTTTTGAAAAAGTTCGGGGCGCCAGGTTAGTTGTTAAACAGCTAGAACCAAACACGAAGGGGACCTAGTGAGGGTCTACTAGCGAAATTGAACACGTGTGTATGCGGGCTAGGCGGCAGCTTCTAACAGTTGTTGAGGTAGTAGAGTTAGCGGAGGTGGCTGCATAGCGAGATTAGGGTGGAGCTTAGGGCTGTCGGGCGCTTGGTCCGATGGTCGAGCCGGTGATGGCCAAGGAAGCTAGAAATACCACGGGTGAGAGTAAGCTGGTGCAGTGCGAAGAATGTAAGCGCTGGTGCTCCTTAGACGAAACAGAATTCTGGAGTTTGGCCAACGTGCAGAAGGCGAGCTTCGTGTGACGGCTGCGTGAGGCACTGAAGGTGGCCGTGCAATGCTTGGAGGCTAGCATCAAGGGGCTTCAGGGGGAGCTTAAGGTGGACCGGGAGCAGAGTATAGAACTCCAAAAACAGCTCGGAGCGTCGCGTGAACGGGAGGAGGCTACCACCAGCCTACTAGAGCAAATGAAGAGTGACCTTTCAAAAGAATGAGAAGGGCGGACCTAGCTGGAGCAGCGTGTAAAGGAGCTAATGGCGCTTTTCGCCGACCCCGAAAGGTGTGAGACGGAAGGCGTGTGTAGCGGAGAAGGTGTCAGGCGGGGAGGAACAGGCGAGAAGGGAGGTCAGGAGGCCACAGTGTCTGGCCACAGCACGGAGGCTCCGAGAACATACAGCTCGGTGGTGCGGCAGTTTTCGAGCAGGGCAGAACCACAGGACAGACGGCAGAGAGAGAAACAGGTGAAGCAAACAGGGGCGCCATCGCAAACAGGAAGCCAGTGATTGGAGCGTGGATGGGTCCTAGTGGTTGGGGACTCTAACATGGCCAGGGTTAGGGATGGCGTCTTCAAGACAGTGAAGGAAGATGGGAGAGTCAGAATAGAGGCCCAGTCAGGGAAGAGCATGTTGAATGCACTGGCCAAAGCTCAGGAGCTTGTAGAGAAATTCATAGAGGGCGAAAATCTCGTCATTATTCATGCTAAGCTCAATGATGTGTTGAAGAGAAGGATCAGAAACATCACAGACTGTTAGAGGATGGGATGCGTAAGCTCCGAGATGCCTCTGGGATTGCGTATGTGACCATATGCACAGTCCCAGAGGTCTGGGAGCAGTCTCGTGAGATTGAAAGGAGGGTACTGGAGGCCAATTGTGTGATCAAGATTATAAGGCGGCAACTCGGATACAGCGTAATGGAAGTTAACCAAGACGTGTATGAGCCCGGCGCTCACCCCTTTGCACAGGATGGTATTCACTACAGTGGTGCGATGGGCAGGAGGGTTGGTAGTAGAATGGGTCGTCAAGCCACAGCTTTTTAGGGGGACCCAGAGCCCTGAGGCCAACAGTGTAGCCAAAGACTGTTCTAATCGGCACAAATATTCATGCCACACGGAGTCCGCGGGAGAAGAAATTGACGTAAACACAAGGGCCGAGCTAACTCAGACGTAGGCTATATTAACATGCAGGGTGGCAAGAATAGGTTAAAGTGGGAAGAGATAGAAGAGCAGTTGAGGCAGGAGGAGCTGATGGTATATGGGGTTGTGGAGACACATCTTCCGGACATAGAACAATCACTGTGAAATCTGGACTACGTATGGGAATATTGCCATAGAACAGAAGGCAGCAAAAAGGGGGGTGGAATTGGTGCATTCATGCATGAGAGCATGGGTTGGCAAAGAGTCAAGCGGGGATGCATGGAACATTTATAGTTAAGAGGAAAAGTAGCTGGGCAGATGACACTCCTTAATCTTGGTGTACTTGTGGACGGGAGCAAAGGCCAGAGAGGAAAACCAGGCAATGGTGGAGTGTTTATCAAAGGAGATTGAGAAATTAGGAGGGGAGTGTGAGATAGTTATAGTAGGAGGTATGAATGCGCATATAGAAGATGTAGATGGGCATACTGACTCAACAGGCAAAATGATCTTGGATTTGTGTGAAAGATGTGATTTGATCATTTGCAACAGTACTGAGAAGTGTGAAGGGCAAATGACATGGGAGTTAGGAAGGCTGCAGTCCACGATAGAATACGCACTGATGTCACATAGGATGTATGATAAACTCAGGGAAATGCACATAGATGAAGATGGCTCCAGAAGTAAGGGTAGTGATCACAAACGTATCAAGCTAAGTTTTGGGAAAGCAACGAAAGTGGGAAGGAGACAATATGAGCAACTACAGGTAAATTATCATTCAGAAAGACAAATATAAATTGCTACTAAACAAGTTGAGAAAGTAATCACTGAGGACAATAAAACAGTGGGGACATACACAAATCTAATTAAACTGTTGGGCTAGAGCTAGCTAAGGCGTGTGACAAGTCACTCCGGAAAAGAAGCCACAAACTCAAGAGTTGGTGGGATGAGGAATGGAAGAGAGCCATAGAAAAACGTCAGGAAGCTTCTAGAGAATACAGACATGCTAAGAAGCGGGGTGAACCAACATATGATGTTGAATAAAAATGGGACATCTTTCTGAGCTCTAGAAGGGTAGCATTCCTCCTGATCAATCAAAAGATTAGAAGAAAGGGAGCTCAGTGGCTGGCGGAAGTACATAAAAAGGACAGAAAGGCAGCTGCGAAATTTCGGAACCATCTAAACTCCCTAAGAAATGAAACAAGCCTAGAGCAGATGTTTATAACTACAGCTCAAGGTTCTAGGCTAGAAGGTGACGAAGCTATTGAATATATAAGAACAAGGGTGACAGAAAAATTTCAACAAAGTGCCTTATGCACCATAACAGACAAGGATGGATGAAGTGGCACCATGGCTCTATTTTCACAACGAGAGTGGGAAAGGGCTGACAAGAGGGTTCCAAGTAGTACATCAACAGGCCCTGATGGCATTTCGATTCTGCTGATAAAGACATTGGGTCCGAAGTCTAAACAGACTTTGAGAGAGGCAGTGAGCAGAACAATAATCGATGGTGAAGTCCCCAATGGATGGAAACTTAGCAGGATGAGCATGGTCTATAAAGGAAAGGGGGACAAAGCTGACATAAACAACTACCATCCTATAACAGTGACATCAGTGGTCTACAGGCTGGCGATGCAGAATATAAAGGAAAGACTGCAGGCATGGATAGAGGATGAGGGGGTCCTGGGAGAACTGCAGAATGGGTTTCGGAAACAGAGGAGGTTGGAAGACAATCTGTTCTCACTGACGTAGTGCATTGAAATAGCAGAAAAGTAACCAATGCCCCTGTGGCAAGCATTTTAGATATCAAGGGAGCGTACGATAGCGTGGTTGAAGAGGACTTGTGGGGAACACTGGACACACTATGCGTGGAAGATGGAGTCACTAATATTTTAAAGCATATCTATAAAAGTGACAAGGTAGTTATAAAGTGGGAAAAATAGGTATCCAAGCCCATAGAGGTAAAGCGGGGGCTTAGGCAGGGGTGTCCTCTGTCACCCTTGTTATTCATGGTGTACCTGCAAGGATTAAAGGCCAAATTAGAGGGGAGTGGACTTAACTTCAACCTCTCTTTCGTCAAACAAGGAGAACTCATTGAACAGGCACTACCAGCATTAATGTACGCAGATGATATAGTGCTAATGGCCGACAACAAGGAAGATTTGCAGAGATTGATGGACATCTGCGGTAATGAGGGAGATAGGTTTGATTTCAGATTCAGTATGAAAAAAATCAGCAGTCATGATTTTTAATGATAATGAAGGTTATGAGCTTAGGATACAGGAAGTCACGCTAGAGATAAGATATAAATACAAATATCTGGGCATATGGATAAGCAATGGGACCGAGTACATAAGGGAACACGAAATATATATGACGGCTTAAGGTAACAGTAATGCAGCATTGAAGAAAAATAGGGCACTGTGTAATTAAAATAGTTATAATATTGTGAGAGGAATGTGGAAAGGGGTCATGGTTCCTGGGTTGCCGTTCGGCAATGCCGTCTTGTGCATGAGATCAGAAGTTGAAGGAAGATTAGAAATTAAGCAACGTGGAATAAGTAGGCTTGCTTTAGGAGCTCAGGGGAGTACACAAATCGGGAAGTACAAGCAGGCCCCAGAAACTCTCAAGTTCAAGTGCTCACATGTAGGAGGCAAAAAAATCAACCGCGGCGCGTTTCTGCTTCAAACACCCAGAGTTGATCTATTAACCTCTCTCACCACTGGCGCTATTTCACTTTCTTGTAGAGGCGCCTTCGTCAGGCCCAAGTTCTATTTTAAATTGATCAAATACTACATGTTTGCTTACCGCTACGCATAAAAAACATTTTGTTCTTCTAGCAAGTACTTTTTCTTAAACATGCGCTGCGCCATCAATTTTTTGTAATAGTTTTTGCTCCTACTGACTCGATGTCAGTAGCAGCCTATCGACATCATTATCCTTATTTCAAAGTTTGCGGCGGCCAACGGTTGCGACGGCAGGTAACGGCTCGCGGTACGTTCGGATGTGTCACGGACTGCTTTGTTTCGTTGTAAATATTTCGAGCCTCTGCCGACCGACACAATCTTTCTCATTCTGTTTATTTTGACTCGTTCAAATGCTTTTGCGAAGGAAATTCGAGTGACTTTCGGGGAACGAAGCGACCGTTGAAGCTTTCATCGGATGAACACCCGTTGCAAGCCCGGGCCGGTGAGTAGAAACCACTTCAGTTTTTTAAGGATGGTTGCTTGCGGGGCTAGTTGGTTCATTTCAACATACGTAGTTTTTTTTTGCCAATGACTGCGTAGGCGTCACACGGTGGCAGCGCATCGCAGTATTAAATTTTAAAATTGTTGAACGTCTCAGTCTGTATCCGGAAAAACGTGCGTTACTTGCGGCGCGCATGGCTTCACGTGGGAACGAGTCGCTGACTCAATAGTTATTTCTGAAATTCTATCACCAGGTAACACCAAGCAGGCCGTTGCAATAAAAGAAGGCAAATAAATCACTGTCGCCTCGCATGTGTCTTCTTAGCTAGCCCATATATTAGTGCGAAAAACCTACTAGTTAATAGTTTACTGCAGTCGCGTTTGAGAAACATCACATAATTATGGGTCTGGTTTTGCTATAGTGCGACAAAGAAAGCGTCATATAAATGAGAAATACTTCTTTTTCTGCCACAGCCTCCTGGCCCACCTGACATGGAAGCAAATGTGTACAATGGGCAAGGAACCTGCTACATGACATGCCTTGTGAAGAAGCAGCCCTGAGTGATATACGTGTTGTGAGGTACCACAATATATGTGTATAAAATACTGCTGTTTACTAATTACCTGACTTTATTTGTTTACTTTGGAAAATTTCATGCATTGATTTCATGCATTGATATCTGGTGATGTTACTTGTTTTTCCAGACTGCCATGCAATTACAGGATGACTACCAGCGAATGTCCACTCTGCAAGTACATTGAAACATCTGAATGTCCACTACAACAGATCATCTCTAACCTCACACATGTAATACTGTATTTGTGAATGTTTTACCGGCATATCGTGGAGAGGTGCTTTACATTGGCTACAAGCATTGCCTGCCTACCGTGGCATGGAATCTACACTTTAATAATGTTGAAACTGTAACACTATTAGTTAGATTGTGTGGCGCTGCTGAGCTCAACAACACACTGTTTGATCCCAGCCACTGTAGCCATATTTCGATTGGGGTGAAACGTTAAGACGCTTGTGTGCTTCAGGGTTTGTTCGATTCGCCTGCACCACATGATCCATTTTACAAAGTGCTGCACCTCGCCATTCGTTTCAGTGGCGCAGCAATGGCATCTTCTAAATCTTGCCATTCATTTCAAAAAGCGCAGGAGAGGTACAGCACCAAAACTATTTCATGACTTTCCTGTACCTTCTGCTCTGACGGCACTGGTTTGGTGCAGCAGCTCGCACAGCTTCACAAACAACATAGCACCACACGTGTGTGCTGTACCCACCCCTATAAATGCAGCGTGTTTTGCCAAGATGTTTGCACCTCATTAAATTAAGCGAACAAAAATAAGGACTCCATCTTGTCGGCACCTTGTCATTCACTTGTGGTGCCGCACCGCTGAACTCCTGCCGCACAAGTTCTGAACTTCTCGTGCACAGTTGTGAACCAGTTCGGATTGGTGCAGGTGAACTAAACGGACCCTTAAAAGATGGAAGCTTAAAAATATGAAAGATATGTTAAAATAAGGAGTCAAAGCAAATGTTTCGACAAGCAGTCTTGTCTCCTATGAGGCTAAAATGTCATTTGTTTGAACCCCTGGAAGCCACAATCAATCTAAATTTGCCCAGTACTGTACGACTCACGATCACTTCATAGTTGGCATGTGAATCATCGGAAAATATTAATTGCACTACATAATGAACACACCCACAGTGATGGGCATTAACAGGCTTTCCGACTTTAAGTTGTGCCTTGTGACAGTTTACCAACAACACCCAGAACTTTTTTGTCCTAATTAAGTGTGTTTAGCTCATACAAGTTTATAAAAAGATGCACCAAAGCTCATAATACTGCACTCAATTGCTTTAGCTTTGTACATATGTTCATTGGGCTCCTAAAATAATAGATCGTAAAGGTTATGAGCAGTTTCAGCACAACTTCCTCAAAGACATGATGTCATGAAGAGCAAGATTGTGTTCATTGCATGTGGTACTGTTTTTTTTGGCAGAAAAACGTTCTAAATTTCTTTGTTCACACCTGCTTTTGTTTAAATTGAGTTTTCATAACTATAGTGTCTACCACTGCAAATTGAAATTATGTGCACTACGGTCATGAAAAAAAATCTAGGAAATCACACAGGTAGTTGAAATATACATGGTCTTCACTTATCTAAAGCCTTACTGCAAGATAGTACGTATTTCAAGTCCTAACCTCTAAAAGTAGCAGAGAGAAAACAACTTCATTTTCAAGCACAAGTGTACTAAAAAAGTAATCACAATAACAAGTGTGTAATAACTGTGACCTTTATTGATCCAGTATTCGGACAGATTCACATCATGTACCACCAATTGATTTCAGGAGTGCTTGCTTGCAAGAGAGTACTCAAGTTCTATGGATATGTCTATGCAAAAAAAAGAGATTGTGCTCAGGGCTGAGGAGATAGTGTTATGTAAGAGTACCAACAAAGATGTACAGACAACAAAATTGTACAATGCATACCTGTAGCTTATTTTCTTAGAATCGGGCCTTTTCGATCTGTAAGCACACACCTCATAAGTGTCCCTTTAGCATGCATCTTCGCTGCATACTCAGCAGACTGGTCATTACCTGCGACGAGAAATTGTAGCTGTGGTAACTGTGTAACTTAACTCTAACAATAAATGTAGCAAGTCTGAAATATTTTTAGGCTCATCCCCTAAATACATAAAACCTATGATACGGGCTCACGGCTGAGTATTAAAACTAGTGCCTACCCTCTCGACACGACGCGACGTTGCAGAATTGTGAAGTACTCAATGTAGCATTGCAGAGCGAGAAAGATTCAGAAATGCACGCATCCACAATTGCTTATTTAACAAATTTAGCAAAACTATATTGCTCTAACTGCGCGAGCTATCTATCGGCAATGTGCAAGTTTCCTTCTCGATTCCACATCATGCGTTCGCTTCAAGATCAACACTGCGGGGCAAGCGCTGCATCTGACGGCAGAATCGGACCCTTGTCCTGAAGTCACGCTATTAAAATCGAGTGCCGCAACACAATGAGGGCGACGTTCATTCAGCGATTTCCATGTTCAGTTATATACATATGCTTGTTAGTTTTTCAAGAGTCTTTACACATGTGTTGAAAGCTTTCGATATGTATGAGTGACTTGTTTTGTTCGGACCCGACCATATACATTGATTGCACCGGTTTGGACACTCGCAATTAACGATGAAAACCTTACTTAATTGACGTTCTTTTTGCCAGTCGAGGCCAGCTAGGTCCCTAGCGATAATTACAGACGTGAAACGCGATTGGGCAACGAAAAAAAAAAAACCAGCGGAAGCGAGCAGCACGAACCAGCCGCGGGCCCCCCCACCTGCAACAAAAAAAAATGCGTCTGTTTATTGATGATGATAGTACTACTAGCGTCATCTCGCCTCGCGGTATTGCAGTTCAGTGCGCCGCCCCCACGTATTTGCGTGTTATTTTGGTACAACAGCCCAAAGGTACAGTTTCCGTTGTCTAAACTGGTAGGTGTTTTGTGGTACAAGGTGATATGAAATGGACATCATTTGAGGGCTGGGAAGCTAGCAGCAAGATAAAATTTGAGAAGCGATTGAGACAAATGGGGAAGGAGCGTTGGGCTAGGAATGTTTTCAGCTACTTGTACATGAAGAATGTCGATACAAAATGGAGGAAACGAACGAGGAATTTGACTGGTAAATACTTAAAAAACAGCAGGTGGCCAAACCAAAAAGAACTATCGGTTAAGAAGAAAGTGAAGGAAACGGAGACTAACATGTGGAGAATTGGCATGATTAAAAAGTCCGCACTAGAGATCTATCGAAATTTTAAGCAGGAAATTGTCAAGGAAAGGATCTATGATAATACTCAGGGTAGTTCTCTACTGTTTGAGGTCAGGACGGGAGTATTGCGAACCAAGACATATCGGGCCAAATACAAAGGGGTAGACACGGTGTGCAGTGCATGCAGAGAGGAGGAAGAAACTTCCGAACACTGGATAATGTTTTGTAAGGGGCTTCACCCTATAGTTCAGCATGAAGGCGCAGAGTTTTTCAAAGCACTGGGGTTTAGAGACAGGGAGGGCAAAATAAACTTTAAGCGGGTAGAAATAACTAGAAGGAGGTTATCTGATTGGTGGCTAAAGTCAAGGCACGAGTGAAAATTAAACCATTCACTGCAAAGTACCAGTTTTATACTTCACTATTTAAAGGAGAAAAAAAGATAGATCTAGTTGGTGGTTCACTAAGTATTACAACTAGGTGGCGTTAGCCGCTGCCCGATGTAAAGGGTACATCCACATCAATCCATTCATCCATCCATCCTAGTAGATGACGCTCGCCACCGCTCGCGCGCCGGTTTTCTGCGCTTTTTTTTTTTTGTCGTCTGCTACCGTGCTGAATGCGCCGGTTCTCGTCTGCTTAGAGTAATCGCGAACCTTGCACGGAGTGTTTGCCATCACATTAAAAGAAGTAGTATTCGCGCGCAATAAATAATAAATGTGAAATAAACTGCCCGTATGCCTCTTACCGGAGTGATTATTCGCGTCCCAGTCACATTGCAGACGACAAGTTTAACCCGTCATTTGGTCGCAGTAGCAGTTGCAGGTCCGTGTGTTTCCTTCAGCGGTGATGTCATCCTGCTTTTTTATCGGTCACCAAGCGCTGCTGTTGCGTTCCGTTCTGCACTACTAGCCAGTGAAAGAAAGAAGCAGGTGTGTCAGCTTCCACAATATTCCAGCGAACACTCAGGTACGTGAACGATGGCTACGAGTTATCGCGCGGAAGAGCTGGGTGCCGATTTCCACTTCGAATTACTCGGCCGTGCGCAAGCCTACATTTTGTGGAAACTGACTTTAGGGAAAATACCAAAAGACGAATGCTAAAGCCCGATGCGGGGCCGAGTGTCTTTCCGCATTACCCATCCTACGTGAGGAAGGAGCCACCAAAGATGAGAAGCTGCAGCAGCACTCAGAAAAGTAAGCGCGATTCCTCAACAGACACATTGGTAAGTCTGCCAAGTCAGGAAATCGATTCGCGCCCTGCACCGGCGCCAGAAGTTCGTGCAAACACGCTTGACGAAGGCACTGAGCCCAGTAGTCGGCAACAACCAGAAAGTTTTGCTCCAAGCGACATCCAAGACTTGGCTTTTGTAGCAGCAGCTTGTCACTACTGTCATTTCGTAAACTTTATTGAGCCAACTGATGTGAAGCCAGCAGAGGAGGGTGCAGGTACGCGTCCCTTGAGGTTCTTTGGTGTTTAAGCCAACAGCAGAAACTCTGCAACAGCCTTCTTGGAGCGGCGAAAATGGCGCGACAAAGAAAGGGCGTGGAAGCAATGAAATGAAAGGCTGCAGGCAACACTAGCAGAAGCCTACAAGCATAAAAGGAAGAGTGCAAAGTAAGCAAATTTCTTCAAGTAGCTAAAGACTGCGACCAGGGCTGCACTAAAGCCAGAGTGATAATGAACCAAGTCCTATACTACAAAGTGAAAAAACCAAAATGGTGTGAAACCACTATACGACAGTGCGTGATTCTGAAAAGCCTCTCAACAAAGTTATACGAGTATATCAGGACCGAGCTCCTCGCACTCCCGTGCAGAACTACGCTACAAAAATACATAGGAACAACTGCCGGAGAAGTAGGCTTCAGTGAGCTAGTGAAGCAGAGGCTCAACATTGAAATCAAGTGCCTCGAGACAGAGCAAGCCGAAATTTGCAGCCTCATCCTGTACGAAATGGAAATAAAGCAAAGGCTTGAATACCACAAACAACGAGACGCCTTCTTGGGAGACATAGACATAGGCGCTCTCAACCATAGAGTTTCCTAAAATTAACTAGATGGGACTCTGGCACTGCGATCGCTTAGCGACCATGGGAATGAAGGGTAGTACACACATTTGCCTAGTCTTCGTACTTGCGGGCTGTGAATCGTATTTACGGCTTCGTTTATTGCTGTTGAGGTTGGGTTTTGAAAGAAAGATTCAACCCT
Organism: Rhipicephalus annulatus; assembly: GCA_013436015.1. NCBI lineage: Eukaryota > Metazoa > Arthropoda > Arachnida > Ixodida > Ixodidae > Rhipicephalus > Rhipicephalus annulatus. The sequence continues at coordinate 341,532 of WOVY01009437.1, forward strand.
TTTGAACTTTGTGACCCGATTTGGAAAGGTAAGTCTAAAAGAATAAGATGGTGAAGCGCAACCGCTGAACATTTGTTAATAATTGTTTTGTAAGAAAGCAGCTCCAAGCCAGATGAACACACACGGAGCAAAAAGCAGGCCAGAAGTACGAATATTATACAAATGTGTGTACTACATCATTCCCATGCTCGCTGGCACCGTGCGTTGCAGCTCCCACAGACACTAGTGCCAGAGTTCTTTCTAGTGTATATTAGGAAACTTTTTGCTCTTAACCAAGTGTTGTCAGACTGGGAAAGAAGCGAGCTTGCGAACTCACTTTTGTGCTTTTCGATCTGTGGCCTTCACGCTAGGTTTCGGATCCCAGTGGGATACTTCTTTACCAGATCATGCTCTGGCGAACTACTTGCGGAAACGACCAAGCACGTTATCAAGAAAACTGAGAAAATGGGATTCAAGATACTTCGATTTGTGACGAACAACCCCAAAATAAACGTCACTGCAATGAAAATATCAGGTGGGCAACCTAAAACCCAAGTGCGTCATCCTACCGACCCAAGGCCCAGTTTGTTTCTGGCGTTCGATCAGAGTCACATCCTCAAAAACATCCGATCGCAATTTCTGGCATGAGAATTTGGAATAAATGGCGAAATTTCTTCAACCTACATAAAGGACCTTTACAAGATGCAGCGGGGCTCGATTATCAAGTTGGTCCATTTTCTCACGAGGAAACACGTCTGCCTGTCTAATATGGGAAAAATGGGAGTCAAGCCTGCTGTCCACTTGTTTGCACCAGTCGTGACAGCGGCTTTTTCCTTCATGAAAGATCATGCCGGGCACACGTGCGACGTAAAGTTCGCCAGCGTCGGCCCAACTGTTGAGTTCATTAATAATGTGAGCACATGGTTTACTCTCATGGACATCAGTAACTTCCCGCAGCATATTCACCAGAACAATCCGGACACCAGGCAGTTTGATGATCCGGAGGACTCCAGACTTCATTGGCTTGAACTTGTTTTTTAGAATACATTGAAGAGCTCAAGATGGCAAGCGCACCAATGAACTTTCTAATGAAAGAAACTCACCATGCACTGGTATTCACCACAGTCGCCAACGTCCAGTGTATCAGATTTCCGTTAGATAGAGGGTTCACATTTGTGTTGACTAGAAAGTTTTCAAGCGACCCCATCGAATCCTTGTTTGGGACGCTTCGACGCAGCGGTGACTGCTATGATATGCTTGATGTCAGAAGTGCTCTTTCAGGCCTTGAGAAGATGCTGAAGACGGGCATCGTTGCGGCTTCCCACACAAGAAATGTGCAGAGCTTAGCTTCCTTCGATTCCTCGGGGAGCATAATTAGGAGCGGCGAGTCAAGCAGCACAACAACAAGCGTGGTCGCAGCAGTGAACTCGGCGCAGCACCTACTGCAGGAACTCTGTACTTCGACGAAGCCGTTTATGCCCACGCCAGATATAGCAGCAGTTTCTCTCATCGCAGGATACATATTTTCGCGTCGTGAGTGAAAATACTGACTGCGAACGCTGCGTGTCGTTTAGTCTTCAAGGCAAAAGGGAGCAGTGCTACGGACGGCTTGATTTCCCACCAGGGCAGAGGTGGCTTGTGCTACCCCACTGTGGAGCTCGTGCGTGTGCTGCATACCCTGAAAAGATTTGTGAACGTAATGCTTCTGCACAGCGCAGCTCTCTTTAAGCCTCTACAGACGTGCGTCGTGAAGAGTGCGGATGTAATTGTTGGCCTGCCAGTACTGCTGTGTGTCCGTTGTGACCAAATGCAAAGGCGGAAAATAATAGAACTTGTCTGCAGAAAGTTCATGAAGCCACTGTTCACAATCTATGCTCCGACTTCGCCGATGAAAAATCTGTGGCCATGCTTTATTAAAGGAAGCCGTTGTGACGTAAGTTTTCGAAGCTTTAAAAAGCTTGCACGACACGCGCGCACCTTCAACGTTGGACTGACAAGTGGTTTCAGTTCAACCGGCTGTTTCTTAACTTGTATTGACTCATTTCTTTTTGTTTTTGTATTTTGTTCATATAAAATTGCTATGACTTCTTTCTTTGCTTCAACCTGTAAATTCCACTTATATTTCGATCGACATCGATATTCGACAGAGCACTCCTTCGAGTGCTTGCAAACAAAGAATAAGACACCTTACGACGCGTTTTTCGTAATACGTTACCAAAACAAACGCACAAATGCGAATTTACCGAATACGAAGGGAAGTAATCGCATAAAATTGGAAAAAGCCAGTGGCTGCGCTGCATCCACCCATAGCAGTAAAGCAAAGAGAGACCACGCGAGAGGATAATAACCTGACGCTACCACGCGGTTAGTCGCAAAAACAGAGCGCCAATTGTAGAGCAATTAGAACGGGTGCGACACAACAGGCACAGAAAAAGTAGAGGGGGCGCTGGCTGAAGCGACTGAAGCGAGGCGGGTTAGTCAAGTTCACGACCTGCTGTACTCCTGACCTGCCCAGCTGGTGGTCGTCTATGGAGCTGCCTGCGCCGGCTCGGGTTTCAAACTTCGCCGCCTAGGGGGCGCTCGAGTTACCCCAGCTGAGCTGACAAGGATGAATCAAGTGGCGCAATGGCTCCATTTTCACAACGAGAGTGGGAAAGGACTGAGAAAAGGATTCCTAGTAGTAGATCAACAGGCCCAGATGGCATTCCAATTATGCTGATAAAGACATTAGGTCCGAAGTCTAAGCAGGCTTTGAGAGAGGAGGTGATCAAACTAATAATCCATGGTAAAGTTTCCGATGGATGGAAACTTAGCAGAATGAGCATGGTATATAAATGGAAGGGGGACAAAGCTGATATAAACAACTACCGTCCTATAACAGTGACATGAGTGGTCTACAGGCTGGCGATGCAGATTATAATGGAAAACTGCAGGCATGGATAGAGGATGAGGGGGTTCTGGGGGAACTGCAAAATGGGTTTCGGAAACACAGGAGGTTGGAAGACAATCTGTTCTCACTGACGCAGTGCACCTAAATATCAGAAAAGGAACACAGGCCCCTGTGGCTAGCATTTTTGGATATCATGGGAGCGTACGATAGCGTGGTTCAAGAGGTATTGTGGGGAATACTGGACTCACTAGGCGTAGAACATGTAGTCACTAATCTTTTAAAGGATATCTATAAAGGTAACAAGGTAGTTATAAAGTGGGAAAAACAGGTATCCAAGCCTGCAGAGGTCAAACGGGGGCTTAGGCAGGGGTGTCTCCTGTCCCCCTTATTATTCATGATGTACCTACAAGGATTAGAGGCGATATTAGAGGGAAGTGGACTGGACTTCAACCTTTCTTTCGGCAAACAAGGAAAACTCATTGAATAGGCACTACCAGCATTGATTTACGCAGATGATATAGTGCTAATGGCCGACAACAAGGAAGATTTGCAGAGATTGGTGGACATCTGTGGTAATGAGGGAGATGGGTTAGATTTCAGATTCAGTAAAGAAAAATCAGCAGTCATGATTTTTAATGACAATGAAGGTAGTGAGCATAGAATACAGGAGGTCACACTAGAGATAACAGATAAATACAAATATCTGGGCGTATGGATAAGCAATGGGGCCGAGTACCTAAGGGAACACGAAATATACGTGACGACTAAAGGTAACAGGAATGCAGCGGTAATGAAAAACATGGCACTGTGGAATTACAATACGTATGATATTTGTCAGAGGAATATGGAAAGGGGTTGTTACAAGCTGCCACTCTAGCGTCGCCAGCGCGAAGTTGGCGACGGGAATGACAGCAAGCAGGTTAGTTCGTTCCGTACGCAAGCAGAGACAGTGAAGAGATCAGAGACGTGAGAAAACAAAACAAACTTTACTTTAGTGATATTGCAGCACACGGGATCTAGTACAACACTTCAATACAACTAACAAACTACATCAACACTTGATACAACTAAATATACTTATCAAAAACAATAAATCAGCTTACGAGAGAGAACTATTACAAACTACACAAACTAACAACAATAGAACTACGGAGGAGAAAGTTCGAAGATATAAACAGGTGAAGGCATACGTGTGATGACCGGCAGCGTTGCGTCCCCGACGATCGGATGCGAGAATTCGAAGAGAGTTCTGGCACGACTGCAATGTCAGCGGTGTTGCAACGCTGGTGGCTCTGTGAGGCTAGTGCTTGCAGGTGACCTCGGGCAGGTTGAGCTAACTCGAGGCGAAGTCCCGATGTCTACATTGCAGACGTTAATATGGCGTCACAACTAGACGAACGGCTAAGTTTAGGTGGCCAGCCGATACAGAGCTACACTAGAAAATCACAGCATATCCACGGAGTGAATGATGATTGGTGGGGCGCAGCGTTCGTCAGTCTGTCTGTCCATTCGTCCGCCTATCCATGTGATCCTTGGTGCATCCGTCCGTTTGTTCATTCGTCTGTCTGTCCGTCCATCTCTTTTTGCGGCCATCCCTCTGTCTGTCCATCGGTCCGTGCGCCCCTCTGCCTGTCCGTCCGAGCGTGTGTCAGTCCGTTCGTCCGTCCATATGTCTAGAGAAAACTCCAAGCACGGCCATCTCACATCTTTTCATCATGTATTAATCATATATAAGTACCCCATCCAGCAGACATTGTAAGGACCGCTATTTCGGGCATGTGCCACTGCTGGTTACGTACTACGAGGGACGCACAAGCCACGCAATAAGGAGCTTCGCCCCTAAAACTTCTAGAAGAGATACTTGTTGATCTGTTTCTAAACCATGTTGGTCAGCGACTAGCCTGTCTAGCAGGGCAAAATCCTGCGCTTAAATCCCCCTCGTGTCCCCTCACTTTCTTCCTTGGGGACAAGAGACCTCTACATGTGTCCAATCATGCGCGTTTCATTGATGAAAACTTCACCCCAAAAATATATTGACACCACCCCTTTTATTTAGGAGAGGGCCCTCAACTAGCGAGAGTGACAACCTGTTGGGGTGCTGTCATACGGCTTGGCCACCAGAAATTTTCCCACGGTTTTCCCGTGGGAACGGTCAGACTGTTTGGCTCTCAGCCGGTGCGTCCCGTAGTCTAATCCTTGTTCGGGGTACATCGCGGCCTTTTACGACCCTGCTGACGCCGCCGCAGGTACAAAAGGATCAAACGTCGGCGGCGACGTTCGAAGAAGAGCACCCCATTCTGCACTTGCCGGCTCTCTTTCATGCGCCCGCCATTCCCGCCGGTCAGCGGGGTTGTACGGCGCCTGTTAATTGCCGTGACGCCGGGTCGCAAAAATGGCAGTCTGTGACAGGGGTCATGGTTCCTGGTATGACGTTCGGCAATGCGGTCTTGTGCATGAGATTAGAAGTTGAAGCAAGATTAAAAATTAAGCAACGTGGAATAGCTAGGCGTGCCTTAGGAGCTCACGGAAATACACCAAATCAGGGAGTACAGGGTGATATGGGATGTACATCATTTTAGGGCAGGGAAGCCAGCAGTAAGATAAATTTTGAGAAGCGATTGAGAGAAATGGGGGAGGAGCGTTGGGTTAGGAAGGTTCTTAAGCTACTTGTACTTGAGGAATGTCAATACAAAATGGAGGAATAAACAAAAAAAATATGGATAAATACTTAGAAAGGATCAAGGGGCCAAACCAAAAAGAACTATCGGTTAAGAAGAAGGCGAAGGAAACGGAGACAGACATATGGAGAATTGGCATGATTAGAAAGTCCGCGCTAGAGATTTATTGAACTTTTAAGCAGGAAATTGCCAAGGAAAGGATCTATGATAATACTTGGGGTAGTTCTCTACTGTTTGAGGCCAGGCCGGGAGTATTGCGAACCAAGACATATCGGGCCAAATACGAAGGGGTAGACACGGTATGCAGCGCGCGTGGAGAGGAAGAAACTGCCGAACACTTGATAATGTTCTGTAAAGGGCTTCGCCCTATAGTTCAGGATGATGGCGCAGAGTTTTTCAAAGCAGTTTGGTTTAGGGACAGGGAGGGCAAAATAGACTTTAAGCGGGTAGAATTAACTAGAAGGAGGTTATATAATTGGTGGCTAAAGTCAAGGCACGAGTGAAAATAAATGCTTCACTGCAAAGTACTAATCCTCAACCTCACTTCTTAAAAGGAAAAAAAAACAAACTAAATCTAGTTTTTGATTCATTAGGTATTACGGCTTGGTGGCGCTAGCCACCGCCCTATCTAAAGGGTACAGCCATATTCATCCATCCATCCATGAGCGCCAGTAAATGCATGGGAATGCCTGGGTTGCCGCCGGTTAGAGATGAGTTGCATCACGCATTGAGTAAATGTGACGGCTATCTTGAACCATTTTATTTCATGTGACTTTTGACTTTGAGAATCTTCTTTTGCATTTTCGTTGACATTTCAGTGCATTATAAATAGAATCGTAAATCAGGTACAAACACATGTATCAGCGTGGAAAACAAGAAAGAATGACGACGTAGACAGGTTGTAAAAAGCGCTGGCCACCAAATGTTTATTTACCTCATACCAGCTATATGTATATACAATGGTAGACTTGTTGCCGTTGGATTACACTCAGCTTGCTTGCATTTACTGTCTGGGCAAGAAAGGGCAACGACTATGACACTTGACAGCATCCGTGGCATCCGGCGCGCATAGAAAACAACCCAATACATATAATTTTGCGCATAAATACCTTCGTCTCAAATGGCAAATCTAGATCGCAGGTTCATGAATAATCAATTAAAGACACTCTGCAATTGTTTTGAAACAAAACTGCACTTAAAATAACTTATTCAACGCTAATTCTTCACACAATGGGTGCGTTTCAAAACCTATAGTTGCATAACCACATGTAGTGACATGGTTTCCATATGTGCACTCATGTCATCTTTCTTTTTTGTTTGTTAATAAACAGTGGTGAGTATAGCGCGTCGTCGTTTACTTTCTTGAGGTTGTCGGCTTATTATTTTTTTTTTGCGCTAACATGCGTTTTAGTCTGTCATGCACCACCAACCAGCCCAGCAACTCACTCTTTTAGGGACACGTACTCCTTTGCAACAGATAAATCACCTTGATCCATTTTTCATGGACCTTAGTCACTGGAAACTCATGAAAAGTCACATCAGGAGTCTTCCCTTGCCTTGATTCGCAGAAAGGCACGCAGCACACCACCATTGTGCTGGTTAATTTGCACCAAGAAACCTCGCTTCACTGGTGTACAAACTGCACCGACCTGCACACTTCTGTCGCAAGGCGTGCCGAGCTGCGACTAGTAGCGAAAGATCGTCATTATACTTTTAAGATTATTCAAAAAGAGGTTTTTATTCATTTTATTGTCCAGAGTGTATGCACGCGTAAACATTGATGCTTTTCTCTCAACGTCACGCGAGCAGACTAAAAAAAAAAAAAAAAAAAGCGCGGTGACTGATGTTTTAGCCGCCCGGTGCAGATGAGGTAAGTTGCAGCGCCACAGGGCGCATAGCGGCAGGCATTAATACCAGAAAGGACGTAATCATGACCTACTACACTCCTGACCTGCCCAGAGAGCACCTCTTCCAGCGCCCACGTTCTAGTTCATACCTTCTGCCGCTAGGGCCGTCACCTACGAGCGGCGTGGCGCTAGGCAGCACCTGCTCGCTGACGTCATCTTCACTCTTTGTGGTCAAATTTTGACCAACAAAGCACTCGTAGTGCGTATTTATGATCCAAAATTTAGAATTATTCAGAAATAATAATACTAAAAGACATTCAGAATTTTTTTGCAATAAAATGCACGCTACCACGCATAGGCTGCCCTACATCGTGTAAATCTACGGGTTCCCACGTTTGTCAACCAGTGTGCTATAAATACTCAAGCGCTCTGAACACCTTGCTTAACCAGCAATGTATGGGAAGAAATAGTCACATATATGCCGCCAGTTCACTACAGAATGCAGGCATTCTTATACCAGCGCCTACAAAACAACCGTAAAGAAACAGACGAACAGGTTATAGGTAGCGCCACCAATGGTGAGCGGTTGAACGAGAGCGGGGACACGCGCTCCCATAGGAACCCCGCTATCTGAACAGGTCAGGAGTGTAGTAGGTCATGGACGTAATGGCGCTTTGCTCGCTGGGCAGGTACAAAACGTCGAGGTCAAGTTACAGCACGTGTTTTGTGACAGTACACTGTAGTCAAGTACCGTTGTGGAGGTGAAGTGATTTTGAGCGTGTATCTTCAATTGTGCCTTTTTGAGCAACGTGAGTTGAACTGTGTGGAAATTTCTAGTGCAGAGGCTAGAACTGTTTGCTGTCAACATTGAAGGATGAGGTCTACGAGCGGGCACTGGTATTCGCGTTCGTGCACTGCGTTGGACTTTTCGCCGTTCATTAGACACAACGTCGGTATATTACCGTAATTTAGCTTCCCTTGCTGAACGCCTGTGTTTTAGTGCAATAAGGCGGCTACTTGCGATAATCGCTATGGGTTATTTCTTCAGTGTACCCGCGCACAAAATATTTCCGGATTGACAGGCAAAGGTTGACGTACACAACAAACGATGTTGTATCGTTCTTCGCCTTTCAGACCGGTTATGTTGCTGTCGTGCGCTGTTACACTGAGGTATTCGTTTTATCGTGCACCGTGTGCTGGCACTCGCATTTATCAGTCCAGTTTAGCAGGTATCGGTCGATAGGGCTGCAAGGGAAGGTATCACAAGTTTCATCGCACGAAGCGCATGCGCACTTGGAAACTTACATTCTTGTGTCTCTATGAGAAATACAAAGATGAAGTGATCGTGTCCGCCCGCTTTTGCTACCTTCTGTCTACTGTGCGCCGTGACGCCGCGGCTACGAATATATTCATTTGTCGTTTTCTTTCTGCGAATGAAAAGCCAAGCCCCCAACAGCCCCAAAAACGTACTTATAAGTGCGAGTGCACTACGAAAAAAGTAATTACAGTACATCTTTGAGAGCTAGTTTCGGCTCCTCCTGTACCCTGACCTCACAACGAGGCATGAGCTTCTCGTCCCATGCAAGATATCGTTCTACAGCCGCTCTGCTCCGTTGACCCACAAACGGCCATTTTGGAGGTGAACAGTGGTGATTATGGAAGTTCTAGTAACTGCAGTCATCACAACTAGCCAGATTGTGGCGTGAAATCACCAGAATTTCTACGTCGGTAGGTTAAGAAAGTTGACGTTAATAGCAAACTAAAACATCTTATCAGCATTTGCTGAGCTTCACACTTGAGAATCGTCTCTGATCACAGTAGATTACTTTGACAGAGTAAACACGCTTTTGAAGAAATGGTGTCAGTATCCGTTTCATATTCCTGTCACACGGCAACCACCAAACTCTGCCTCCATTCGACATTCAACTCCCTACTGGAGGTTTAGGAGAATGGAGTTGCGGCTGTGCTACATGGCTTCGTGCAAGCTTTCGATGGCACTGGGAGATACTGTACAGCTGCGCTTGTCAAAACTTTCATCTTTGACATATGCAGTCACCTTCAAGGCAATGTACGTGTGTGTCTCCTTTTTTATGCATGCTTCACAATTTCTAAAGCGACCCAATCTCGCTTCAAGCGATAAAGTGCTTTCCCTTTAATTACCATAAAATGCCTTCTTTCTGATTTTACTTTTTGCCATTAGGTAGTAACTCGGAACCAATAGTCTTCTCTGCCCCTCTCTGACTTTTTGTTTAACACTCTTTGTTGTCATACCGCTAACACTGTCAGCCGTATATACTGGTGAGCCTCCTAGTTCTTTTTTTCCATTATGTGTCAACACTCATCCTGTACAAATACATGAATACTTTGGCTGCCCATCTACTCTCGTTCATATTCCTTACCCTCTCTTAGAAACTTATTTAGCTTTGAGCTTCCCGCAGCTCATAACTTGTACTCCCATGTCGCCCTTTACAGCCTCATTTGTTGTCTTCCCGTAAGCGCCCAAAGCAAGGCGTTTCACATTCCTTTGATTTGCATCCATTCCTGATTGCACCTGTGACCTCATGCACACCACTGAGTTATCAAATTTAAGCCCTGGAATCATTACGCCTTTCCACTGACCTCGAAGTACCTCGTACTTATTGTATCCCCACAATTCACTTTCTGGTCTATTATTACAGCATTCCTGCGTCTCTTTGCTGCCGAGACTTTTTCCTGTATCTCAACGTATCTTTCTCCCTCATTCACCCATACTCCGAGGTACTTGTACTTGCTTACCCTCAGTATCTCTTGGCCCTGTATTGACACTGCCTAATCATTAAGATCATTGAATACAATTAATTCACATTTTCTTACACTAAATCCTAGTCCAATAGCTTCGCCTACCCTGCTGCGTACATCAGCCAGCTGCTGCATATCATTTCGACTGTCTGCAAGTAAGAAAATATCGTCCACGTAAAAAAAAAACTGAAAGCGTGCTCAATCATCACACTGCTTTGCTAGTACGACAGGTTAAAAGCAATGTTGCTACCTCATAGCACTTTTTCCATGCGCACTATGTGCAGCCTGAATAGCAGCAGCGACACCCTTGTCTTACCCCCATATTCACGAACGCTCAACTCGACTTTCACCCTTCACCTGACATTGTTGAGCACTGTGCCGCTGCTCGGCTGAAAGTGGCGCTGCGCTGCTCAAGAATCGAAGCAGATTATCACTGATATGCAGTGAGTTGTCCTAGAGATGGCACTTCCATCGGCTTTCTCGAGTAAAGGTGAAGCGTTGAGTGAAGGGGCATTCTAGAATACGGGGGTTAGCTCCTAGCTAATATCAATGTTTTCTTTTCTACGTATTTGTTCCTATTGTATGCAAACTGTTGTTATAGTATATCTCTCTTAAAAGCTGTACACAGCAGTTGCTTATGCCTATTCCTTTCAATATATTACCATAGAATTTCCTGAATAATGTTGTATGCACCAATGATGCCTAGAAAAGCCACACACAAGGACCTGTTTTCTATTTTAGATATTTGTATGCACCGAGTGAGAGAAAACAGGTTATTGTCACCGCCTGTCTGCTCAATATCCATTCCGAAGTTCTCCCGAAATATTATGTTCTGCTCAAGTTTCTATTTTTGTATGTACTGCTCGCATCGCCAACCTGTACAGCACTGATGTAATGGCTAATAGTCTTTACGAGGGAACATTATCCTTTTCTTCATTGCCTTTGGCTCGCTACAGTGGTCTAGTAGCTAAGGTACTTGGCTGCTGACCTGCAGGTCGCAGGATCGAGTCCCAGCTGCGGCGACTGCATTTTCGATGTAGGCGAAAATAATGCTGTAGGCCCGTGAGCTCAGATTTGGGGGCACATTAAAAAACCCGACGAGGTCAAAATTTTCGGAGCCCTGCACTGAGGCATCTTCCATAATCATTTAGTGGTTTTGGGTTGTTAAACAGCAGATAACATTTTGAGGAACTCAGTTGGAAGAATACAAAGTGCTAGGTTACATCCGAAAGGTAACACCCAAGTCTCATAAAAGGTCGCCCAGGAGACTACCCCGATGAGTATGATGGAGAGCGTAACTGCAGAAGAGCTAGTACATGAGAATATAAACTGGAAAAATGACTCAAGGAAAAATTCTACTGCACACTGTGCCGGTTTAGTTGTGGCTCCCACCAGCCTTCTTAATGAACTACAACAATCTTGAGCTATAAATTTCTTGTTTTGTGCTAGCGATGCCCAATAAGGGACCTGTGCAGTGCAGTAACCTGTGGCAGCGAACAAAAAAGTGTTCCCCGCACAAGCACTTGAGGGAGCTTGCCTACGTGCAGGGAGGATGAAAAGAAACATGAACAGCGCATTTCATATTTGTCTTCACCGTGCTCTTAGCTTGGGGACAATAAAAAGATGCTAATCCTGTGCATATATATCATGAATGACTGGTCTTTTTATCCAAAAAACGATAGAAAGGGGAACATGGAAGCTTGCGATGAAAAATTCGTAAACAGGGGTTGTGTCGAGTCGACATTCCGACAAGCGGACTTGTCTTCCTGAACGCTTGAGGAAGACAAGTCTTATTATTATCGTTCAGGCTACAAGTGCTTGAAAAGTCATGTCCAGAGGAGCAAGAGATGCACCGCTCGCTTTTGTTATCTGGAGAACTGCATTCACCCACTGGCTAAACAGGGTGATGTGAATGCATTTAAGCAGGGCGTGACAATTTCTACTGTACACTTTGGCCTCGCTTATTATAATAATAGCCTGATTTTCCATTTTATTTGCACTTCCAAGGAAAACAGTGGGCTTCTGTCTTTTGAAGAACATCGAGTCCTCCAGCTGAAACATTACCAACAGTGACATACTTTTTTCAACTCTAAGGCGACTCTCTTTTTTCGTGAACCTTTCTTTTTGTGAGTTTATCCCAGTAATGTTATACATAATCATAATCTTGAATACAGAATGAAATCGTACAAATTGACAAATGTTAAATTACTTTGGTGACATAAGAAATTTGGCTACGATACTTTGGAACACCCTTGTGTAAAAAAGGAAAAGAAGACAACCACCCATTTGCAGCACGAAGCAAGAAGGAAATCTATACAGATTTCTTGGAAAAAAAAGCTTCTTAGTTGCTGAGAAATTCGTCCTGGCCCATGGTTTGAACTCGAAACCAACGTCTTTCCGGGGCGTTCGCACTACCGATTGAGCTAACCAGAAAGCTAGCAATTGACAGCGCAAGGGCGAATTCGACAACTTGAAGCACATGGACAGAAGTATTGCAAATGAGTCCTGCGGAAACCCGCCAGTTGGCGGAACCCCGGACGAGGACGAATTTTTCGGCAACTAAAACACTTTTTTTTCTGAGAAATTCATTTGTAGTTTCTTGGATTTCCTCGTGGTTTCGTGCTACAAACAGGTAGTTGTCTTCTTTTCCTTTCTTAACCCTTTCGCCATCTTGTGGGTTTCTGCAGAACTCATTTGCAATACTTGCGTAAAAGGAATAGCATTTTGTTCATATATTGAATAAATCAAAAACTGCCTTTTCGATTAAGTTCACTACTGACCCTGTAAGTGAAATACATATAGGTGGCCTTTCAATACCGTGCAGAACCCCGCAATTATTTGACTCTGGTGGCAATCATGATTCAAAGTCTTTATTGTTCTTGAATTACACCAAGAAAAGTACAGAAGCTAAAGGTATGGCAATACCTGACGAAAGGCCTCTGTACGGGTTTTACAAAAATGGTAAACAGCCAAATACAGAAAATTGTTTGTAGCATACAATTTTTTGTTTTAGTGCAGATTAAAAAAGACAGACAACAACACAGTTCGCAATAGCTAGTGACTGAACTAAAAAAGTTCTTTTGTACAAAACTAAAAAAAATTATAACGATAGCACACCTGCTAGTACATTTCATTTAATACAATATTTCTATCCAAAATAAGTAAAAAATGAACAGAAAAGTTTAAGACAAGTTCATCTAAACATTGTATGACATGGCATGATACAGAAACAAAAAAATGCATATTTTTATTTTATTTTTTTATTTAGCAATACTGCTAGCCCCAACATGGGGCCATAGCAGAGTGGGTGTACATAGTACAACAAAATCAACAGTACAATACTGCAGTCAACACAGAAAAAAGCACTTCAAACAACATAAAAAATGTTTCACGAAGAAAAAAAAAAAACACTTGTCAGATATAAATTTTTCAAATGCCTCGATACTGTCTGTTTCAATAATTTTGCTGTCAAGCTCATTCCATTCTTTGGCAGTGCGCGGAAAAAAGGAATACTTGAAAGTATTATTATTGGGCTGGAAAGGAACGACAGTGTGTTTATGACGTTGTCTGGTAGAGTAACCGGAAGAGAACTTCAAGTATTCACCTGTGTTACTATTTATTCGACCATTAACTATCTTAAAGAAGAACAACAAACGAGAAATTCTATTTCTTTCTGAAGTCCGTTTGAATCCCGCTTTGGCAACTAATTCAGAGACTGACGTTGGGCCATATTTCTTGAAAATAAATCGGACAGCCTTGTTTTGGATTCTATCTAGTTTATGGATATTGACATTGGTGTAAGGATCCCAGATAATGTTTCCATAATTCAAAATGGGTTGAATAAGAGATTTGTACGCCAGAATTTTAGTGTCGTATGATGAATAGCGAAGAGAACGTCTCAAAAAATGTAATTTCATCATTGCATTATTAGATATGTAGTCGATATGTCGATCCCAGTGGAGGTTGCTACATATATGCAAGCCTAGATACTTGTACTCTGTTACTCGATTTAAGATGTTTCCATCAGCTGTATAATTGTAAACAAGGGGACACTTCTTATTTGTTATCGACATGGCCACACTTTTTTGATAGTTTACACACATTTGCCAAGAATTACACCACTTCATGAGTTTCTCAATTTCTGTGTTAAGCTTAACTTGGTCTTCAACTGTGTGAATAAGTGAATACAACGCACAATCATCTGCATATAATCGTATTTTAACCCTGCAATTATCAACAATATCATTTATGAACACCAAAAACAACAACGGGCCAAGCACGGAGCCCTGGGGAACCCCTGAGCCAACAGGTAACATGTTTGATGGAGTGTCTTTAAAAACAACGTATTGCTGCCGGGATGTTAGATACGATTTAATCCAGCTACACAGTTTCCTGTTTTTTAATAATGTGTTCAGTTTAATGAGCAATTTAGAATGGGAAATCTTGTCAAATGCTTTAGCGAAATCTAAAAAAATTACGTCTATCTGTTTTCTCTCATTAATAGCTGCGGCGAAGTCATGTGTCATTTCAACCAGTTGAGTTACAGTAGAAAAGCCGTGACGGAATCCATGTTGCATTGGTGTTAATATTGAGTAATTTTCCAAGAAAAGCGTAATATGCTTATGAATAAGATGCTCGAGAATTTTACAACACGTGCATGTTAAAGCTATAGGTCGATAGTTAGAAATAAGCAGCTTATCGCCATTTTTAAACAGTGGTTTTATCTTGGAAATTCTCCAGTCATCAGGCAAAGTACCCGTCGAAAGGGATGTACGGTAAATAATTAACAAAAATTTAGATGACCACTCAGCATATCGTTTAAGGAATGCATTAGGTATATTATCGGGTCCATATGACTTTTTCACATCTAAATTAAGCAAGAGGTTAAATATTCCACTTTCTGTTATTTCCAAATCTTCAATCGGAGGTAATGTCTGGAATTTGTCAAATAAGGGTATGCTACCATTATCTTTGGAAAAAACGGATTCAAAGTGGGTGTTGAACGCATCAGAAATCTTAGCAGCATCGGATGTGAAATCATTGCCTATGTTAAATGTATTAGTACTTGAGGACTTCGGTGTGATGGTCCTCCAAAACTTAGCTGGTGCCACCTTTACCAGCGTGCTCAAACGAATGTTATAGAAGTTGAAACGTTCCTGCTTCATCTTTTTCTTAAGTTCACGAGAGAGCATTGCCACTTCAGCGATACGTTTTTGACTACTGTTCTTCTTAATTTGTTTCCTGGCACGGTTTAGTTTTCTTTTAATGTGAATGCTATCACGCGTTATCCAAGGATTCGCAGAATTGATCTTTTCGATACTTGACTGGTACAAAGAGCTGAATGCAGGCGTGAATTGTATTTTTGAATTTCAGCCATAATGAATTGATGTCATACTCTTCAGTGATCATACTACTGCAAAGTTCATCGTAGGCTATTTCCAGTCTGTCTAATATCGACGTATCATCAGCAGCTGAGAAGTCAGGAAAATGAGAAACGTTAAAGATGGGTTTCTGCAGTAATGAAGAGAACTCTATTAAAACACATTTATGGTCGGAAATTCCCTCAACTATTTCACATTTCGAATCACCACGAATACTTGAACTAACAAAAACAAGGTCAAGCACAGATTTACTAGTTCCGTGAACACGTGTGAAGTCTTTAACTAGTTGGGTTAAACCAAATTGAAATGCAATATCAATTAATGCTTCATTATTATTTGCGTCGCTTCTGTCAGTCGAAAGAGTGTTCCAGTTAATGCCGGGGAGGTTAAAATCACCACACAAAATAAATTTATTGTTATCAGTTGTATTGCAATCAATGTACTTTCTAAGATTCTCTAGTACTTCTAAATCACTCGCTGGTGGTCGGTATACAACACCAACAATCACAATTTGGCCCTCATGAAACAGCTTACAGAAGAGTGCTTCAACGTCTACAGCATCAGACATTCTGGCCACGTTCAAATTTTTCTTGAAGAGAAGGTGCCTTATATTTATACACAAAATAGTTAGTATAGTATGTATTGACTTAACAGCCTGAAAGTGAGCACATTGTGTTATAATACCCTTTTTAGTTGTTTTTTGAAAAGGTTTGGGCTAACATTCAAGTCCAAATCTCTGGGTTATTCTATGTCTTTTATTATAGTCTATCCGTGTCAATACGGCCGTACTGGTTCTATTAGTGACAAATATCTGCCACTTGTTGCTATTAATATATATCTATTGGTTTTTTAGGGGACAAATAAGTGTCTTCTATTGAACCCTATTGGTGCCAGTGCATGTCTATCAAATGCATCAGCAATGAAAAAGAATACACCAGCCAAGAAAGGAATCGAATACAGAATCTTGTGCCTCAAGACCTTTCGCTACTCCATAGAGCCTGACTTAAAATTAAAACTTCCATATCGCTTTTTTCATCACCTCAAGACACTTTATCATCGACTTCGCCGCATTGCAGCATTCACCAATAGCTGCATGTGGCGCCTTGGGTTGACAACAGACCAATACTGTGACAACTGTGGTGCTTTAGAATCAGTCGAGGATATTTTTTGTTAGATTGCCAGGCATACAGAGAACAAAAATCTTGTTTCCAAAGTAGACTGGGCTCAACTTACGATAAACTGCTTGCTCTCGAGGAAAATAGCTGTACCTGCTCCTTCTCAGCAACATCACATTTAAAAATTTCTGTTGAGATTTCTAAGTGGCATTAACCTAATTGATAAACGGTAATGTAATTTTCATCATCACCACTGCATGGAGACATATAAATATGACCATCGTAATATTTTCATTTTTTTCCTACCCTCCTTCTCCTAGGGCCCTTCCTTCTCAATCCCCTTCTCCTATACAGAGTAGCATATAGGTGCCTTATGTACACCAGCATAATTGTTTGTTTTTCAGTAAAGAGCTTTCTCTCTCTATTGGTGCTATGAGTGACCAATAGCTGCCATCTATTGGTGCCAATATAAAATTACGTACACCAGCAGAATTGTTTGTTTTCCACTGAAAAGCTTTCTCTCTGTAATGAGTGACCAATAGCTGCCACATATTGGTGCCAATATAAAATTATGTACACCAGCTGAATTGTTTGTTTTTTATTAAAGAGCTTTCTCTCTGTATTGGTGTTATGAGCGACCAATAGCTGTCACCTATCGGTGGCAATATAAAATTTATTGGTGATAAATAGATTTCAATTGGTTTCTATTGGTGACAATAGAATTCAAAGAAGACATGTAAAGTTGCAATGCAGTTCTTATACAGGCGGTAACATTTCTTATAGGACCAAAAAAAATTCTATTGGCATTTTTGTTATGGTTATGTTACAAAGTAGTTTGTACTGTATTTGTGTGCATGCAAACCTAGGAGTGTTAGCCAGCGTTGCTGGTGGCCTGTGCAACACTTTTGTTGCCAGCTGGAGGACACTGGAGGGAGTGGGCAGAAAAACAAGTTGAGAATTTTTGAACATGGATATGAATGGGAAGTGGTATGTCATAATGATTTGATGGGATATGATAATGCCGAGGAGTTGAAGAATATGTTGAGATTATTCGGCAGTTAACAATTTTGACAGTTTACTTATTTACTTTCACTCGCCATACATTCCTGCGCATTTTTCAGCAAAAGCAAGCATGCGTGCCTTACACTTCCTTTTCTCAGCGTCGTAAGTGCCTAGCCAAAGTATTTCTTAGTAAACACATCAAAGTACATATAATTAAATCTCTAAAAAATTTATGTCCTGAAGTTGTTTCAGTTCAGAGATACTCCTAAGTGTTAAAAAGACTGAAACACTGTGTCATGTGTCATTTGATTCTTTTTATGCAGAAAGAGAACATGAATGACCTCAAGTTCAGGATAAGTTGATGTGTAACTACACTTAAATTTTGATTATTTGCTATAAGATGCATAAATCAAGATATAGCCTTTTTATGAGATAATTCTTGTTGAAAAAAAAAAACATATATTGCCTTGAATGAACATGTTAATTGGAGGTAGGGTGACAATTTCGCATAGGTCATTCCTGAAAGAATTACTTCAAGGTCCTTCACATTGCATGCCTTGTCCTGGAATCAATTGTGGAATTATTTTGCTCCTGGTCACTTATGCGTTTCATGCAGTACGTCTAGACTCTTCATCTGTTCAATGCTTTTTTTTTTTTTGTCAGTCCACCAATGTCTTACCGCACATTTTGATAAGTGCATGTATACAACCTGCACGGTGATAACTCTCCTATTAGCTGTGCAAAAGCAGCATTAGAGGCCATAAATTTCATTTGGAGTAAAATTGTAAAATTGATTGATCAACGTTTACTTTAATTTTTCTATGCAGATGGGGAAAGTCAAGGTGAAGCCTACCGAGGGCAATGTTCGCAACAAAGCGAAGATACAGTTATATCCAATGCCAATGGTATGTTCACCAGAACGGTCGGTGGTCAGGCTATGCTGGTAATCTATAAGTATGAGCAAATAAGCGGGAATTGACATAGATGCGTGATTACGGCGTGTGGTCAAGCCGTCAAGACGCTTTTGGACTGGGGGGATCTGTGCTCAAACCTCGGGCCCCGAAAAAAAAAAAAAAAAATTGTTTCATTATGTCTTGACCCGCTGCAGTGGTCCAGTGATAGTGCAAAGTGTTTGACTGATTAGTGGTCATGGTGCTTGGTCAAGAGATAAAATCCCTGCCACGGCAGCTACACTTCAGTGTAGACAAAATGCTTGAGGCCTGCATACTTTTATTTAGGGGTGCGTGAAAGAACCCCCGGTGGTCTAAATTGTCAGAGCCCCACTCTGTGGTATCCCTCATAACAATATCATGGTTTTGGAATGTAAAACTCTTGCAGGTATCATTAACTGCAGAGCTGTTTAAGCTCGCCATAATTTGACGGAAACAGCAGTGATGATCGTCGTGAATGAACATGCGCTTTCTTCATCTTCGGTCTGCTTCGCTCCCAGAACGCGTGTACTGATTTCTCCGGTCTGACCTGTAATAATTCCAATGGGTGAAGAAATTAGCACACTGAGGGAGAAAGCGAAAGAAAGGGATATAGAGAAAGAGAAGTTTGTTGTGAAAAAAAATTTGGCAGATCCCACGTACCTGGAACCGACGTTATGCGATGCAAGCGGAGAAAAGGTGGCCATGTTGCATTTTTTTTATTGAGCGACACGTCATGAAATAACGCTAAATATATGTACAAATGTTGCACACACAGACATATGCTGAAGAATGGCAGATGTTTATATGAGCAGTTGTTTGCACTTCAGCAACAATGTCAACTGGAACATTCATATTAGCAACACCAGAAGCTGATATGAAGCGGTGATGCTCGCGAAGATGCTGGCCCTTGATACTGGTACTTGAATCGATTTCAGCGCATGGCACCTCACTACAATTGACCTTAACCCGACGTGAAGACTGTATGAAAGGAGTACATATGTAATGTTTATAAAGTTGGGTAGGCAGCACTGCAACCACTATTGACGTTTCACAAAGATTAGCGTGTATTCGAAAAGTAGTTCTGAGACCTGGCGTAGCTCTGTGGTAGAATGCTTGACGGCCATGCAGAATGCTTTGGTTTAATTCAAGCTGGGACCCTGCCAGTTATTCTTTTGATTTGTCGGGTCGATGCTACTGGTGTCGGGTATTTCTTAACGCTCGCGTGTTAAAGTTGCCCATGTGTGTTCTCTTCTTTCCTGGTTAAATACTAAGTGTCAATCACCTGTGGCTTATACCCGCCCGTGGGTATGTGCCACTGTGTGGCGGCAAGTGTTTGACGACGTACACATACACGACGGGAATCTTACCATCCATGCTAATTTTAGTTCACGCCAAGTTAAGGGGGTGACCACGAGAGCACCCAAACGTAAGCGGTTAGATAGATAGATACGCTCAAAGTTGCCGAAGTTCGCTAAGAAATGCTTCGCATTTAAAATAGATCTTCACAAGGCGGCATTCGAACTCACGTACCCTTGGTCCAAAAGTGAGCGTCCTGACCACAGAGCTGTTCAGGCATGCTATCTAATAGCCTTGTAGAGTATACATAGTATAGCAAGGGGTGGGAAAGAGAAATGTGTGAGGAGGAGAGATGTGATGAGCTGAAGGAGGGGAGAGAGCAAGTCATGAAAAAGACAAAAAAAAAAGGGGGGGAAGAAATAATACAAAGAAATTGAGTAAAGGACAAAGAGAGAGAGAGAGAAAAGGATAGAAGGAAGAGGCAAGCAAAAAAATATAGAGAAATAAATAGGAATAAGCAGAAAAGAGAGGACAGAAAAAGAAAAGAAGTAGAGGAAGTATGAGAAAAGAGAAAGCAAAACTCTGGAAAACAGCAAAAGCCAGAAGTACACAGGCGCCCATCAGCTTGGCTGTCTCCTTAGCATTGCACCTGCAGTGCAAGCTGTGCTGATTTCTCAATATCATTAAATGCATAAATAAAGGCATGCGTGATTGCATGTAAATACAAAGGTGCATACACATAGACAAGCATTAGTAGTGGCAGTCCATGACTTTTTTTGAGGTGAAGACGACACACATACTTGGAGGTGGTTTGGACAGTTGGGCTAAATGTGTATCATTGTATATAAAACAAGCAAGGAATGAAAAATCCTTTCGATGCAAGGTGTCACTGGAGGCAGCATTTGGACTAGCACTCTTGTCTTCTTCCAGGCTCTCCACAAGACTAGACTGCTTGTCGTAGCATTGGCTCTAGCAACACCCTGTGCTCTGTAGACTTGACTGCTTCAAGCTTCACCCTTAAGACAACAGATTTTTCTTGTCCCAGTTTTTTATGGCGCATCAAAAACCTCACCCTTCATACAATTTGTAGCTACAGTAGTTAATCCCGAAAACACTTAGTTATTTTACTAGCACTATTTTTCAATCTTAAAGGCTCTAAACAAGGACTACTTTTTTCTCCAACAACTCTGAGAATTTACCATTTCTATAAATCTCCAAGGCGGTTTTCCTGCAATGATGTTCCCAACCAAGAGCTCTCGTTCACAGACTGCTTTTTTTCTCACCCCACCCCCCCATTCCTCCTTTACAAACAACAGTTGCCTTACCCACCATGCCATCTGAGGCTTCTTATGAGGTGGGATAACCCCGGAGTAATGGTTTGGGGAAAAAGTAGTTTTATTGTACTCAAGTGCCTTTACTGAAATAGGTATAGCAAAAACACACTAAGTGGAAAAAAGCAGTCTGTGCACGAAAGTTCTTGGTTGGGAAACAACCTTGCAGGAAAGCCACCTTGCAGATTTTTGCAAATGGTCAATTGACAGCGATGCCGTTAGCCCTTCTCACAATTTGTGAAAGTTGCGTCTTTCTGCTTTTGTAGGAGTCCCTGTAACTATGCTTGATACTTTTTACTTCAAGCTTTTTATTGATTTTTGAAAATAACAGGCTGTTTTAATGAATTGATGAGGCCTGACACAGCTTTCCTGTATTTTTACGTGCATTGTGTGCACTTGTGCCCAATAATTGAAGCCGGCCCTGGTAGTGTGGCACTGAGGTGGTCTGTCGCAGAGCGGTCGCAGTGCCTCAAAATGCTTCAGAACAAGACTGATGCAGTCTTCGGCAACACTGGCGTCATGTCGAGCTCGAAGTCAAAGCAGCGAATGCATGGCAGAAGTGTACATTGCCATCGAGTGTTGCATCATGTGAAGTGTGCAATGAAGTCATAGTTTTGGAGATGGCCTCCTACTACAACGGGCTCACATACCTTTAGTTGTCAACTCTGTAAATCATGCCAACTGAGCCATAGGTGCACACATTCCCTCACCGACAATCATGGGTGCATCACTACTTAGCACAATGCCAAGGAGTGTTGTCGTGTGACTCAAGCGCATCGCAAGCAATAGAGAGCGTGATGGAAACACGGCTGTACATTGCTGTTGTGTTCAACTTTCAAAGGCAAAGATTAAGTGTATCCATTGTTAGTCGAGAATCAAGTTTTCAAGGAAGCTGAGTGATATATTTTTTACCGTGCACTAGAAACAGAAGGCCAAAAAGAGGTCAAAGCAGGTTTTTTTTTTTTTTTTTACAACATTGCTTACGCTGACACTGGTGCCTTCCCTTTTCTTTTGGTGATTCTCTTGAGCAGAGTCACCACCTGGAAAACCCATTGCAGTCTTTCGTTTGAATGCCACATCATGTCTGAATGCTTCGCAGATTGCCGGTGGCCTGCCAAATGTGCAGGTGGGTACAAGTGCTGATCAGCTGGGGCACAGATTAGGCCTAGCCAGCTCTGCTGCCAGTACAGTTACGAAGAAGGAGAAGAGGAAGATGCGTCGTGAGGCCCTTGTGAAAAGTCAGTATCTTTTTTGTGTGTTGCTTTTCTCTCTGCACAGGCTTTTACTGCTGTACCATGTGATGTTTTTATTGCAGTAGCAATTATGTGAATACCATTGGTGGATTTTTGCCATTGCCATCATGTTCTGGATATGTTGTGTATGTTTAAAAAACTGCACAACAAAAAATAAATTGAAAAAAAAAAGTTGCGAATCACCCGATGAGGGATTCGACCTGATGGCTCCTTGCTCTGCAGCACGCTACGTTGGGGAACTCTACCACGTGCCGCGCATCTGCCAGCATAGTAACAGCGAGCTATTTATAAACATCATTTACTGCTTGCTGCTGGTATGCAGATTTCAAGGGAGCTTGAGTGTGTTCTTTGTCATGCAGACCTGCTACATTTTTCATCAGTTTGAAAACTGCCTATGAGACGCGCACGAAAAAGTGCCCCTTTTTGTCCCCACGCATGATATTAAATGAAAAAAAAAAAAAGCCAGGCACTCCTTGCTTCAGATAAAACCGCATGTCAGTACAAGTCACTACATGTGCCACAGTTTAATAGAAAAAGGAGTGTCTAAGTGCCTCAAGTTCTGCATTGTTGGCACTTGCAGTTTGCTGCTCAAACACAAAGGTGTAACAACTGCGAGATTCGTTAGTGCATGCTTGTCCTGTGTATACCTGTACATTTTTTTCAAGCTTCCTTCTTTGTGATTCAGTGGCATGCTGCAAGTATCGAAGTGCTTGCCACTGTTTGTGCAATATTTCAATTTCTTGCTATCGCATTCATTGCTTTGCCTTCGTGGCAAAACTGTGACATTTAGAACACAGTCAAAGGGTGCGACAGGTTCACGAACATATCTCTTTAATTTCCTCACATGACTATCCTCATCTTCTTTTAGTATGTACAGCCAATTTTAGATACCGTATTTACACGATTGTAAGACGACCCTTTTTTTCAAATTTGACAATCCAATGTTGGGGGGTCGTCTTAGAATCGAAATCGAACCATGTACCTTAGAATCGAAATCGAACCATATATTGTCATCTCGAATAGTTTTCCGCTCAACCCAAAGCGCATAGTTTTCCGCGTGCTTATACAAAAGCTTTTCTTTTTTTAGCATCTACTGCGCGCATTACGAGTGCCTTTATGACGAGCGCACGGCTCTTGAGGGAGCACCGGTAATCGATGGAAGAGCCGCCGTAGGGGGGTATTGGTAGTTGACGGAAGAGCTCCGCTTTGTGATACAATTTTCTAAGCGGGCGCGTCGCCGCGTGCACTGCTCCTGTCGCTTGTGTCCACGACCGGCTCTCTCGAGTCACTTCTGTCTGACATGAGTGCCGTAGGCTCGAAGAACACTCGGCGCTCGAACACTCGGCACTCGGCGCTCGTCAGGAAGCCGCGAACTTACGCCAAGCGGGCGTGTGAGGAGAGCCTCCCTGGTTACTGTGTGCGGGTGGGTCCTCTCCGCATGGGCCGCCGTCCCACGCGACGCCGTGGTGCGGTCGTTCGCGAAGTGCACACTTGACGACGACGTGCTGTGGGACTGCAGCAGCAATGACGGTAGCAGCACCATCGAGGACGACTCCAGCGACGATGAATAATCCTCCGCAACCATGTGAATAAATTTCCCTTGTGTAAAATGCGCGCGTTCTTTTTTTTTTTTTTTTTGAGATGCGATTTTGGGGGGGTCGTCTTACATTCGAGTCGTCTTACAATCGTGTAAATACGGTATATCAATTTTGGATTTATTCAATTATTGGCTCCATACAACAGCTCAGAAATACCCTTGAAATCCTGTGCGAAAGTGTGGGTCTGGTGCACACATACATAGAATATAAAACACTTGCGCAGCTAAACATGAAATGCATTGAAAACACGGCACTATGCTGAAGCCCTGAAAATGCATTATTCCTAACAAATTTTGGTCGCCTTTAAGCCGGGTTCTAACAAGTTTCGATCCTTCTTTTGCGAGCAGGTGGTGAAAACGCAGTGTCCTTACACTGCGTTGCTTTGGATGGTTGTGCAGCAGTTGGGAGTGCACATGCGTGATCTGTAGGTTGTAAAGTGCAGCCATGATGTTTTTCAAATAGGCCGATGGCCAAGAGCACCAAAATGCAAGGAATATTAAGGGATTTTGTCACATTGTTGATGATTCCTTCGTTGTTTGTTCGTGCTCATAGGCAAGTGGGTGCTTAAATCGTGGCCTTCGAGATCCACAACCTAGTGATGTAAATGTTTTCGGTTAACGAGCACAGGTCTCATAGGCTGTGCTTCTTCCTACTTTCTGTTCCAAAGCAGTGGCTTCCTGCTGCTAAGCCACAAGTGCCATCGCGAAGATGTCAACAGTGTGTACTTGCTCATTGGTTGTTTGCGTGCTGCATTCTCTCTTGTGGCACTGTGGACTTTCATACTTCTTGCTTGGTTCTGATAAACTGTCAGTCAGGAGTTGAGCTCAATATTTACCCGCTTGTAGCAATGAAAACAATGACTCACGGAGTGGCGTGAGGCATAGCACTGCTATGAATTGTTTTGTTACTGGCTTTGATGCCATATGACAATTTTCGTTTGTCATGAGTCGAGTGCAGACATCAGTGTGTGGTAACTGTGAATTTTCTAGCTTTCTAACATTTCCGGGCACTGTTTTGGGTTGGGGGACAGCAAGTGACTTCATCTGTGCAAATGACGATGTAGCTGTTTGACTACAGTGGTGCCGAGATCATGGCCCATGCCACAGAAGTGGACCTAAGCAGGGAGGAAGAGGCCAGTGCAGCCATTTTTTCTATGCTCTAGAGCTTGCATGAGCATTCAGCGTCATTCACCGTTATTGTGGTGTAATGGAGGTTGCTGAATGTGCTTATTTAAAAACCTTCAGGGATGTTGAGAATACCTTGATGAGCTTGATGGCGCACAGAAGCAAGGCAAGCATGTGGACTATTTCGATCTAAAGTAAATGCGGTAACTTGCAAAAGAAGTTTTCACCTTGTTCCTTAGCATATTGTGGGAATAGGCACGCTAGCCCTTGTTATATTATATCCTAAAACTGGTTTGAGACCTGTAATACATTAATATAAGTCTTAAATATGCTAATTTTGCCTGTCTACGTATTAATATATCGAACTGTTTTGCAATCCCCTTCCAGTTTGATTTATCCCAGGATCGACTGCACATTTCCCCAGTTGATTAAAAAAGATCTGTCACTTGCATAGCACGTACGTGTTCTCTTAGCTTCAATGGAGTTTCAAGGCGTGACGAGGCTTTGGTATCGCGAAAAATGACAAAAAAGTCTATTTTTTCCAATCTAGTTTTCAGTTTCTGGAACCCTTTTTCTATCTGATTCCAAAATATCTACATTAATAACCGTGCAGATGTGCTTTGGAAAATTCGTTTCACCCTCATAAGTAGTGAAACTTTTTCTGGAAATCGCGAGAAAACAGCGATTTTTTTTTTTAAAAAAAAAGCTTCGCAATGTTGGGGCCGGGAGCTGGCTCATCGGAAAGAGCATTTCTCTGGTCTAAATTTCCTGCCTCGGCTGGCTCCTCCCTTTAAAAACAAGCGCACAAAAAGCAAATGTTGGAAGGTCGTTTGGAGGCCCTTGATTGGCTGTGGCCGCCATGTTGCCTCAGCTCGCCTCGGCATTGGCTTGGTGCTCGCTCCAGGAGATCGTCGTCTGCTGCTTGTGCGTCGTGAAGACATGGCTCTCAAAAATCGCTACTTCGTGATGTGTTCACGGCTCAACGATCAATTAGAATATAGTTATGCTTTAGTTGGAGCTGTAAGCGGATGCACGATCAGATTACTATGAGCGGGCGTGCGGTCTACGAGCGCGGTGCGCCATTGGAGTAGCCTTTAGGTCTAACTCAGCTGACAGCAAGACTGCGGGCAAGAACGACTCGCTAGTGCACTCGTGACGACGTGCTTTTTCGCAAGCAACGAAGCACATCACTCGCTAGCTCCTCAGAACCGCGGATAGGCATTTTACACATCGGCAGCGGACGCTACAGTCAAGCTCCTCAACCCCTCCCCCCCTCTTCTACTGCCAAGGATTGCTCGAAACAACAGCTAGCAATTTCGTGCATTGTCACTTCTGTTGTTGTATCCTGCAGTAAAAATGCTCGGTTCTGTTGTTGGATTTTGCTGTATCCTGTTGCTGTGACATAGAGGGACATTCATCATTGTGTCGTTTGCAGTACAGTCGAGCCTGCTTAGAACGAACCTGAGCGTGACGCGGCATCCGTTCGCTCCATTCCTGAGTTCGTAGTAAATGAAACACAACTTTTAAAAAAAGTTGCGAGTGAAAATACAAACTTTTCTAGCCCTAAAAAGTCCGCGATGCATGTGTTTCGAACAGCAGAAGCGATAAGGGCGGTCTCGAGTTCATTTAAAATGGCAGGGTGCTCGTTCGCCGAGGCCCGTGGCATAAGCTGCATGAGGCACTGACTCCACAGTTTCGTAGTTCTCGCAATCCGATTCCTCCAAATCACTCTCGCCACGTACTTCATTCACAATGCCCTAATTCATGCACGGTTTCACAGTGTCGGCATCATCATCGGCCGTAATTAAACCATCGCAAAAGATGCCCCACCTGCTCTCCCAGGTCAGAGTCAGCGACGCGCTGCCACAAATCACCGCCGCAGTGGTCTTGCTCGGAAGCTTCAGGCTCGGCATCAGACCCGACGTTGACGAAGTCGTCCTCGCGAAAACAGTTTTGCGCGCATGTAGCCGTCACCGCCGCCCACGAAATATTCACCATCTCCACAACTAAATACCGGGACGCCCGAAGCGGCAAGTTGGCTGCCAGGTGGTCAACAGTTATGAGCAAGCACTCCGCAACGCGGCACCAAACGCACGGATTACGCTCAAGCCAAGTGGTCACACTTTCTACGTTTTGTTGAGCGGCAGGAAAAAGCGTGCTAGTCCTCCTGTCAGCCATCATGACCACACACACCAAGAGCGAGCAAGATGCGCACACGCGACACACATGCCAAAACGCGTAAAAACAGCTCTGGGCCCGTTTCCAGTCAGAAAACGAAACGAATTCGAGCTAGTGTGGCTGGCGTCGCGGAGCGGTGGAGACGGGCGAAGGGGTTGTGATCAAGAGAGGAGAGTAGACTTGCGAGAGAAGGGCAAGGAGTTGCGATAAAAAGAGGGGAGGATGCGGCGGGAGGGCGACCTTGAAAACCATAAAACACGGGAAGGAGGCAGGTTGGGTAGCTTGCTTGAAAGGTCTGCGAAACTCGCATGCAGAAAAACTTGGAAAGAGTGCATGACCGCCTGAATCGGTGGGCGCGGCGGCGTTCGAAGAATCGGCGGCCGTGGTTAAAAAATTGTTTTGTTGCTCCGGCGGGTTCGCGGGGCCTCACGAACATCGATATTTCGTGATTCGTTCCGCGCAAATTAACAGCCGTTTTCGCGCTTCCGCACGCGCGCGGAAGGCATGCTGAGTCGAGTGCGAAGTGAGCGAGAACAAGTCCTAAACACGAAACGAATTGCAAATGATCATAGTCGGTGTGGTAGCGTACGCTTGTGCACTAGACGCAGACTATCAGATACATTCGGTGGCCGACGAAGTTGGCAAAAGGTATGGTCACTCCAGGCCGTCGACGACAGTACCAGCGATCAAAAATGGGGTAGATGACCGACCGGTCTTCGAAAGATCGGTGGCAGTATCAAAACACGGGTCTCGTCCGGCGATGCCAGGTGCTCAGAATTGTGGTGGTAGTGGTTAGAAGAGGAGAAAGGCACCTAATTTCTGCAGCCTGGTCGGTAGCACGGCACAGTGCCTCGGACAATGGACGGAGGGGTGCGTAAGCAAAGTGGTCGTGGAGAGCGGCAACTAGAGGGGCGCGGAGGCAGTGTCGCCGTTTAACAATAAGAATGTATGGGCACCTCACCAATGTCTGATCGGATCGGTGGTCGAAATTGGTTTCTTGGGAAGTCAGCAGACGCCTGACTCCGTTCGCTGTAACCGATCAGCGGCGCTCGGAGACGTTCGTTGTAAGTGTGATTTTGTGCCATTGAACCAGTGTATATTTTCACGGTCACGCGGTTATTGTTCGTTTTTTGCGAAAGTTCGTTTTAAGTGGAGCCGTTATATGTGGGCTCGACTGTACCTGCTGAGTGAGAACAGTGACCAGTTCTCAGCAAATGGGAAAAAGTGCCCCTTCCTTTATTCCCAGGCATTTTATACCCAGCAGGGGAAAGGGCACACAAGTAGTGAGCACGCGCCGACGATGCTACTTGCAGGCATGCATCACTTCAGCTGATCTACCTGATACAACCATGTTGTTCACCCACAAGAAACAGCCTGGAAAAGGCTCATCATGCAGGGATAGAGCCCACTGTAGAATGCCTGGGTGACTGTTTCTCAACTTCTCTGTAGCTACATGGTGTGTGGCTTCATGCACAGTAGCGTTTCATACTTGACTATCTTCCAAAAGAACCAACGCTGGCCCTCATTGCTCGATGATCCCTTTGGGGCTTGAGAAGTGTGAAGATGTTTTTCCCTGAACTGACAACTTTCTTACACGGACACAGTACCGTCCAGTTATCACCACTGACGGGCGTCCTGTTCAGCAGCTTTGTGCATATTTGTGTGCCTGTCCATGGTGGTAAGTGGACGGCATGCACTATACCATCGCGAAGGCTTGCTGCTGTTCGGGTTTCATTTGACACTGATAGTACAAGTAAGAAAGTGACTGCAAGGTGTTTTGCTCAAGCTCTACGACTGTGGTCTCTTTTGGAGAAGCTTGATTTTGTCTCACATGCTGATGCAGCTGTTTCATTGCTGTTGCGAGAGAAGGAATATCTGCGAAATCAACAAATGTGTTTGTGAGTCATCCATGCAGGTTAGGGCAACTTCTGTTGTTGCATGAAGTGTGCAGTGTCCATCTCGGTGACACTAGTATCACTCCACTCATGGGCTGCCATCTGGGCAACAAATTTGACGACTTTTTTAACCTTTCTGCAAGGCGGGCAGCTTGTGGATAGCAGACAGAAAAAAAAAACACACCCATTGGCGTAAGCCATGTTGCTGAAGGAGCTCTTCCAAGTTCAACCAAGCTGTACTACAGGTCATGGTTGGAGACTATTTTACTTGGCTAACAGTCATGAGCGAATCTTTGTAGCTGAAAGTTCTCGGCTGTTGCGGTAGGAACTTGTCTTGAAATAAATACTCGTGGCCATTTGCTGTGGTAATCAGTGAGCGTTCCAGAATAATGGCAATTGATGGGATCTTGTGCAGCTGGCCCAATGTTATGAATGGCAACGGTCTCTAAAAATTTCCCAGTGTAAGCTTTTGACTGTATAGGTGATGTAGCTGGCAGTCAGGATACTTGGCATTACCATCCTGTTACTATGGTAATGTCATGTACAGTAGGCGATTCTTGTTCTTTGCACCCACTAATTATGCATATGATTGAACATGCTTGCGTTCTGCTGTCAAATGGTCCTTGACAAAGTCTGGTGTTGGCCACGTCTACTCCTGACATGTCGAAAGTGCAGTGGCTGTCTCTGTTTCTGCTCTTAGTTATCGGCCAACGTCTCTTTTGAATAACTTTCCTATACCTCTATGTCCATCACAGGCTGCCTGAACTGGCCATTTGCGGTGGTCTTTGCATTCCACTAGCTATGACCCATTTTCGGTAGTTTTGCGGAGTTCTTGTGACACCATGTGTCAAAGCTGTGCCATGAATCTTAACTCACTCTGGTATTATTGTCTCGTGATAATACCAAAGTGTAATTCTTGTCTTGAAAAAGAAATACTTGTGGCCATTTGCTGTGGTAATAACTAAGCATTAATACCATGCATCTCAGCTGCACCATCGAACCTACACACTCTGGTATCATCCTTTTGTGAGAACACCTAATTGTAATTCTTGTCCTGAAAAAAAAAATATATATATGTATATACAATAAAAGCTTGTTAATTCGGATTTCACGGGACCGGAAAAACTGTCCGAATGCCTAATGAACAGGGAAAACAACATTTAAAATCAAGCTGCAGAAGCATACCTTTATTTGTGGAAGTATTTTGTAATTGTCATCTGCGTTTTCGCACAGATTCCGGCTGACATCACAATTTTTCTTAACTGTTCCAAATGGCCAACAGCACGCAAGCTGTCGGGAGTGTTCAGGCAAGCGTCCTCATATTAACAGCGCCTTCGAGACTTCCCGTGAGGTGCGATGAGGTCGCAGCTGTATCTCCTCGCACGATTCTTCGTCGGAATCGTGGTCTTTACGGGTGCCCGTGACATCATTAATAATCTCTTGATCGGTCAGGGGACCACTCGTGGCGACACCATGATCACTCGCGATGTAGTCCTGAAAGCTCACATCTGTGGGAAGGACAGCATCGAAAGTCGGGCAGTCATCGTCGGTGGACTCGGCTGACACCTCCTCGATGCCATCGTCAGCTACTGCTGCATGCTCGGGCCTCACAAAACCGCTTTGCCGAAAACAGTTGGCGATGACTTGCGGCGGAGTGTTTTTCCACACGTGGGCGATGATGTGCACTGTGCCGAGTAAGTCCACTTGATACAACTTTCCAGCTTCTGAGCATAGGATCATTCGCTCTAGCAGGTGCTTGCGGTACTTTGACTTCCTGTAGTGAATGATACTCTGGTCCATCGGCTGAAGAGCAGACGTAGTGTTGGGCGGCAAAAAAAACTACTTTGATGCTCTTCAGTTCGACTGTACAGTTATGGGCACTGCAGTTGTCCAGAACCATAATTATCTTGCGGTCCTTCGACATGAAGTGCCGGTCCAATTGCTGCAGCCAGCCGCGAAAAATGTCCGATGTCATCCATGCCTTCTTGTTCGCTGTGTACTCGACAGGAAGGCTTTTCACGTTCTTAAAACAACGTGGCTTAAGTGCTTTCCCCACGACAAGTAGTGGCAAGCGCTCCGTGCCAGTCATATTGGCGGCAAGAAGCACAGTTATCCTTTGCTTGCACTTCTTGCGACCAATGCGCGCGTCCCCTTTGAAAGTCACCGTCTGGTCGGGCAGAGCTCTGAAAAATAGAGCAGTTTTCATCTGCATTGAACACGTCACGTGGTCCATATGCGGCGATGTGCTCCAGCAGCTTCACATTTTTCCACTCGGTGGTCACGCTTTCGTCAACACTGGCCTCTTCGCCGCACACACTCCTGAAGACAAGTTCGTGTCTCTCTCGAAACCTCGCAAACCACCCTTCTGACGCTTTGAACGATTCAATGTTCATCATTGCAGTGTAATTCTCACCTTGCGCCATGATGAGAGGTTCGCTCAAAGGCAGATGCGCGTTGGGACAGTCAGTAATCCACCGGAGCAAAGCTTCTTCGAGCTGGGGATGAGCTGCGGTTCGCAACCGCTTTCTAGAGGCATGAAACTTCTCGCTTTCGAAGGCTTGTCGAATCTGTTGTTCATTTTTCACGTACGTTCCCAACGTGCTCCGCTTCACGTTGTACTTGGTCATGACCTGCTGTCGCGATTCGCCATTCTTCAGTGCTTCCAAAATTTCCACTTTAGTCGCCAAGTTCTTCGCGTCGTAGTTCTGCCGCTTTTTCGGCGTTGCCATCACTGTAGCGCACGATGGTGGTGGCATGCAAATGCGGTCACAATGAAAGAAAAAGAGAACTCCGCAAGAAGAGATGGTTCTGACACGACAACACGAGGGAAAATGGCGTCGGAGGCGCTGAGTGGAGAAGAAAGAAGACGCCGACGTTGGGTGACGCTGCGATCGGCCCCACTAGTTGATGATGATGGCGATGCCACTCAGGTTTCGGTTTCACTCCAGTGGTGCCAGCGCTGCTTTATCACACTTTTGTGTAGCAGCAGCCGTCAGCATTTGTCCGAATTCAGCAGTGCGGAGCCGAATTCCGACGAAATAACGAAGGTTTGATCCCATATATTAACATGCACTTTGGCCGGGACCAATAAAGCCATCCGAATTTTTAAATTAACGGGTGTCGAATTAACGAGCTTTTACTGTATATGAATACACTCCTGCGCATTAGCGGTGGTACAATCAGTGATTTCTGAGACTCTCTCGAGACCACAAAATTGTTCGAAAAATTGGACCATCTGAAAAAATGAATTTCCACTTCTTTACTTTGCTCGGTCAAGTCACTGCACCGACGTCTCAAAAAGCTATCAAGGCCTGCCAGTACACGTATCAGGCATTTCAGTACTCTCACAGGTTCTTATGAACATGTTTGATACCTGCGGGGAACCCAGCTGCTCCTTCCTATTTGCTTGGAGCGTGTTGCCTATTAAGCACATGCAGTCACTGTCCAGACATGTGCTGCACCGTATGCACACATTTACCACGAGTGCTCGTCATTCCCAATAAGTTCCTGACCACACACAGGTGTGGTGTTTGCAAGCTGCTTTTGCTTCTTAAAGCAACACACTTAATGGTCTTTGATATATCGTAGATTATCAGGTGCACGCGCCGAAGAACATACCGATAACACGTGCCTCCACCCCTCGCCACGGCGCATGCTCCGGCCTCGGGCCAGGGTATTAAAACCAAGACAGCAGCCTCGTGAACAAAGATTGTTCCTTCTTGTTCTGGCCATGCATCGTCTTATTCTTCGCCCTTACGATACTACAGTGGCGACGAGGGTGGGATCCGGTTAATTGCACTCCGACACTGAGACCAGAAGAATGGGATCCCGACCCCCTGCCTTCGACGACGCCGTGAGTAGCTGGAGCACGTATCGTGTCCGGTTGGAAGCCTACTTTGAGGGCAACGATATTACCGACGTAGCGAAACGCCGGGCCCTACTGGTTTCATCGTTGAGCGACAGTGTCGTCCGGATATTGCAAGGGCACCAGCCGGGGGTCGCCATCAACTCCTTGACGTACGATGACGTTGTGAAATGCTTGGAAGAACATTTCAACCCTCAGGCAAACGAAATAGCAGCAAGCTATTCTTTCTTTATGCGAAAACAAGATGAGCAAGAAAGCGTCCGGGACTACATTGTTGAACTGAGAAGACTGGCCGTAAATTGTAATTTCGGGGCGACACTGGACCGTATGTTGCGGGACCGAATCGTTTGTGGGATTCGGGATGAGGAAACGCGCCGGTGCCTGCTGGGCCGCAAGAACTTGACTCGTGAAGAAGCCGAAGAATTCGCCTTAGCTTCTGAGAAAGCGAACGAAGACGCTCGGGGCATGCGTACTTCATACGCCCGGACCGAAGGTGGCGGCGTCAATGTGGTACAGCAACAAGGCAGACAGTGGAGGAAGAATTGCAGCCTTTCATGCGACAGATGCAAAGGGGCGCATGCAACGGCGTCCTGTCGACATCGCAGTTCCATATGCCATCAATGTGGCAAAAGAGGGCATCTTGCTAGGGCTTGCAAAAGACCCCACACCCTCAGGTCAGTAACGTTCGCTGTCGACGGAACCGAATGTGAAAGCGAAGAAGAGAGGTTGTATGCTCTCGTTGCACACAGTTCCGCCAATAAGCGCTTGGTGCAGCCAATCGAGCGCACCTTAACGTGGGAAGGCCGTAGGCTGCGAATGATTGTCGATACTGGATCACCAGTAAGCGTGATTCCCAAAAGCTTGTACAAGAAGCATCGCAAGTGGTGGCCGGCTCTGCAAAAAACTCCACTACGCCTTTCATGTTTCCTGGGACCGTTGCCGGTCGTTGGCAAGGTAGACATGCAGGTACAGCTTGGACCAGTAACGGTGAGCAGTTCGCTGATAGTGGTGGACCATCGAGGGCCCCTTTTGTGCGGAAGGGACACGATAGAGGAATTTCGCAAAGCAGGCATGTTGCTAGTAGAAGGCACGTCGTCTTCGGTGAATGTTGTTCACGCCGACAGCCAGCTAACCGCACTTCTTGACGAGTTTCCGGACCTCTTTGAGAACCTCGGATGCTGTAAGGGACCACCGGTGAAGCTGTACCTCAAGGAAAGTGCGCAACCTCGATTTCTGAAGGCTCGGACAGTCCCGTATGCCATGAGAGCGCAAGTCTCCGCCGAAATTGACCGACTGGTGGAAGTGGGCGTGCTGTCCCCAGTGAGCGTGGCTGAATGGGCAACACCGGTCGTGCCCGTAGCAAAGAAGAACGGAGACATCCGGCTGTGTGGGGACTTTAAGCTAACAGTTAATCCAGCGACAAGAACAGAGCAGTACCCGCTTCCGAAAATTGACGACATCTTTGCGGCGCTATCAGGAGGCGAAGTGTTCAGCACACTCGACTTACGAAACGCATACAACCAGCTTCCCCTGGATGATGATGCTAAGAAGATAACTGTGTTGAATACACACAAAGGCCTCCACCCACTGCAGGACAATTTGGAAGCAGTGCTAGCGGCACCACCACTGACTTCGGTAAGTCAGCTTAAATCATTCTTAGGACTGGTCACATACTATTCCAAATTTCTACCGAACTTGTCGACCACTTTGGCCCCGTTACACCGACTCTTGTCTAAAGGAGCACGGTGGTGTTGGGGGCCCGCACAGAGAACAGCATTCCAAGAAACCAAGCGCGCCATGAGAAGGGCGAACTTCTTGTGCATTACGACCCCCAAAGACCCTTGCGGCTTGAGTGTGATGCGTCGGCCGAGGGTATAGGCGCAGTTTTGTCGCACCGCATACAAGGAGTGGATCATCCCATAGCGTTCCGCTCGAGAACTCTAACGTCGGCGGAACGTAATTATTCACAATTGGAAAAGGAGGCACTAGCGCTTGTCTTCGGCGTTGTAAAATTTCGAGATTATTTGTTTGGCAACAAGTTCACTCTGGTGACCGATCACAAGCCTCTGACTGGTTTGCTAAGTCCAGATAAACCCATTCCGCAAATGGCAGCGGCCCGCATTCAACGTTGGGCGCTGCTATTAGCAGCTTATCAATACGACTTGGAATACAGAAAAGGAGAGCTAAATGCAAATGCCGACGCTCTAAGCCGGTTGCCATTACCGGTTCGCGATAATGGCTGCGAAAATGAACTAGCCGAATATGTCCTGCATGCGCAGGCTATGGATGATTTTGTTTTGTCTGCGCAGAGTATTTCAGACCACACCAGCAAAGATGACGTACTTCAGCAAGTGAAGACTGGATCTTGCAAGGCTGGCCAAGGCGTCTCGGTTCAGAGGAACAGCAGTACCAACCGTATTTTGCACGGAGGCATGAATTGGCCGTGAGTAACGGGATACTCTACTGGGGCCACCGTGTGGTTCTGCCTAAAGCGGCCCGGCAATTTGTTTTGAAAGAGTTGCACGATACGCACCCAGGCATGACGGCAATGAAGAACCTCGCGCGATCAATTTTCTGGTACCCAGGGCTAGACGGTGAAATTGAAATGCTTGCAAAAACGGTGTCCCCAATGCGTGCAGTGTTTGCCCATGCCCCCAGCGCAGGTCCCGGCAAACTGGCCAAAGAACAACAGACGGTGGTACCGCCTACACGTGGATTTTGCTGGTCCCGTGGAAGGGCATATGATCTTCGTTCTCGTCGACGCCGAGACTAAGTGGATCGAAGCAGTGCCCTTGAAGACGGCGACAGCAGCGACTACGGTAGACACGCTTAGGTGCATTTTCGCGCGATTTGGCATACCACGGACTGTCGTGTCGGATAATGGTCCGCAATTCACCAGTGCAGAGACAGCGCGGTTCTTCCGGGAAAATGGGGTGCGCCACGTAACGACGGCCCCATACTACCCGCAATCCAACGGTTTGGCGGAACGGGCAGTACGCACCATCAAGGAGGGCCTGAAGAAAAATCGGGTGGGATCGCTGCAAAGTCGGCTTGCCAAATTTTTGTTGCGTTACAGGGACCACACCGACCCGAGAGGAGCAGTCGCCCGCGGAAAGGCTTTTTGGATTCCAACCACGGACCCGCCTGAGCACCCTACCTGGCAGAGGAAGACGGGGCGAAGAGGGAGGCTACCGTCAACGGAGTTCCGAACTCTGGAAAGAAAGAGTTTGCACCAGGAAGGGAGGTGTGGAGTCGACAGTACAGTCAGCTAGGTCAAAGGTGGCTACCCGGAACCGTGACAAAAGTCGAAGGCAAGCGATTGTTAACCGTTAACACGCCAAGGGGGGTGCAACGTAGACACGTCGATCAAGTACGACCACGCGACTCGTCGGCAACCGGTTAAGGAAGAACCGTGCGAAACGCCAATTGCCATGGAGCAATTGCCAATCTCATCCAGCGGCATCCAGTCAACTAGCAGTGAAGCCCTTCAGGCCGGTCTGTCCGAGCCTGGTGAGGAAGCGTCTGGCGGTGGCATCGAGCCAGCAAGTCCAAGGTCCACGGCAGAACCACTCCCACTCCGACCAGCAAGTCCAAGGTCCACGGCAGAACCACTCCCACTCCCGACGCTCCACCGTGCCCGCAAGCCGCCGGATAGGTTCTAGCTCAGAGGGGAGGAAGTGATATATCGTAGATTATCAGGTGCACGCGCCGAAGAACATACCGATAACACGTGCCTCCACCCCTCGCCACGGCGCATGCTCCGGCCTCGGGCCAGGGTATTAAAACCAAGACAGCAGCCTCGTGAACAAAGATTGTTCCTTCTTGTTCTGGCCATGCATCGTCTTATTCTTCGCCCTTACGATACTACAGTCTTGCACAAAGCAGTCTATGTTGGAACAGCGTGTTTGCCTTGTCGTCTCACAGCACACTTATAACTGTGCGAGGCCACATACCCTACTCAACAGTGACTGAAAATACCTATTGTAATTGGGTTTTCAGAGATGAACTCGTACTGGCTCTGTTGCCCCCTGCCACCTTCTTACCTCATTGCATTTCGACTGTTTATTCCGTGTGAAGGCCTTGCAGCACTACGCCCCGACAATGACCCCCCTCCCCCTTCAGATACTTAGAATGCTTCACTTCACAACACTTTGGCATTGTGGCAAGGCTAACTTTCAAAATCTGGCACAGCTACAAATTGATGCGTGAGCAAAAAGTGACACAAAAGCACTGGCCTCCAACGTGATCAACATCTCAGCTATGGTTGCTTCAACCGATGCTATTTCAGACTTGCAGTTTGAGCAGAAAAAATTGTATGCTGAATTGCTTGAGTGACTGAAAACTTCGGGCACTACACACAAATAATATCTGATAATAAATTTTCCTGAAGGGCAAAGATTTGCTGCAGCAAAACAATTAAAGATGTATATTTACACTCAATGTAAGCACAATGTAAGCTGTGTCATTATATCTCATGAACAAAGCAAGTGAGGACATATGATATTCAATTCATGTTTAGGGAAATCGTGTTTTGATTGACATAAGTGCTCACCGCTAAAAAAGTTTGAGCAAAATTGACGTGGGAGTTTATTTCATATTATTTTTAAATCAGCTTTGTTGAAGAAAGCGTGCTTCTTTAACCATTTTCGAAATTTAATTTTACGCTCCCGGTAGACAAACAATTTTTTTCAGAAATGTTGCAATGGCCTTTTTGATATTTTGCAGTGTTTTCAAGGTTCTCTGTGAAATAGAAAACACATCAAGGAGCATCAATGTTCGCTAACTTTTTTGTTTTGGGGGCCGAGTTTGCTGTTTTCTGAGATTTTTTCTCTTTTGAGGGCATCATAAAGAAAGTTTTAATATATTTCACAGTAACGCATACTAAAGCCAGTAGGAAAAATTTTAGACATATTTATAATTCTGGTAAACTTAGCCACGAAAGCAAAAAATATTGCGGTGAGCAGGAACAGGACGCCTGCACCTCCCCCTTCAAATATTGTTTTTTGTGTGCTGGGAGCATTTTTACGAATTGGAACTTTTGATTTTGTACATAATGTGTTCACATAACACATAAAAATCCAGGTAAATAAAAAATATCAACCGGACATGCATGTTCTATCTCTCATCGAATCACCCATAATTGATTTTCTCATTTTTAGTAAGCCTATGGTGGTGAATATAACATTTAACTAGGGTTTTCAGAGTATAATTTATCGGTCTAAACTAATTTATTGTTTCACTTTGTAGTGTATTTATTAATATTTATTTATTTACAAAATACTGCAGGCCCATTTAAGGACCCCAGCAGGAGGGGCAAATATCATAACATTGCACATAGGTGTAAAACAGCAAGAATGAAAAGGTTAATCATATACAAAAGATACGAAAACATAGGTCATGGTTAGTACGCTCAAATGCCTCTACAGAGCTGGTTAACGATATATTTAAAATAAGAGGGCCTGGGCACTGAAGTTCATAAAGAGACCTGGATTGTTGAGGAGTAGTGGTGATGAGTAGCTATTTCGGGAAACAGTAAACCTCTATTATAGAATATAACCTCATTTTTTAGAATCAACTGATGGTCATGTAAATGCCCAAGTGGTAGCACTACACAAATCACGCATGTTTATACCATGCAGAACTCGAGGCTGGCAGGGTC
This sequence comes from Rhipicephalus annulatus, assembly GCA_013436015.1. Taxonomy (NCBI): domain Eukaryota; kingdom Metazoa; phylum Arthropoda; class Arachnida; order Ixodida; family Ixodidae; genus Rhipicephalus; species Rhipicephalus annulatus. Next base: position 380,333 of record WOVY01009437.1, read on the forward strand.
ACCAAAAGGAAGGATCGCAAGAAGAAAGCACGTGTGCTTGACATGAAGAAGCTGATGGATGCCCTGCCAACCGTGGCTGAAAGGAAATCCTCCAAGGCAGGGTGCGTGTCTCCTGAGCGAGATTGCTGTCAGCTGAGCTTTGTACCGCTTTTTGGAGTGACAACGCGCAAAAGTGTTTCTCTGAACTTGGTTCTGTAATGATTGCATGCAATGTAGTCTCACTGGTCGCGAACCGAAGTGGCCACAGCGAGCATCTCAGTCACAGCTGTGTGTGCGCATCACTTTTGCAGTGACCATTCGCCCCACTTGCCTGTTCCGCATGGCACTTGGGAGAGTGTGTGCGTGACCAGTATCACTGTGGCACTCTTGTCCAGCTACTGCTAGGGTGCCTCAATGCGCGCGCCCTCTCGCATCAAGGCACCGTAGGCTTGGGCGAAGCGGAGGTGGCAATCCATCTTGTTCGCGATGAGGCCGCACTGCAGGCTCACACTCCAGCTGTACTTCAAGAAGAATGTGTTTACTCGCACAATCCTCGCACTTTTTTTCGTGCAAAGCCGATGAATAGTTAACTTGTGCGAGAATTATGGGAGGAAAAGTTCTCGCGAAAACTTATGGAGTGAAAAAAAAAAAACGAAAAGAGAAAAAACTTGAAGTTGGGATTCTCATGCTAGCAACTAACTGCAAGCTTTGAGAAGTACTGATTAAGACTTATCTCAATAAAACTAGATGTTCACCACAAGGCGAGATTTATTTGAGACTCGAAAGCTGCAGACGATTGGTAAAGAGTTTTGGAATACCGTATGGAAAGCTTGCGAGCGTTTGTCACTCAATGGGAGCCCGCAAAATATTAGCGTACAATGTTCACCTTGGAATGATGGCCACTTAACACGAAATCGTTTGTAGTTACTTTCTGACAAAATAATGTTTTACCATCCCTCCCTGTTTTAGCTACACAGAATGCCCTGTGCGTCTTGGCGCCTTTCAGTTGCTTGGCTGTCGTTGCCAGTAACAAACACAAAACTCGTCGCCTCTCAAGTACCCACTGGCGGCCTTGTTGCCATTGTTTAATGCATGATCAATCACTTTCAACTTGAGAGCAGCCCTGTAGGTTCTATATTGCCCCATAACGTAGTCACAGAATGGACACACTGTACACTAACACTATAGTGCCTAGAATATACTTGCTAGTGTGCCAACCACGTCAGCACGGGCATCGCGGTGGCACAGACAAAGATTCCATTCACCGACGGCCACCAAACGATGATAGCCGCAGGAATCGTGCTATGTCGAGCGGCTTGAGCGAGGAGGGGTTGGCAGCATCTCTACCAACACTCCAGCTAATGAGCGCATGCAACAGGCTCTGATGTGCTCTTCCAGCCCACTATAGCTGTGGAATGCCGGTTGGGGGTGAAGCGTAATCAAAGCAATATTAGATATTGCGCAATTGAACTGCGTTTCATGCCAAGTTCAAACCTGTGTACAAACAATCAAGTTTCTATTTGCGCTCGATGCAACGAGTTTTTACACCGAAAGCTGTTATGAGATCACTTTTCGGCCACGCGCAGTTGTCCGCCGCCGCCGGTGTTCGTAACCACATCGCACGAAATTAGAAGAAAAAAAAAAAAAAAACCCTAGCACCAACGGCACAGTGAGGCTCGAACCCGGGTCGCTGGGTGCCAGCCCAGTATTCTACCACTGAGCTACTTTAGTGATTGTGACTTGTTGACAAACTTGCTTTAGGCAGGCTTGATGTTGGGAAAGCAATCGCCTTAATAAGACTTATAAAGCGTTTTAATACAGCGAAAAAACAAGCAGTCATCGCATAATTGGCAGTGGTGACTACGCTGCTAGACACTCTACTGAATTTCGCTGCTTTTTTCACTACAGATAGCCGTTTGAACCGGAGCTGCATACCGACGGAAGAAGCGATCTTCAACACGTGCAATCGCCGTGGTCAGCGAAAGCACTGAACGATCTTCCTAGGACTGGCTGCCACCAGGCGTGTGGCCTATCATCAGCACTCGGCAATCACTCGGCATCTTGTGATACCACCTTGCTATAAAAGTAGACTACCGGCCACCCGTTCTTTCACTTGGCAGTGGTGACTACGCTGCTAGACACTCTACTGAATTTCGCTGCTTGTTTCACTACAGATAGCCGTTTGAACCGGAGCTGCATACCGACGAAGAAGCGATCTTCAACACGTGCAATCGCCGTGGTCAGCGAAAGCACTGAACGATCTCCTAGGACTGGCTGCCACCAGGAGGCGTGTGGCCTATCATCAGCACTCGGCAATCACTCGGCATCTTGTGATACCACCTTGCTATAAAAGTAGACTACCGGCCACCCGTTCTTTCACTTGGCAGTGGTGACTACGCTGCTAGACACTCTACTGAATTTCGCTGCTTGTTTCACTACAGATAGCCGTTTGAACCGGAGCTGCATACCGACGGAAGAAGCGATCTTCAACACGTGCAATCGCCGTGGTCAGCGAAAGCACTGAACGATCTTCCTAGGACTGGCTGCCACCAGGAGGCGTGTGGCCTATCATCAGCACTCGGCAATCACTCGGCATCTTGTGATACCACCTTGCTATAAAAGTAGACTACCGGCCACCCGTTCTTTCACTTGGCAGTGGTGACTACGCTGCTAGACACTCTACTGAATTTCGCTGCTTGTTTTCACTACAGGTTAGTGCAGTTTTGTACAGTTACTTTATATGGTGTCGTCACCACTGCCAAGTTTTCAATTTTTTGATTTTGTGATTTTTTATTTTTTTTTCGCGCTTGTTACTGAATATTAGGCTTATTGATATGGCTAAGGAACTAGCGAAGCTCAAAGAAGAAATGAGGACTGAATTGCTTAAAGAAATTAGGCAGGAATTCAAGTCTTTCAAAGAATCACTGGAGCGTGATCTCAGGAATGAGATACGGGATGTGCGCACTGAGCAACGCCAGATGAGCCAGAGCATTGACTTCTCGCTTGAATCGGTCGAAGAACTGAAACAGAACCTTGCTTCTGAAATTTCAAAGAATACTAGTCTGGCGAAGGAAAATGATGAACTACGCACAAAATGTGCAGCATTGGAAAAAAAAAGCATCAGAACTTGAAAGGAGGCTAACGAATTCGGAGCAATACTCGCGAAATACGAACCTCGAAATCCAGGTGTCGTCAAGAAAAAAATGAGGACCTTTCTACTATTCTGTCTGAAATAGGCAATGCAATTCATGAGCCTATCAGTTCATCTGACGTTGAGTGTTGTCACCGTGTTCCAACTCGCAACCCAGAGAAAACAAACATCATTGTACAGTTTAAATCCAGAGCTAAACGCGACGCTGCTCTGAAAAAGCAAAGAAAACAAGGATCACAAACAGAGACTTGGGGTTAGAATCCACATGTCCCATTTACGTGAACGAGCATCTTTGCCCATCACTAAAGAGGCTGCTTGGTATGGCAGTGAAAAGGAAGTATGAGCACAAATGGAAATCTGTATGGAGCAGCAACGGAAAAATCTATGCAAGGGAAAATGATGGTGGTGATGTTGTGCAGATCTCGGAAGAACGTGATCTTGCTAAGATTACTTCGATTATTTCTGGTACCACACAAACCACTTCCTAAGAACCACCATGGAATATCACGATTTCATCTTACCGCATCAATTACACTTTCAGAAAAATTCCAGTACTTCCGTTCTGCACTTGAATGCTCGATCAGCAGCCAATAAACAAGAAAATATTAGCAACTTGTTAAATCTGTTCTGTTTTAAGTTCGATATCATCATGCTAACAGAAACATGGTATCATGACAGCAATTCTCGGCTGTACCTAGATGGCTATGCTGATTACGTTTTAAAATCGAATTGATAAACGTGGAGGTGGCGTTGCAATTTTATATTGCATCAGGACAAAAATATGAACTCTTAGCAGATTTTTGTAAAACAACTTGCGACTATGAAATTTTAACACTTCAACATTTGTCTGACATAATCTCGGTGGTGTATCGCCCGCCTAATGGAAATGTTTTTCAAATTTATGAGTTTTCTTTGATAATTTACTGGATATGTTGCTGCTAACGAATTAGACTTGTATGCGGGGGAGACACTAACATAAATTTTCTTGTAAACAGTGCTGTCTCAGTAGATTTTACACATAGACTAGTTCTGGTGGCTTTGTCAACCTAATTAACCACCCCAACTCGTGTAACGCTGTCTTCGTCTACATGTCTGACATTCTGATTACGAATATTGACACTGTAGTAGAGCATACTGGAACAGTGACATCTGACGTCAGTGATCATTGCCCTGTATTTATGACGTATTGTGCGAATGCTAAAAAAATTTTTCTAAATCAAATGTGTTCGCAATACAAGATTTAAGCGAGAAAAACATGGATCTTTTTAAGCATGATATTTCCAAATATGACTGGTCTTTCTTATATGAAATAAGTGATGTAATGTCGCGTATTCGAA